>JAKSZT010054218.1:848298-867771 GCA_026826555.1 Tolypeutes matacus
TCCTGTAAGTGGGCACAGAAAATAATTGTCAGCCACACTACTAGCTGCAAGGGAGTCTGGAAAGTATAGTGTTCAGAGCCATTCTCTTTTGGTTTTAGCAGGTGTCAGTCTTGGGGTCACTGTCAGTGATGCTTACAGTAATGGGTGTTGCATGTCTTGATCCTGGTTGAACTGAGGTTTGAATAATAACCTTTGTTTCAGGTGGCAACCCTTCCAGTTGTTCTGGCTTTTTAAATGATTGATGATTCTTGGTTCCATGCATCATTCTCTCCTTCAAAGTCAAAAACTGTAGCCGGCACTTGGAACACCGAAAGACTCTCTTGTTCCAGTGCTGCCAACAATGATTCACATATGCTATTGCTTTTTTGAAAATCTTCAGACAAAACGGACACAGCAAATTTTTAGTGTTTTCATGGCATGCTCTAAAATGCACTTCCACATCAGCAAAGACTGATGATCTGTAATTGCAAAGCTGGCATAGGTAGGGCATTTCACCAGGTTTATGATTATTCTTCATGTGTTTTAAGAGAACCTGATCTGTTTCAAATGACAATTCACAGATTTTACAAACAGAGGAGGATTCCTGGAAGATGTGTACACTTTCAATGTGGCATTGCAGCTGGTAGGGAGTGGAAAACTGTCGGTAGCAGTGCTGGCATGTGGTGTGGACTTCCCAGCTGTCGCCCCTCTCCTTCTCAAGCTCCAAATGTTGCTTCACATGCTTCATAAACTTAACATTTTTTAGAACTTTCAAGCAGCTGATACATTTAAAATTCGTGTGCGTCTTCTGATCTGGCTGCCCGTCTCCTTTATGTTGTCCATAGTAAAAATCATGAAGTAACATGATCACACTGCCTTTCTTGATGACAACAGTCTGGTTCTGGCTTGTAATATGTGAAAAGTCGGATTTTGCTAGTCTTTCAAAGCTATTTGCTATATTCGGATTCATAAGGTCCCAATGTGCCTTGTCATTTGCACAAGCCCATGGAGACAATACTCCATTCTGAACATGGTTAAATGAGGTAGGAACATCTTTTGAGGGTATGCCAGTGATCCCTGTAGGAAAGGTACTTGAAAGGTGATCTGAAGAATATTCCCCTGTGATTTCATCACCAAGTTTAAGCCTTTTGGGGTTGCCACTGTTCACATCAGAAGGGGAACATCGCTTTGCATCACGACTTTGATCATTGCCCTTTACAGAGGGAACTGCTCCAACTAGACTCTGAGGCCATGGCGATGGGAAATCGGAGGAATTATGAGGCATGGCTGGTGGTGGGTTCCTGTTACAACCAGGTTTGGAGGAATGCTCCATAACAATAGGATTATCTGCTGATCTGGATTCAGGTTGAGAAACTGGCAAGCTGGCTACTGTTTTTGATATTGGGGCCACATAATTTGCAGGCTTCCACATATGAGTGCAACCTTGACTCATGAGGCCTTTCCTACTTTTTGAACATGAGCCTGGTGTAACTCTGTTCAAAATCTTTGAAATGACAGCCTTCGCATTTGAGATCTCCTTTACAAAGAGAATGTCAGCATCTTCTTTGGCATGTTGCACCCCAACAAATATCAGGTCATCATCTTCATTGTCCTGGCATTTGGATTCCTTTCCATTCTTCATCTGTGGTGCTGGCTCCTGTTTTTTCTCACACAAGAGATCTGCCATTTCACAGTTGTTTGTTTGCTTGAAGCCACTGGCCCCTTCAACTTCCAGGATTTAATTTTTATAAATTGCCACCTAAGGACAACCACATGACATCAGTCAGTATTGATTTGAAAAGACAAAAATCATTCCCTTCTTTAATCCTACCCCAAAACACTGAGAAAACTACTAACATCCCTGTTTTGCAAATGAGGAAAACAGGTTGAAACCATTGAAGCAAGAGTTAGTTAAAGGCTGAGGCAGAATTAAAATCCTAACTATGTCGATTGCAACATCAGAGCTTTGAGTTACAGATTCCAGTCTGTTCTATAAAACACTAGATAAATTGCTACAGGGAGGGCAGGATGTGTTTTGTTTACTGCTGTATCCCCAGTTTCTAAAAAAAATACCATATTGTAACTTTTGTTATATAAATAAGTGGTGACTTTTTAATGTGATCATTTTTGTGTACAATAGACAGGAATCCACTAATTCCAGCTTCTCCAACATTTAACAAAATTTTAATTCTAACTGATTTAACACTATCAGACAAGGGAGAAATTAAGCCAAGGTATATGTCTGTATCATTGAAACAGAAGTTATGTAAAATAATACTCTCACTACATGAGAGATACTCTGTCTTCTATGCCATTAATACATTTCATTGATTCTGAGAGCTGCTTATATTAACAATGTCATATTTACATTTTAACATCTTTTAAATCAGATTGCCTCTCATCAATAGCATTTTATTGGTATATTTGGCAGGAAATATTCCTCAAATTTTATAGCTGTATAAAAACAATGACTCTTGTAATTGATGCTATCTTAGTGTCTATGTGAAACTCTTCTTCCTTTTTGTAATTTGATTGCACCCCATGAAATTGACTTCACAGTTCACTGGTGGGGTGCTAGCTGCATTTTTGGAAATTGATTTAAGGCAGGAATTGGCAAATATTCCTGCCCTGTTTTTATAGACCAGGAAGCTAAGAATGGTTTTTTACATTACCAACATTTTAAATGTTTTTTACATTGTGAAGATTTTTTACATTTTAAAAAACATTTTCTTATTTTCAATTTTTGGAAAAAAGGCCAAAAGAAGAATACTTTGTGATGCATGAAAATTATATGAAACTCAAATTTCAGTGTTTCAAAAACAAATGAAATAAAGTTCCTATGGCTAAGTAATTTAAAATGGAGTCAGGAGGTCATTCTGGGATTACTCTCAGGCAAAAACTAGCCAGTTACCACAAACTGCCAATGCATGCAAAGCCTCAAAAAATAAGGTTCCTCAAAAGTCCAAGAATATCCAGATACCATAAAACACCAGAAGATAAAGAACTCAGTTAACTATCACACCTGAAGGAAAAGTGAAACACTCCAAATACCCACCAACCACAAACAATTTGTCTAATCTACTTTTTCTTTAAAAATACTTGCCTGGAAATACCAAGACAGGACATGATTTTGTTGGGTACCTGAATCTGTGCTCCTCAACTAAAATTTTAAAAACCCAAATAAATGCCTTTGTTGCCCTGCTTTAGTTTTATTGTTTTTACATTGACAATGTCTATAAATAAAGTTGGATTAGAACACAGACAATATGATTGGTTTCCTGTTATTGTCTCTTGCTGCTTTCACAATCCTACACTCTGGCAAGGCTTGTATGGCCCGTAAAGTCTAAAATTTTTACTATATGGGCCTTCCTGAATACGAAGCCTGGTTTAAGAGAATCAACATGGAGGATACCGAATTTCTTAACTCACCGGTTCCTGAAGTTTTGTGTGCAGACGATTTGGTGTGGCGCAATATTTTCCAATCTGGGTCACGGGGAGGGCTAAACTAGCATGCCTCTGACTCTACCGCACCAAGCAATTTCTCCAGAGTCCAGCTGAGATGCTTTTGTGTCTGTAGAACTACCTCCTTGCTCTCCAAAATAAGGTCTGAGACCAGGACAGAGGATCCCAGCCCTTTTAAAGCCCATATACGCCCATCTATAACTCCTCCAATCACATTCCTGCAAGAGTTTATCTTGATTAGATTTCCGGCTATTGTACCGACTGATTGCCAAAACCTTTCATCCAATCACAGGACAGGAAGTGGGTGGGGCCACAGGGCGGGGCCAAGAGCTCCCTACAGGGTTGGGGCCAGTGGTGGGAGTTGCCTTCCTTTCTTTACAGCCCTGAGCCCACCACTTTATCTCCAGTTTCCAGGGTGCTTACAAGGGTCCTGAACTATTGGGAGTGGCTAGGGGTGTCTACACCACAGATCAGACAGTGCAGCAGGAGTAAGGAATCTGAAATGGAAGAAGTCTTCCCAGATGCAGTTATTTGTAGCTTGACATGGTCTATAAATAAAGTTTTATTAGAACACAACAGTGATCATTGGTTTACTGTTATTGCCTATGGCTGCTGTCACATTGCTACACCCCTGCAGAGTTAAAGTAGTTGAAATCCTTGATGACCTACATAGCCTAGACTGTTCACTATTCAGCCCCTGCCAAGTCCAGCCCCTGCCAATTCCAGTCTCTGCTTTAAGAGAAGCAACATGGAGGATACCAAGTTTCTTAGTTTACCATTTTCCGAACTCCAAAGAACTAAAACCTGCCTGTGTCCAGTCCGGGGGCAGTCCGAGGGTGGGTCCCACTCCTCACATGGATTACTTAACACTCACCCAGCTGTTTTTTTTTTTTTTGCAGCAGCAGCAGCAGCCAACTCCCTTCTTCAATCATTGGCTCTGGTGCAAGATCATACCCGGACTGCACTGGGCCTCTCACTGTTTCCTTGTCCACATTCCCCACACCTCCCCCATCTCCTTCTCATCCCCCACGTTCTAAATCCTATCTTGGGCTTTCTCCTCCTACCTCCTTTCCTGTCCTTTGCTTTTAATTCCTTCAGGGAAGATAAGGCTTCAAGCTTCCCATGACAGGCAATAAATAAGTGTCTCCACCCCTTCCAGTGCAACTGAATGACAGAATTAAAACAAAAATCCACTTGCAAATTAAAATGTTCTAAAGCACTGAAAATGCATATAATTTTAAAATTCCTTTCTGTGTAAATGTGACAAGTGAAGCCCAAGATGGTATAAAAATAGGAAGCAGATATGGCTTAACCAGTTGAGTACCCACCTACTTCATGGGAGGTCCCAGGTTTTGTCCCAGTGCCTCCTAAAGAAGACAAGCAGATGCCCACACCTGCTGCAATGAGAGCTAGACACTTGCACGAGCAGCAACGAGCAGATGCCACCAGCTAGCAGATGTGGATGTAGCTCACACCACTGGGCATTTGCCTCCCATGTTCAGTTCCCTGTGCCTCCTGGAGAAGGTGAGCAAAACAATGAGCAGACAGATGGGAGAACCATCTGGGGAGGGAGGGAGATAAATTAAAAAATAAAAAGTAAATTAAATAAATCATAAATATATATATATGGCAGAGGGTTTTAAGCTTCACTGGCCGCTGGAATAGGGCTGCCTGGAGGAGTTTTGGGTAGCCAAAAAAAAATGTCTAATAAAGAAACAGGATCCAATTCTGTGATGAGCTTTAGGCAATAGAAAGTTCTAAAAACAACTGGCCCTACCAATCCCTGAATCTTCCTGCCTCCTTGCTCTCTCCTCTTACTTTGCCCTTTGCAACTCAGCCATTTTGCCTTCCTTGTTTTAGAACCTTCCCACCTTTGATCCTGTTTCTGATATTTTCTTCATCGAGGCATCCTCGTGGCTCTTTCCTTCACTTCCTTCAAGATTTTATGGCAGGGCTGCTTCCCAATGAAGTTCACCTTGAAGACAGTCTGAAGCAAGAACAAAAGATCCAAACATTGTATAGCCCGGATAGTCCACCTTGACAGCTACATTAGGCTCCAATCATGTTCCTGCACCATTTTATCTTGATCAGATTTGACCTGGTTGTCCTGTGGGATAGCTAAAACATTTCATCCAATCAGAGGGCGGAATGTGGGTGGGGACACACTCCAGTCCTGCTCATTGCAGGGCTGAGCCAGGGGTGGGAGTCACCCCCCTCTCTGTCCTGCCCTGAGCCCCACCACCTTATCTCCAGTTTACCAGGGTCCTGAGCTATTGGGGGTGGGCAGGGGTGTCCACACATCAGTTTAGACAGTGCTGGAGCAAGGGCAAGGAATCTAAAAGGAAGAAGTCTTTGCAGATGCAGTTTATCATTTCTAGGTTGACAGTGTCTATAAATAAAATTTTCTTAGAACACAGTCATTATCATTGGCTGACTTTTATTGCCTGTGGGTGCTTTCAAAATCCTATATCTGGTAGAGTTAAAGTAGTGCAAGGATGGTACGGCTTGCATACCCTAAACTGTTTAGTATTTGTCCCTTCCTGATTCTGACCCCTGGTTTAAGAAGCAACATGGAGGAGACTAATTTTCTAAGCTCCAGAGAACTAAACCTGCATGTGACCAGTCCTTGGTCAGTGGAAGAATGGGTTCAACTCCTCTGAAGGATAGCTGCTGGGTGGTCTGCACTTAACCCCTGATTCCCTCTTCATGTTTATGCAGCAGTGCACTCCCTTCCTAAGCCATTTCCCCTGGTACAACTTCATAAGGAGGCCGTAAAGTAGACTCTCACTGTCTCCTTGCTGTCCCCCACCACACCTTCCCCATACCCTCCCCCACCTTCAAGATTGAGTTTGGAATTTCCCTCTCACCTCCCTACTGTCCTTTGCAACAAGAAGAGAGGGAGACTTTCAAGCTTCCCTTGACCTGCAGGAAATGCATGTATCCACTCCTCCCAATGCACTTGAGTCACAGAATTAAAACAGAAATCCATATGCAAAAGTTTATATAATGTTTAAAACATTCCACTGTGTATATGAGACAATTGAAGCCCAAAGTATATAAAAATATATGGCTGAGGATCCTGAGCTTGACTGGAGATCGCATAGGGCTGTGTGAGCAAGTTTCATGTAGCCAAAGTATTTAACATAAAGAAACAGGATGAAATATTGTGATGAGCTTTAGACAATAGAGTCCTAAACCAACAGGCCCTACCCCTCCATGAATCTTCCTGCCTCCTTGCTCCCTCCTCCTACTTTGCCCTTTGCAACTCGGCTATTTTGCCTTCCTCGTTTTAGGACCTTCACACCTTTGACCTCTCTTTCTGGAATTTTTTTCATCCAGACATCCTCTTGGATCTTTCTTTCACTTAGTTCAAGACTTTATGGTATGGGAAGCGGCTGTGGCTCAATCAGTAGGGCTCCTGTTTACCATATGGGAGGCCCCGGGTACAGTTCCCGGGGCCTCCTGGTAAAGGCAAGCCCGCCCGCACAGCGTGGTTAGCTGACCCAGCGAGCACAAGCAGCAAGGGGGGGATAAATGAATAAATAAATAAAAATCTTTAAAAAAAAAAAAAAAAAAGACTTTATGGTAAAGCTGCTTCCCAATGAATTCCGTCCTGATCACACTTCTTTAAAGTGCCACTTTCTACCACTTTAGAGTCCCCTGTCCTCCTTGCCCTGCTACACTTCTTCTTTGGTGTTCCATCAGCCCTCTTCCCCTTCTAACAGATGATGTCGTTAATTACTAATAACTAACTAATTATTTTAATTCCTCATTCTAACAAAAAACAATTACTAAATGTTTATTCTGTGCCAACTTTGATAGAACATAATCCCTACTAAGAGAACAACTTTTGTCTATTTCATTCATTATCTTATACCAAGTACCTAGAATATAACAAGCATTCAAAAACATTGTTAACCAAACTGTATATATCTGGATAAACTGAAAAAAATGGTTTAGGCAGAATGATGTAGACTTGGCAGCAGCTTAGAGCATTAAAACTGGGATTCACTGTGGTGTGTGGTTATGTGACACCCGTGAACTTTGAGCCAAGAAGACGAATGTCTCCCACCTGATATCATCACGAAGCCGAACTGTATAGTTGGGACCTGCACCCCCAAACTCCTTACTGGCTTGTGTTTCAGATGAAAGCAGGTTGGCCACTCTCCATTGCTGAGATTCACTCCTCCTTACTTCCAGAAGCTACATCTTGGTTAGAAGATTCCGGGGAATGTCTGCTTTGGAAGGTGGTGGAAATGATTTGTTGACTCTGGTCAGGGTGATGTTGAGTGTCTAGAAACAGATGAAAACATCTCAGAGTGATTCCTTCATCTCATAACCTGTTGGCTTAGTTTTAATTCCTTGTTTCCAGGAATAGTTGTAGGTTTACATAAGAATCATGCAAAGAATAGGAAGATCCCATATATCCCCTCATACACAATTTTCTTGAAAATTAATATTGTGCATTTGTGTGCCACATTTGTTACAACTGAACACAAAATTTCTCATTTGACCACATTGAAGTATGCAATTAAGGGATGTTAATTACATGCTCAAGGCTGTGCCACCAACAACACTGTCCATGACCAAAACACCAAATAGAAACTCTGTACCACATAAGAATTAACTCCTCTTTCCCAACCCCTTGCCTGCCCATGGTAACCTGTTTTCCTGGTTTGAGTGTCTTGTGGACTCTAGAAAATTATATTCTTAGGTTAACCCATTCCTGTACTTGTAACCTATTTTATGGGGACATTTAGTAAGATTCTGTGGAGGGACATTTTGATTACATCACATTGGTTCAGATCATTTCAGTTAAGAGACTTTGGTTAGATTGTGGAACCCATGATGGGTATTAAAACTTTTACTGGAGTCCTATATAAACAGAGGAGATCAAGGAGATGAAGAGGATTGCAATTTTATCCTGCCACGTCAGCCAGAAATCCAGGATTGCTAAAGCCTCACAAGAAAAGAGTAACCTGAGAGCCTGAGAGGTAAGGCAGACTGGAACCAAGGAGCAGCTTGAGCTGAAGTCAGGAAGTCAGGAGTTGAGGGAGAAGCAATATATTGAACCTGATCATCCACAGCAGAGCTCAGGGAGAAAGTGAGCCTGGAGGTGAAAGCAGAGAGAGATCATCAGGCTGCATCTTCTCTTGGCACATGGCAGGAGTCCAGGATCTGCCAACAGCCAATCTTTGGTGAGACAACATCTCTGATGATGCCTTGATGTGGACATTTTCACAACCTTGCAACTGTAAGCTTTTACCCTAATAAATTCCTATTATACTACACAACCCATTTCAATTATTTTTCTCTGGAATATTTAGCAAACTAAAACAGTAAGCAGACTTTTCTTAAATAGGACACACAAAGCACTAGCCATAATGTACATACGTATACCCATGAAATCCCTATGAGAGCAAGACACAAGTCATGTTCATGTTAGTATTTCCCTAAAACACCTGCTCACTAACAACTGTGTTAAAAATAAAAGTCAAGGGAAGCAGCTGTGGCTCAATCAGTAGGGCTCCCGTTTACCATATGGGAGGCCCCGGGTTCGGTTCCCAGGGCCTCCTGGTGAAGGCAAGCCCGCCCGCACGGCGTGGTTAGCTGACCCAGCGAGCACAAGCAGCAAGGGGGGGATAAATGAATAAATAAATAAAATCTTTTAAAAATAAATAAATAAATAAATAAAAGTCAAAACAAACAGGTACTTAATATGAGCTACCACTACAACTTGAAGTGAATGGCTCTCATTAAATGTCTGACTGTAGCAAGTGTTGGAAACAATCTATATCAATGAGAATTGCAGTATGGCTGGTGGGAATAGAAATTGTTTTAATACCTTTTGATAAAGTATTTGATAATTGTGATGGCTGAAGGTACATGTACACCCCCAAATTATGTTCTTAACGATAATCCATTCCTGTGGGTGTGGACACATTGTAAGTAGGATCTTATGGTGAGTAGGATGTTAACTTAAGATATCAGAGTAGATGTTAATCCTCTTACTGGATTCCTTTATAAGAGAAGGAAACACTAATAAAGAGACAGAAAGACATGGAAGCAAGAACTTGAAACCAGGTAGAGAAGAGAGATATCAGCAGATGCAGCCATCTGCCTTGCTATGTGACAGAGGAGCCCATGACCACTGGCAGGTGGTTTTCAGGGAGAATAATCACCTGATGATGCCTTGATTTAAACATTTTTCTCAGCCTTGAAACTGTAAGCTTGTAAGCTGATAAATTCCCATGGTTAAAGCCAACACATTCTATGGTATCTGCTTTGAACAGCTCTAGCAAACTCTCTACATTTTATATGTACTTCCAGCAGTTCTTCTCATAGATATATATATATATACCCAGGAAAAATGAGTCCAAAGGCCCACAAAGAGATGCACAAGAAAGTTCATAACAGCTTTAATAAAAACAAACATTTTGCCTGAAAGCCCATCAAATTAAAATGGATACAATAAAACTGTGCATATTCATTTAATGGAAATCTACCAGGCAATGAAAAGGAATGCATCACTGCTACACACCCTAAGGATACACCTAACAGGCATTATTTAAAAGAAGATAAAGGCAAGTATATTTTGTGATTTCATTTATTTAACCATAAAAAAAAAAAAAAAAGGTAAAATTATACTGTCTGTATGGGGATAGGTTACAGTAGGTGTAACATAGGAAAGAAACTTTAGGATACTTCTTAAAACCAGAAAACTAAAAATTGATGACATTGCTTGGAGCATCTACAACAAAGGTATAGACTGCCTAGATTAACTCGAGTCTTTCATAATTCCTGTAAATTGTCACAGAATATAACTGGCAGTCCAGGGGAGACCAGGATCTGCCAGCAGCCGACCTTTGGTGAGACAGCATCTCTGATGATGCCTTGATTTGGATATTTTCACAGCCTAGGAAATGTGAGATTTTAACCTAATAAATTCCTACTATAAAATCAAACCCATTTTATTTTTCTCTAGAAGATTTCAAAACATTAGGCAGAATTTTCTTAAATAAGATACACAAAGCACAAGTCAAGACCAACAGGCACTTAATATGAAATACCACTGCAACTTGAAGAGAATGGCTCTCATTAAAAAGTCAGACCGGAGTAAAAGGGAAACGAATCCTGGCCATATTTCCTGGGATTGCACTGGCCGGATGACCAGGATTTTGGTGTGCCACACTCCACCCCGGCGAGTCCTTTTGGAATCCAATGCAGAAGTTCGATTTCATTTCAAATGGTTCCTTTTGCACTTCTGGGTATTGGCATGGTCCTTCATAAGCCATAAGAGAAATTTGGATGCTGGGAGCTATTTTTACTCTAGTTCCTTGGTTTCATTTGTGTATATGTGTATATGTTTCTTGCAGTGCCTTCTCTCCTGCTGCTGTCGTCTCCAAAGAGCCCAATCTCCATGCCCAGAAGGTCAAAATAATTAGTCTGCAGAAGTGGTTCGACCGCACCCAGCTAAGGTCCCTGCTTTGGAGGAGCAGAAAGAAGACAAGACTGGCCACTAACAGGGAAAGGAATCCTGGCCATTTTTCCTGGGACTGCATTGGCAGGATGACCAGGATTTTGGTGGACCATGCTCCACCCCTGTTAGCCCTTTTGGAATCCAATGCAGCAGTTCGATTTAATTTTATATGGAAGGGTTATCCATTGCCCTGTTCTGGGATATACTTGATGAATGGTGACCTTTGATAAAGAAGGCTCTTCATTGAGATGGCAATACTTTCTCATTCTTTTCTAATTTATTCCTCTGCCCTTGATTCCATTTTTCTGAGGATCTCTATTTGGAAATAATATGGTTTTCCAAGTGATCATGTTATGTGTGCTAATTTAGACAAAGGACATTAGAGCACTTTACAAAGAGGATGTTTTTTTTACTCAGAAAGAATGAATGCCCCAATGTAAACTGCACGATAAAACAAAAATTTATTTCACCCTAGAGATTATATAGCCCATTATTTCATGGGGAGTAAAATAATGAAAATTTTGTTATAATTTATTTCCCATAAATCAGACTGATTATTTTCCTTTACATGTGTCTGTGCCTTCTTAAATCTTTATTATGATTGATTATATTAAATGTAATCTTACCTACGGTCCCTTTTCAAATCAACATTCTCTTTCAATCTAATATGTGTTTCAATTTATAATTTTAAAATAAAGGTCTTTCAACAACTTTAAACAAGCCATGCCTTGTTCACATTGTCCACATGATGCACTATGAGATGAGTTATCAATAAAACTGAGAGATAAACAAAAAAATTTATTCAATGAGGGTGAGAAAAGCACCTATGCATATCAGTGTCAACTAATGGATTAAGAGGTGAATAATATCTTTTCTATTCTTCTGGATTCTCTTTATTTATTATTATTCATAAAGAGCTGTTGAAAATGTTTAATAGTGATTTAAGAGAAGAATGTACACCTCTGTGATTATACAAAGGACCAGGGAATGTACACATTGGATAAGAAAGATTACCTTCCCCCCAACGTGGGACATGACTCCCGGGGATGAGCCTCCCTGGCAACGAGGGATTAATACCAAGTGCCAACTGGCAGCTTTGCGCAGTGGCAGTATCGTAGCCAATGAGGTTTCTCATAGATATATATAACCAAGAAAACGAGTCCACATGACCACCAAGAGATGTGCAAGAAAATTCAAAGCAGCATTAATAAAAACAAACATCTTGCCTGAAAGCCCATCAAAGGAAAATGGACACATAAAACTGTGCCATATTCATTTAATGGAAATCTACCAGGCAATGAAAAGAAATGCATCACTGCTATACACCCAAAGGATACATCTCACAGGCGTTACTTTAAAGAAAGCAAAGGCATGTATATATTTTGTGATTTCATTTATTTCAACTTAAAAAAAAACAAGGAAAATTCAACTATGGGGATGGGGATGGGAGAAAAATGACTAGAGGGGAAGAGAAAGGAAACTTTGGGCTACTTGTAAAACCAAAAACCTACAAGTTGATAACATTGCTGATGAGCGTCTACAACCAAGGTCGAGATTGCCTAGCCTAACTTGAGTCATTCATAATTTCTGTAAGTTGTCACTGAATGTAACTGTCAGTTGAAATGCTAGCTGCAAGGGTCTGGAAAGTTTTCTGTTCATAACCATTGTCTCTTTGGTTCTAGCAGGGGACAACCTGGGATCACTTATTGTCAGTGATGCTCACAATAATAGATGCTGTGTCTTGTGATCCTGATTATACTGAAATTTGAATAATAACCTTTATTTCAGGCAGCAACCCTTCCAGTTGCTCTGGCATTTTATTTTTTTCTTTGTTTTCTGGCATTTTAAATGTTTGATGATTCATGGTGATGTGCTCCATTTTTCTCTTTTGAAGTAAAAAACTGGAGCTGGCACTTGGAACACCAAAAGACTCTGTTCCAATGTCACCAAGATTGAGTCACATATGATATTGCTGTTTTGAAAATATTCAGACAAAAGGGACACAGCAAGTTTTTACAGTTTTCATGGCATGCCCTAAAATGCATTTCCCATCAGCAAAGATTGATGATCTGTAATTGCAAACCTGGCACACAAAGGGCATCTCACCAGGCTTATGAGTGTCCTTAATGTGCTGGAAGAGAACCTGATCTGTTTCAAATGACAAGTCACAGATATTACTAACAAAGGAGGGTACCTCTGGGTTGTGTACACTTTCAATGTGAGTTTGAAGCTGCAAGGGAGTGGGAAAGAGCCCGTGGCAGTGTGGGCAGGTGGTGTGAATTTTCCTTTCCTTCTCAAGCTCCAAATGCTGTTTGATATGCTTCATAAACATCACATTTTTCAGAACTTTCAAACAGCTGGCACATTTAAAGTTCACATGAGTCTTCTCTTTTGGCTGTGCATCTCCATGTTGTCCATAGAAAAAGTCACCAAGGAACATGATCATATTTCCTTCCTAGGAATTAAAAGACTTGCTCTGACATTCTGTGCTTAAAATGTCTCTTTTTGCTGGTCTTCAAAGCTATTTGCTATGTCTGGGTTCATAACATCCCAGTGTGCCCATGGAGAAAGTGCTCCATTTTGAACATGGTTAAATGAGGTTTGATCAACCTTTGGGTATTTACCAGGGTTTCCTGCAGGAAAGATTCTTGAAAGAGTTTCAGAGGAACATTCCTCTGCAATATGTTCACTGAGTTTAGGCCTTTTGGGGTTGTCATTTGATTTATGAGGACTTTCCTCCTTGCCTCCTTTAGAAGGTCTCATGAGAGCCAACTGGAAGAATCATGAGGCATGACAGGCAGTGGGCTCCTGTTACAATCAGGTTGGAGGAAGGCTCCATAACAATAGGATGGTCTGTTGATATGGATTCAGGTTGAGAAATGGGCAAATTGGCTACTGCTTTTGAAGTTGGGGCTACTTCAGTTGCAAGCTTCCATGCATGAATGCTACTATGACTCATGAGGTGTTTCCTTCTTTTTGGACCTGAGCCTGGGGTAACTGTTCAGAATCTTTGGCATGATGGCTTTTGGACATGAGATCTTAACAAAGGCAATGTCAGCATCGTCATTGACATGGTCCACCACAACAAAGATCACATCACCATCTTGATCTCCTTGGCATTTGGATTCTTTGCCATTCTTCATCTGTGCTGCTGGCTGCTGATCTTTCTTTCACAAGAGGTCTGCAATTTTACAGTTGTTTTTTACTTGAAGCCAGTGACCCTTTCAACTTTCAGGGCTTTCTATTTGTAAATTGCCACCCAAGCACAACCACATGACATTAGTCAGAATTTATTTGAAATGACAAAAATCATTCCCTTCTTTAATCCCTCCCCAAACACTGAGATGATACCACCATTGCTGTTCTACATCTGAGGAACACAGGCTGAAACTACTGAAGTGACAGCTAGTTAAAGGCTGACCTAGAATAAAAAACCTAGCTGTGTTTGATTAGAGCTTCAGAGCTTTGAATAACATATTTGCGGTCTCTGTTCTAGAAAACACTAGATAAAATTGCTAAGGGATATCCACACAGAAAGGTCCACTTTTAAGGTACTAAGACCAGTTCCTAGACCAGCATTAGCTCTCAAATTCCCTGACATTCCCATGCAGTCCCATATATTTACTATTTATTTGCTGCTAATTCCAAATTGACTTCTCCTGCCATACACAAGCTATACTGTGCCCCAGAATTGCCAGGCAGGTACTAGGGTGAGACAGTGAGGCACCTAGGGCACCAGACTGAAGGATGTTCAACATCTCAGACAGAACACCTCTTAAATGCTGAATCACTGGCACCCCACAGTCTTCCTCCTAGTCCCAGATCCAGGTGTACCCTCTTGGAGGGTTGAGATTCCCCAGCAAGTTTGTTTTCGACATTCCACCTAAAGCCCTGCTCCTCTTGGAGTGTTCCCTTTCCCATAAACCCATCCAGTTGCTCAGTTCACAAATTTTGGCCATCTTTCCCTCAAACCTGTTAAATGAAAGAAGATAAAATAGAGCTGCCATGGGAAGCGGCTGTGACTCAATCAGTGGGGCTCCCGTTTGCCATGTGGGAGGCCCCGGGTTCGGTTCCCGGGGCCTCCTGGTGGAGGCGGGCCCGCCCGCATGGCGTGGTTGGCTGACCCGGAGAGCACAAGCAGCAAGGAGGGGATAAATGAATAAATAAATAAAATCTAGAGCTGCCATGGCTGTGAGAATTAAAATTGAGTCAGGAGGTCATGCTAAAAGTTACTCTTACAGTATTCTGTCAGATTTCACACATGGCCAAAATCTGGAAAGCCTGAAGAAATAATGTTCTTCCAAACCCCATGCCATGCAGACACCATAAAACAAACCACAAGATTAGGAACTCACTTAAGTAAACTGAAGGACAAGAGTAGTACCCCAAATATCCTCCAACCACAAGCCTCTTGTGTAATCTTTTTCTTTTCCTTTAAAAAATCTTGTGTGCAATTACACCTTGGGACATGATTTGTATTTCTATCTGAATATGTTCTCATGGAATTCAATTCTAAGGCCCTAAATAAATACCTTTGTTGCCTTACAGCTTGGTTTGTTTTTTCCAGGTCGACAATGTCCATAAATCAAGTTTTATTATAACATAGCCATGATAATTGCTTTACTGTTATTGCTGTGGGTGCTTGCACACTGTTACACCCTGCTATGGTAAAGTCTTTGCAACACTAGTATGACCCCCATAGCCTAAAATATTTACTATGTGGCCCTTCCCTTACCTGACCCTTGGTCTAAGAGCAGCAACGTGGAGGATACTGAATTCCTTAGCTCATCATTTCCTGTAGTTGTGTGTCCAGGTTATTTGGTGTGGCTCAGTATTTTATAATCTGGCCCACAGGGAGGGTGAACTAGAGTTTCTTCGCATTCACGTAACAGAGAAATTTCTCCAGAGTTCACCTGATATGTTTCTGTGCCTGTATAACTCTCCCCTTGCTCTCCCGAAGATGGTCTGTGGTCAGGACAGAAGATCCAACCCTTATATAGCCCAGATAATGCCACCTATGACAACTACATTTAGCTCCAATCACATTCCTTCACCATTGTACCCTGATTAGATTTGTGGTTGTTGTCCAGTGAGATTGCCAAAACATTTCCTTTAATCAATCTAAGGACAGAATGTGGGGAGGGCCACACTCCAGGCCCAGAACTCATTGTAGGGTTGGGGCCAGGGGTGGGAGTCTTCCTTCTCTCTCTACAGCCCCAAGCCCCATCACCCTATCTCCATTTAACCAGGTTTCTGAGCTATTAGGGGTGGGCAGGGGTGTCCACACATCAGTTCAGACTATGCTGGATCAGGGTAAGGAAAATAAAAGGGAAGAAGACTTCCCAAATGCAGTTTATCATTTCTAGGTTGACAATGTCTCTAAATAAAGTTTTATTAGAACAAAGCCATGATCATTGGCTTATTCTTATTGTCTTGGATGCTTTTAAACTGCTATATCTGATAGAGTGAAATTAGTGCAAGATCAGTATGGCCTGTATAGCCTAAACTATTTACTATTTGGCCCTTTCCAATTCTGACTCATGGATTAAGAGAAGCAACATAGAGAAGACCAATTATATAAGCTCACCAGTTCCTGAACTCCAAAGAACTAAAATATGCCTTTGACCAATCCTAGGGCAGAGGGAGGGTGGGTTAAACTCTTCTAATGGGCAACTGTGTGGTCTGTATTTAACCCCTGATCCCCCTGAATTTTATATGCAACAGCCAATTCCTTCCTAAGCCATTTCTCCTGGTACAAGATCATAATGTAGAGTGCAGAGCTGTGGCGCGGTGTGGGTGCTGGGGTGCGGGACGTGGAGCTGTGGTCCTTTCTTTGCCAACGCCCGGATCCCGTGAAGATGACCCGCTTTGCCCTGACCGTTATCCGGCATGGAGAAACAAGATTTTTTTTTTTTTTTCAAGTTGATCTATACATTTAATGCAAGACAATTAAAATATAAGCAAGCATATTTTTCCAGAAATTGACATTGTGATTTAACAAGGAGAAAATAATTCAAGGACAAGGAGTAGATGAGCCTCTTTCAGAAACTGGACTTAAACAAGCAGCTGCTGTTGGCGTATTTCTTAAAAATGTCAAGTTTACTCACGTTTTCTCCAGCGATCTTGTGAGGACCAAGCAGACCATGCATGGGATTTTGGAGAAAAGCAAATTTTGCAATTTGATGACAGTCAAGTATGATTCAAGACTTCGAGAAAGGAAATACGGGGTTGCAGAAGGCAAGGCGCTTAGCGAGCTAAGGGCCTTGGCGAAAATGGCTGGGGAGGAGTGCCCTACCTTCACGCCACGTGGAGGAGAGACCCTGGAACAGGTGAAAATGCGTGGAAAAAACTTTTTTGAATTTCTTTGTCAGCTGATCCAGAAAGAAGCGGGTCAAAAAGAACAGATCTCACAGGGCACACCAAGCAACTCTCTGGAAACTTCTTTAGCAGAAATATTTCCTTTAGTAAAAAACCTTGGATCTGAGTTTAATTCAAACGGTGGTCCTCCAGGATTAGAAGCCATTGTCTTGGTTGTGAGTCATGGAGCCTATATGAGGAGCTTGTTTGGCTATTTTCTGACTGACCTTAAGTGTTCCTCAGCAGCACCTCTGAGCAAATCTGAGATTGCCTCAGTCAGTCCCAACACCGGGATTAGCCTCTTTATCATAAACTTGGAGGAAGGAAAAGAAGCTAAAGCAACAATTCACTGTGTTTGTATGAACCTACAGGAGCATCTAAAGAGAGTGACTGAAACCCACTAAGTTTAAGTCGACATCAAAACCTAACAATTTCAAGCCTCTGAGGGGAGTGCCTTTGGCTTTATTTATTTCCATCCTCTGCTAGTGCTGATTTGCAGACAGTTAAAAAGCTTTCTATTGTATCAGGTTATGAAGTTCAAATGGATTCATAGCCACATAAAACACTAATGGAAAACCATTTAGAAATGACTTATTTGTTTGAGTACAGTTGCCATTTTCCAGAGTAATTTCTCCACCCTGCTCAGTTACATCTCTGGATTGTAAATGGATGAAGGAACACACTATTGTAAGATGGGGGGTTATTACCTTGTTACTGTGTTGCTTTTCTTTTTCCTGTTTCGATATTTTTCTTTATTCTCTGAAAATCTAGCCTGATAAAGGCTTGTGGTAAGATACTGTATGCTTTTTTTACTACCACAACCAGTCTTTGAGAGAAGAAACGGTTTATTCTGTAATTCCCACTCCATATTTATAGTAATGATATGTTATATAAAAAATGTTATATCCTTCAAATGAAAAATTCTTACCATCATGTTTATGTAAAGTAGAATGACACTAAATTCTTTTGTGTAGGAATTAACTGTTGGGGATTTTTATTTTTGTAGGCAGTTTGGAATGTGGATGAATGTAGATTATGATTTCAGAATGGTCTGGTGTGGAACAGAAGTTCAGGCATCATTTGATTTAAAAAATTAAAGATGGAATCTCTGAGTAGGAGAAGAAAAAAGAGCACCCCTTCTAAGTGATCAGTTTGTCTTGCAAAAGGCAAATCAGTGGAAGCCACGAAAGCCAATAAAGAAAGTTTAGCTAAGAGAATAAAGGTGAAATAGCCATTTGCCTCTTATCTAACCTATAAGCTGAGGATTTACAGTTTGAGAAAGGAGGAGTGGCTGTAGCTCAGTGATTGAGTGCTTGCTTCCCATGTACAAGGTCCTGAGTTCAATCCCCGGTACTTCCTAAAAAAAAAATTTGAGGAAGGCTCTAAAGAAAGTGAACCGTTATAGATAGTATCCTATACTGTAACTTCAGAATAAAAGACGAGGTATCACCGAAAAAAAATTAGTGCTGTGATAACCCCAGCTGTTGGTAATTGTAGAAAGTAAAGATGAGACTGCTGCTTCTCTCCACCAGATGGCGCTGGAGAAAAGGCGATTTTATTAACTTAATTTTGCCCAGAAGATTGGTCCTTCAAAAATCCTTATAGATAAAGGAAGAAAGTGTTTTGCATGTAGTTTGCTTTTTAGTTATCATGTTAATGAATGTTGTGAGTCTAGTCTTAAGAGAGGATTAATACTAAAGTTGCCAGTTAAGGTTGAACATCGTTTAAATCACGTATGAAGGCCAGTGTTGTACAGTTTCTCAATGTGTCTAGCACTACCACTATTTCCTGCCAGTATTGGAAAGGAGCATGTGGTTGAGCACCAGAGGAAGTAAGTGAAAACTTGAGAAAATAACAGAAAAGGACAAACAATAATAAATACCCACATTCCCACCCTTCAGAAATAATAACTGTTAAAATTTTGTTGTATTTGCTTTCCTTTCTTTTTTATTTTTTTATTTTTATTTATTTTTTTTTTTTAAGTTTTATTTATTTATTCATTTATCCCCCCCTTGCTGCTTGTGCTCGCTGGGTCAGCTAACCACGCCGTGTGGGCAGGCCTGACTTCGCCAGGAGGCCCTGGGAATCGGGCCGGGGTCTCCCATATGATAAACAGGAGCCCTACTGATTGAGCCACAGCCGCTTCCCTCCTTTCTTTTTTAAAGACATAAAATATTAACATGTAAATAAAGTCC
>JAKSZT010054218.1:867781-1030573 GCA_026826555.1 Tolypeutes matacus
ACATGTAAATAAAGTCCCCTTTCACCAGTAAAAAAAAAAAAAAAAAAGATCATAATGTAGCTTCAAGAGGCCTCTCACTGTCTCCCTGCCCTCCTACCAAACCTTCCCCATACCCTCTCCCACCTTCTAGATTGAATCTTGGGATTTCCCTCAAACTCCCTAATTCTTCTTTACATTCTACTTTTGAAGGAAGTAATGTCTTCAAGCTTCCCATGACAGGCAAGAAATGACTGTATCCACTCCTTCAATGCATGTGAGTCACAAAATTAAAACAGAAATCCATCTGCAAAATAAAATGTCCTAAAGTACCATAACTTTATATAATTTTTAAGACTTTTTTTTTCTGTGTAAATGTGACATTTGAAGTCCAAGGTGTATAAAAATATACAACAGAGCATTCAGAGCTTGACCAGCAAGGGGGTAGGGCTGTGTGAGTAAATTTCAAGTAGCCTGTCATAAAGACAAGATGAAATCCTGTGATGAGCTTATACAATAGAAAGTCCTAAACCAACTGTTCCTATTCCTCTCTGAACCTTCCAGCTTCCCTGCTCCATTATTCTACTTTGCCCTTTGCAACTCATCCATTTTGCCTTTCTTGTGGTATGACCTTCACACCTTTCATTCTTGTTTCTAGAATTTTCTTCATCCAGGCATCCTCTTGGCTCTTTCCTTCACTTCCTTCAAGAATTTATGGCAAAGCTGCTTCCCAATGAAGTCCACCCTGACCACCCTACTTAAAAGTGTCACTTTCCACCACTTTCCACCACTTTAAAATCCCCTGTCCTATTTACCCTGCTAAATTTCTTCTTTGGTATTCCCCAGCCCTCAGTCCCTTCTAATAGACAATGCGATTAATTACTAATAATTAATTAATTATCTACAGTCCTCAGTCTAATAAAAACCATTACTAACTGTTTATCTTTATTGTCTGCCTCCTTTGATATAAAGTAATCCCTATGAAAGGAACAATTTTTTGTCTATTTCATTCACTAACATATCCCAAGTACCTAGAGTAGAGAGATCATTAAAGAACATTTGTTACGCAAACAATGTATATCTGGATAGATTGAAAAATAGATTAGGCAGAGGTTGTAAAGCCTGACAATGGATCAGAGCATTCAAACTCAGACACAAGCCATGCCTCTCTATTCTTTGCCATTCACTGAGGTGTATGGCATGTGATGCCCGTCAACTTGGAGCCAAGTGAGGCATGTCTCCCACCTAATTGAAGCGGAACACTTCATGCAAATAATGACTCCCAGGAGAAAATTTCAATGAAACCTTTATTACCAGCCGGGGCGCATTCCCTAGTGAGAGTCGCACCTAACATCCAGTGACTGCAGTTTTTATAGAACTCCTTCCCGCGTGGCCAATTCTTTTTCGCGCGTGCCAAAAGCAGGATTGGTTTGATCATTATACATATTTCTATAGCAACCGAAAACAGGATTGTTTTAATCATCATACATATTTCTACAGCAAAGCAAGCAAGCAGTGTTCCAGAAACTGATGTTTCCCGTTAGCGTTCCAGCAGGGAGGGGGAGTGGTTGATCTTTGGGGCATGACGTACTGATTCTTTTCAGACTTGGATGGGCACCTGGTTTCCACCCGCAATTGTTAGAGGATTTTTCTACTGGGAATTTCTTGGTACTGTTTTACTTCCTTCTCATAATGTCGTTAATCAATAATCAAAGGGTCATACTGTTGGAAGCAGAACTGAACAGTTGAGATCTGCCCACCAAATCTCCTTACAGGGCTGTGCTTCAGAAGGCAAACAGATTTGGCCATTTTCCATCTCTGATCTTCTTACCAATTTACTTCCAGAAGATTTATCTTAGTGAGAAGATTTGAAGAAATATCAGCTTTGGAAGGTGGTGGAAATGGTGGTGTTTGCAAGTGGTTAAGGTGGTGTTGAGTGTCCAGAAACAGCTGGAAACATCTCAGAGTGACTCCATCATCTCATTACCTGTTGTTGCTTAGTTTTAATCCATTTTTAAAGGAGTAATTGTAGGTTTATAGAAGCATCAAAGTACAGAGTTCCCATATACCTCCCTCACCTATACAGTTTTCCCAATAATACTTTGCATTCCTGGGCTACATTTGTTACAATTGATTAACTATATTATTATAATTATGTCATGAACTAAATCCATAGTTTACATTAGAGTTCAGTTCTTGTGTTGCAAAAGTAATCTTTTTTTTTTTTAAAGAATTGTATTGTGATTACATACATGCAACATAAAATTTCCGTTTTGACCACTTTGAAGCATACAATTCAATGGTGTTAATTAAATGCACAATGATGCCACCATCAACACCATCTATGACCAAAACCTTAACAACATCCCAAAAAGAAATTCTGTACCACATAAGCATTAACTGTCCTTTCCCTACACCATCCCTGCCTTTGGTAAACTCTTTTAAGAGTGAGTCTTTTGTAGATCCCAGAAAATTTTGTTCTTTATCTAAACCATCCCTGTGCTTTTAGACATTTTGTATATGGAAACTTTGGTAAGATTCAGTTGAATGACTTTTTGATTAGATTACTTTTGATAAGATCACCACAATTAAGAATTTTTTATTAGATTGTGGAACTCAGGGTGGTTCTTAATCCTTTTACAGAGACCTATATAATCAGAGGTAAAGAGGATTGCAATTTTACACTGCCTGGAAAGTGAGAAATCCAGGATCACTACAGCTGCAGAAAGACAGAAATCCTAGAGGCTAAGAGGGAGACCAGAGGCTGGAACCCCAGAGCAGCTTGAAGCCAAAGATGGGAAACCCTTAGTGGAGGGGAGAGACAAGCTATTGTGGCTGGTCACCCACAGCTGAACTCGGGAGAAAGTGAGACCAGAGGAGAAAGCAGAGAAAGTCTTGCAGTCCCTCATCTTCCCTTGCCAGGAGCCCAGGATCTGCCAGCTGCCAACCTTTGGTGAGACAGCATCTCTGTTAATGCCTTAATCTGGACATTTTCACAGGCTCAGAATTGTAAGCTTTTACCCTAATAAATTCCTATTATAAAAGACAACCCATTTCTTTTATTTTGTTCCAGAAGTTTTCACAAATGAAAACAAGAGGCAACACTTTCTTAAATAGGACACACAAAGCACCAGCCATATTAGACATGTACACCAATGAAACCCCTACCAGATCAAGACACATAATATTTCAGTGCCCCTAGTATTTCCCTCAAACCCCTCCCAAATGACAACATAGTTGAAAATAAAAGTCAAGACAGCCAACAAGATGGCAGCAGAGTAAGGAGCTCCTAGAGTCAGCTCATGCTACAGGGTGGTTAGTAATCACCCAGAGCTATTTAAAGCACCTATCTGGGGTTCCACGAGACCAGAAGAGCATCCTGCAACATCCTTGAAAGAATGGAAGGAGAAGATTGCCCATCTGCAGAGAAGATTTGTAAGCAGAGCAATCCACGCCCTGGAGGCTGGTGCCCATCCTCCACTGGTGGCACAAGCCACCTCGGGAGCTGTTCCATGGCTGGAATTGGAAGCTCCACTTCCCAAAAATGGGGGAGGAAGAGATGATTGGGCACTAACTTCAGCTACTGATTGGTAAATTCAGCAGGCTAAAGTATAACCCTAAGAACAGCTAAAGTTTGAACCTGTCCAAGTCAGAAAGAGGCTGGTAGCTACCATTTTCACTCCACCCCCAGCATGAGGTGAAGCCCGGCTGACTGAAAATCACAGTGATGGTAGAGACCAGATTCTTTCACCCAGATGGGCCTGCAGCCCTAGCCTAGGCTTCAGCCCCATCTCTAGCAGGGAGGAAGCTGGCAGGTCCTGCACCAACCTCTCTGGGTAACTGCAGGAACATTCATCAGGCACAGGTGAATAGTCAGAAGTCTCCCAGGACAACTGCGGTCATTTTGGACCCACATGACATAGATTGCTGCCCACACCTGCAGCTCCATCCCCACCCCAGACAGGGGAGAAAAGGGCTTGAAGCTTCATCAGTATCTCTGGGAATTACAGTCCAGGCCTGCATGACATGGATTATTACACATGGCTGTGGCTCTGTCCCTACCCCTGGCCAAGGAGAAAGTTGGGAGAAGCTTCATCAGTCCCGGGGGAAATTATGGCAGCTTGAGCTTCCAGAGTTCACAGCACCAATTACATCCTTGGCTCCTACTACACAACCCGCAAGGGAGAAAGTGCAAGAAAGCCCTAAATTAAAGAGAGAAACTGCACCCAGAATAAATACATCTAGTAAGCCAGATGCCAATACACCAACAAAAAATTACAATCCACACCAAGAAACAAGAAGATATAGCCCAGTGAAAGGAACAAGATAAGCCTCCAGGTGACATAAAGGAGTTGAGACAACTAAACATAGATGTTCAAACAAATCTTAATAAATTCAATGAGATGGCTAAAGAAATTAAGGATATTAAGAAGACTTTGGAGGAGATTGTGGGAATATGGCCAATGGGGTAGACAGATAAAGCTTAGCTCTTACTAAAACAATTGAGAGGGAGTCTAGGGCTGCCTTGACGACCTGCTTAGGGGTACAGCAGAACAGGACACTGCTTCACAAATAACAGAAGAATCAGGGACAGAAAGGAGGAAGCTGAAATAGCAAATGGTGAATTATTGATCCTCCCATCCCCAGGGCAGGGCAGGGCTCCCCTCCCCCATCCCCGAGATATCAAACAAGGCTAAAACACCTGGCAAATAGTAACTGACTAAGAGGAAAACATAATTATTCTTCCCTGTCAACACCTCTAGATATATATGGGGGAGGGAGAGGGAAGAGGATGCTCTGGGTTACCTTGGAGGGTGCTAGAAAGAAAAGGAAGCCAGTGAAAAATCTTTAATTTCTCCTGACTGTGGCTGAAGTGGTTTTTATATCCTGCCCTCAGGAAAAACAGCCTAAGTGGAGCCACCAGCTTCCTCCTCCAAAAGGAGTGTTGTGGCAACCTCTCTGTGAGGCGAAGGGGTCAGAGAGGGTGGAGAGTGGTCACTTTGCAGTTATTTTAGCCAGCCAAGCCCCCCTTGGGTGCCAGAAGGGACCCTGATGCAACAGGGATAGGGGACGGGGATCTCCTCAGGCAGGCTGCCACACCTAGCAGCCTAGGTAAAGAGAGAATTTATATCAGAAAGGAGGCAGAGATAACAGGAAGGGAGTAGAGGCTGATAAGTTTCTGAAAAGTCATGCTAACTTAAGAAGGCACATTAGCTCAATAGAAAAGCTCCTGCCTAGAATATATAAGGTCTCTGGTTTGATTTCTAGCTCCTCTCTAAGAAGTGATACAAGATTATCAAGCATCCAGAGAAACTTTATGACAGGGATCATATTGATATCCACTTTGTATTAACTTTTATTGGATCTCTTAATTTTTAAAAAAAGAGTTTCCTTTTTCACTTTCCTTATGAGAGAAATAAAGGATGGTCTCTTCTCAAATTAAATGTCCTGTTCCCACTTATCCAACCCTACCACATTCTTGTCTGAGTCTCAGTCATAACAAGTTAAGTTCCACATTCCCGCAGGTAGCTCATGTAACTCACTTCCCCAAAATCCACTTCAGTAAAAGGGGATGAACCCAGATACTGGAGACATGCCCTCATACTTTACCGGTGGAGATCATGGGAATCCCTGTGATTTTTGTGTAATATTTATGTAATCTAAGCATCTTTTAAAATATATATAAAAAATAATAATAACATTTATGTAAGCAAATGCACATATATGCATATATATCTATATATCATTTTACAAATATTGGTTTGTATTGTGAAAAATTTGATTTTTACCCACAATAAATTTAAAAAAAATAAGCAATAAAGCCTTGTGTCACTCCATAATTGGGTTAGTTTTTGCACTTAAGATTGTAAGCCCATAGTCCCCAGCCAATGGGGAAATGGGTGAGATAAGGGAGGGAGGGAAATGGGGTATTGTGTCAGGGTACCTACATAATATTTGCTCCTGCACTACCTGCGTGCATTTACCCTGCTTCCATTAGCCTGGATGTGTGCCCTTTCTCATGAGAAAGAAAGAAATTACTGTGCCTCTGGTTTAATTTCCTGTTTTCAAAACTTGCATTTGAAGTAATTTTATAAGCAAACAATAACCAAAAAAGGATGGGAATAGGTATACTAATATCAGACAAAATAGACTTTAAATGCAAAACTATTGTAAGAGACAAAGATGGGCACTTTATATTAATAAAAGGGGTAATCTTTCAAGAAGAAAGAAAAATCATAAACATTTATGCACCTAACCAGGGCACCTCAAAGTACATGAGGCAAACACTTGAAAAATTAAGTGGAGAAATAGAGGCCTCTACAATTATAGTAGGGGATTTTAATACACCATTATCACTATTAGATAGAACATCTTGACAGAGAAGCAATAAAGAAACAAATACTTTGAATAATACATTAGAGGATCTGGACCTAGTAGACATATACAGGACACTACACATAAATACAGTGGGATACATTCTTCTCGAGTGCACATAGATCATTCCCCAAGATAGACCACATGCTAGGTCACAGAACAACTCTCAATGAATATAAAAAGATTGAAATTATACAAAGTAATTTCTCTGACCACAATGGAATGAAGCTGGAAATCAGTAAGGGCCAGAAAACCATATTAGGCACAAAGATATGGAAGTTAAACAACACACTCTGAGACAAACAGTGGGTCAAAGAGGAAAACTCAAAAGAAATCAGGAACTACCTTGAAATGAATGAAAATGACAACACAACATATCAAAACCTGTGGGATGCAGCAAAGGCAGTACTGAGAGGGAAATTCATAGCCATAAATGCATATATCAAAAAAAAAAAAGAAAGAGCTAAAATCAAAGACCTAACTGCACACCTGAAGGAATTAGAAAAAGAACAACAAACTAACCCCAAAGGAAGTAAAAAGCAGGAAATAACAAAGATTAGAGCAGAACTAAATGAAATAGAAAATAAGAAAGCAATAGAAAAAATAAACAAAACCAAAAGCTGGTTCTTCCAGAAGATCAATAATATTGATAAACCACTACCTAGGCTAACAAGGAAAAAAAGAGAGAAGATGCAAATATACAAAATAAGAAATGAGGAAGGGGTTATCATCACTGATCCCACAGAAATCATAACAAATCATAACAATATCATAAGATGGTACTTTGAAAAATTATATGCCAATAAGATGGACAATTTAGAGGAGATGGACAAATTCCTAGAAACACACAAGCAGCCTACATTGATGAAAGAAGAAATTGATGAGCTCAACAGACCAATCACAAGTAGTTAGATAGGATCAGTCATCAAAAACCTCCCAACTAAGAGGAGCCCATGACCAGATGGCTTCACAGGTGAATTCTACCAAACATTCCAGAAAGAACTAACACCAATCCTGCTTAAACTCTCCAAAAAAATAGAAGTGGAAGGAACATTGCCTAACTCATTCTATGACACCAACATCATCCTAACACCAAAGCCAAACAAAGACACCACAAGAAAGGAAAACTATAGACCAATCTCCCTAATGAACCTAGATGCTAAAATCCCCAACAAAATACTTGCTAATCATGTTCAACAACACACCAAATGAATTATACGCCATGACTAAGTGGGCTTCATCCCTGGTATGCAAGAATGGTTCAATATAAGAAAATCAATAAATGTTATGCACCACATAAACAGATTGAAAGAAAACAATCACATAATCATCTCTATAGATACAGAAAAAGCATTCAACAAAATACAGCACTGTTTCCTGATAAAAGCACTACAAAAGATAGGGACAGAAGGAAACTTTCTCAACATGATAAACAGTATACATGAAAAACCCACAGTGAACATCATATACAATTGTGAAATCCTAAAACCTTTCCCTCTAAGATCGGGAAATAGACAAGGATGTTCACTATCACCGCTCCTATTTAACATGGTCTTAGAAGTACTTGCATGGGCACTAAGGCAAGAAAAAAATATAAAAGGCATCCAAATTGGAAAGGAAGAAGTAAAAACTTCACTATTTGCAGATGACATGACCTTACATTTGAAAGCCCTAAGAAATCTACAACAAAGCTTCTAGAGCTTTTAAATGAGTTCAGTAAAATTGCAGGTTATAAGATCAATGTGCAAAAATTCATAGCATTTCTGTACACCAATAATGAGGAATCTGTGGAGGAAATCAGGAAAAAAAATATTTACAATAGCAACTAAAAGAATCAAATACCTAGGAATAAATTTAACTAAAGATGTAAATGACTTATATGCAGAAAATTACATAACACTGTTAAAAAAAAAAATCAGTGAAGACTTAAATAAATGGAAGAATATTGCCTGTTCATGGATAGGAAGACTAAACATCATTAAGATGTCTATCCTACCCAAACTGATATACAGATTTAACTCAATCCCAATAAAAATCAACACAGCATTTTTTACTGAATTGAAAAAACTAACTATGAAATTTATTTGGAAGGGCAATATCCCCAAATAGCCAAAGGCATATTGAAAAAGAAGAATGAAATGGGAGGAATCACACTTCCTGACTTTAAAACATACTACAATGCTACAGTGGTCAAAACTGCATGATATTGGCACAAGGATAGACATATTGACCAATGGAACCAAATCAAGAGTTCTGATGTAGATCCTCACATATACAGTCATCTGATATTCAACAAGGCCACCAAGCCCACTCAACTGGGAGAAAATGACCTCTTCAACAAATGGTCCTTGGAAAACTGGATATCCATATCCAAAAGAATGAGAGGGAAACACCATCTCACACTTTATACAAAAATTAACTCAAGATGGATCAAAGATCTAAACGTAAGAAAGAGCCAAGACCATAAAGACCTTGGAAGATAATGTAGGGAAACAACTACAGGAACTTGTAATAGGAAATGACTTCATGAATTTCACACCCAAAGCATGAGCAGTGAAAGAAAAAATAGACAAATAGGACCTCCTCAAAATTGAAGACTTTTGCACCTCAAAGGAGTTTGTCAAGAAGGTGAAAAGCAGCCTACACAATGGGAGAAAATATTTGGTAACCATATATCTGTTAGTAGTCTATTATCTATTATTTATCATATGTAAAGAAATCCTACACCTTGAAATAAAGACAAAAAACCCATTTGAAAAATGAGCAAGTAATTTGAATAAACACTTCTCCAAAGAAGAAATACAAATGACTAAAAAGCACATGAAAAAATGCTCAACATCGCTAGCTATTAGGGAAATGCAAATCAAAACTACAATGAGATACCATCTTATACCCATTAGAATGGTGGCTATTAAAAAAAAACAGCAGACTATAAGTGTTGGAGAGGATGTGGAGGAATGGGAACCCTCATCCACTGCTGGTGGGATTGTGGTATGGTCCAGGCACTGTGGAGGACAGTTCGGCGGTTCCTCAGAAAAATAACAAGAGATCTTCCATATGATCCAGAGATTCCACTGCTGGGTATATACCCAGAAGAATTGAAAGCAAAGACACGAACAGATATATGCACACCAATGTTCATAGCGGCATTGTTTATTATTGCCAAAAGTTGGAATCAACCCCGGTCCCCATCAACAGATGAATGGATAAACAAAATGTGGTACATACATACAATGGAATATTACTCAGCTGTAAGAAGGAATAAAGTGCTAACACATGGAAAAAGATGGATGAATCTTGAAGACCTTATGTTGAGTGAAGCAAACCAGGCATTGAAGGATGAACAGTACATGACCTCACTGATATGAATCGAGGAAAGTGAGCAGTCTCCGAGAACCATTGTCTGAAAGATAGGTTAACAAGAGAGAGAAGGAGAAGAGAAGGTTGTGAGCCATTACCCATATGGACATAATCTATGGTAAAGTGATAGAGTATAGTTGCGTATTGAAGGATAAGACAGGTGGGTTGTCTGGATTTGGTGGTGCAGGGTCGACAGGTGGGTAGATTAGGAGGGGCGGTTTAGAACACCCAGGATACTGGAGGGAGAGATGGGAGAGGGACCTGGTGAACACAGGATTTGTGGATATGAGGTTGAAAGTGCAGGGGTGGGAATGTTCTGATAGCAACATGACAAGTGAGTGTCAATGGTTTAGGGTGTTGGTTGGGGGGTCATTCAGGACGGGGCACATCTGGAGCAGGCTTCTGGAGAGTGTGTGTGTTCATCCTGTCATAATGTGTTGTGTCGGTGTGTGGAGACCCACGCAGTGAGTGGGAAAGAGATGTACTTTGGGAGGACCAATTCACCCAGAAACAGACAGGAGGGCATCTCTTATGAGCAAGAGTGGATCCTAGTAGGGGATGACAATCAGCATGTCAAGACCTCTTGTTGCATGTAACTATGAATCTTGTCATCCAATGAGTCAAGACAGGGGGTTGTCATGTGCCCCGGGGTGGTGGGGAGGGGGGAACAGAATAGATAAAACAGGGGGTATTTAGTGGTCAGCAGAAATGTTTTTCATTACTTTACAGTGATGGACACAGGACATGGTAAATATCATCAAAAATTATTAAATTGTACCGTCTAAAATGTAAACTATACTGTAAACCATTGACAATGTTTAGTAGCTATGTTTCATTATCTGTATAACAGTTATAACAATGCTACCATCCACATACAAAAAGGTTTTAATATGGGGTGAGGAAAGGGGGAGGAGGTTGGGTATATGAGTCTCTAGTATTCTGTGTGTGACTTTGTTGTGACCTAAAACTTCTTTGAAAATTAAGTGAAAATTTGGGAGACACTGGGGAGTGAGAGAGGGAAGGTGCCACGGTACAGACTGGACACCCAATAATGCAGTGATAAAAGGAAAATTGTCAAAAAAATTTTTTTTAATTTTTTTCTTTTTTCCCATTGTTTGAATATCCCAATCCTTTCATTTTATTTTATTTTTAGTGTTTTTTTTTTAAGTTCCCATGTATTTTATCTCTTACATTTAAACTTATCATTATTATTGCATTTTCCTATTAATTATATTTGGCTATTATATGGGCTTCATCTTTAAGGAAGGTTTGGATCACAGAAGGGTTACAACAGGGGCGGGAAAGGACCGGTGGTGGGGGTGTCAGGGGTGGGGGTTTCATGGGAGGAAATTCACCTGAATATACATAAAAGGTATATAAAATTGTTCAAATGATCAAGGGGTGGGGCTTGGTCACAGAGGGTGGAGAATCACTCAATAAATGATAGAATACTGAATTCCCAGCCTGGAGAGCTCTGCCACATTCTCCAAGGGAGCAGTAACAGTCCCCCAAGTGCAGGGGCAGCGTCTGGCTAAGGAGGATGATCCACTGATGGGCTCTTGTTATTCATGACTAGCCTTATGAGTCTTTGCTCTAGTAATTGAAACTTAGCCTATTGTTATGGGGTGCTTAAGGGTTGCCGCCTGAGAGCCTCCTTGTTACTCAAATATGGCCTCTCTCTAAGCCAAACTCAGCATATGAATGTATTACCTTCCCCCCAGCGTGGGACATGACTCCCAGGGATAAGCCTCCCTGGCAGCGAGGGATTAATACCAAGTGCCAAGTGGCAATACAACTGGAAAAAGACCTTGAATAAAAGGGGGAAAAGGTAAAGACAAATGAGTTCATGTGGCTAAGAGACTTCAAAGAGAGTCGGGAGGTCATCCCAGAGGTAACGCTTACGCACACCTCAGTAGGATCTCATAGAACACCAAATTGGATATCACCCCACAGAGGGGGGCTCCTGAGGGCTCTGGAGACACCCAGGTCCTATATAAGGGGGGATAGCTCCAGAGATTGATGCCCTTATCAGTGGGCTTTACTTTGGAATCTGTGCTCCTGAGAGTGACAGAGATGGACTCAAAGAAGTCCTTCCTGCACATGGTCCATCAGTCCCTTCTCTTCAAGCCTATATCTGGTACTGGAGTTTGTAGGTGTACTTCCAGAGACTGAAGCCTTTGGCCTACTGATGTGTCAGCTGTGCCTGGAATCTCGGTGGAGCTACAACTCTTACTCTACAACTCAATGAACTCACCAAAGACACCTGGCGGGGAGATGATGATGGACAATGGCCATCCCAGGGAATGGAGAGAGTCTGCAACTGCAGGCAGGATAATCCCATCCATCTTATCCATGGGATATAAGCCCCCTCTCACTTGGAGGTGTAGTGGACATCACCATCCCAGGCTCCTCAGGATTGGGGGAAGAGCTATGGACTAGAGTGGACTTACTGGTATTCTGTTGTAGACATCTTGTGATTCAAGCAGTGGAAGAAATTACAACATTGATGTGGAGCCAATGACCACTGGATGCTTCCGGGGCAAGGAGAGGGAAAAGCAGTTGCAATACAGGGTCTTTTTCGGGACTTGGGAATTATCCTGAGTGACAATACAATGACAGATATAGACCATTTTACATCAGTATATAACATGAAGAACTGTGTGGGAGAGAGTGTGGTCTACAATGTGAACTGTGGTCCATGCTTAGTGGCAAAGCCCCAGGATGTGTATATCCATTGCAGGTGATGTGCCACACCAATGAAAGATGTTTATGTGGTAGGTTGTGGGAGGTGTGAGAGGTGGGGAACATGGGAATCCCTGTAATTTTTGTGTAACATTTATGTAATCTAGGCATCTTTTAAAATATAAAAAAATAAAATAAATAATTTTTTTTAAAAAAGCACATGAAAAGATGCTCAATATCACTAACTATTATGGAAATGCAAATCAAAACTACAATGAGATACCATCTTACACTCACTATACTGGCAGCAATTAAAAAACAGAGGATTACAAGTGTTGGAGAGAATGAGGAGGAACAGGAACCCTAATCTACTACTGGTGGGAATGTAGAATGGTCCAGCCATTGTGGAGGAAAGTTTGATGGTTCCTCTAAAAACTAACTATAGATCTGCCATATGATCCAGCAATTCCACTGCTGGGTATATACCCAGAAGAATTGAAAGCAAGGACATGAACAGATATATGTACACCAATGTTCATAGTGGCATTATTCACTATTGTCAAAAGTTGGAATCAACCCAAATGCCCATCAACTGATGAATGGATAAACAAAATGTGGTATGTACATACAATGGAATATTACTCAGCTGTAAGAAGGAATACAGTACCAACGCATGGGACAACATGGATGAACCTTGAGGACCTTATGTTGAGTGAAGCAAGCCAGGCATTGAAGGACAAATATTATGTGACCTCATTGATACAAATTAAGCAAACTGAGCAGACTCACATAGCTGGAGTCTGGAAGGTAGGTTTACAGGAAATAGAAAGGGAGAAGAAGGTTGTGAGCCCACACCCATACAGGCAAAATCTATGACAAGGTAGAAGCGTGTAGTAGTGCAGTGAAGAGATATGACAGGGGTATAATGATAATATTCGGTTGGGTGGTACATGTTTGACAGGCGAGCAGGGTGGGGAGGGTGGGGAGGGTGGGATGGATGGTCCATGGAACTGGGGGGAGGGTTGGGGGAGGGAGCAGGTGAACACTGGGGATTGGCGGGTACATGGTTGAAATTACAATGTTGGGAATGCTCATTTGGCAATGTGACAATGAACAGTTACTAGTTTTGGGTGTTGAGTGTGGGGCATTCAGGACAGGGCACACCTGGGGCAGGCTTCTAGGGAGCATGTGAGCCATCATTTTGGCATAGTGTGTTCCATTAGTGGGTAGAAACCCACATAATGAGTGGGAAGGTGTTGGGCTCCCATCCTAGGGAGGCCCTCTATGTTCTCAAACAGAGGGATGGGAGTCACTTGAGAGCATCAGCAGTGCCTAGTAGGGGAGGACAGACCAGTGGGTCAAGCCTTCAGTGAAGATGCAAGTAACTATGAATCTTGTCCTTCAAGGAGTGAAGCCTGGTGGTCGCCATAGGCCTGAAGGGAAGGGGGAGGAAGGAATAAAATAGATGAAACGTGGGGCATTTTGGGGGGTGATGGAAATGTTCTGCATGATCTTGCAAAGATGGATACAGGCCACATTAAATTTTATCAAATCTTATAAAAATATATGGTCCAAAATGTAAACCAAAATGTGAACCATTGACTATGGTTAGTAGCTATATTTCAATATTTGTGCATCAGTTGTAACAAATGTACCATCCACATATAAAAGGTTTTTGATGGGGGAAAGGGGAAAGGGGGAAGGATGTTGGGTATATGGGAATCCCGTTTTCTGTATGTGACTCTATTGTGACCTAAAACTTCTTTGAAGAAAAAAATGAAAAAAAAAAAAAAAAAAAAGGGAAGACACTGGGGGAATAAATGGAAGAAAATGTCACTGTATATACAGGACAACAGTCTTATGGTGATGAAAGGCAAAATGTAAAAAAAAAAAAAAAGTTTTTTTTTCTTCAAATATTTTTTCATTATTTTTTAAAATTCCAATTTTTAAAAATATTATTCTATTTTTACTTTTTATTAATTCTTACTGTATTTTACTGCTTATGTATAAAACTACCATTACTGTTTCATTTTTTTAATTAATTGTATGTGACTATTTTATTGGCTTCGTTTTTGAAGAAGTTTTTAGATCACAGAAGGGTTACAACTGTGACAGGGAGGATCATTGGTGTGGGGTATCAGTGAGGGGCGATACATGGAAGGACATTCATCTGGGTATACATATAAGGCATATAAATGTGTTTAAATGCTCATGGGGCATTGTCACGGTGGGTGGAGATTCACACAGTAACCAAAAAATATCAAATTCCCATCTGGAGGAGCTCTGCCACATTCGCTAATGGAACAACCAGAATGCCAAGTACAGGGGCAACGACTTGTGAAGGAGGATGGACCATTGAAGGACCCTTGATATTGATGACTATGCTTATGAGCCTTTGCTCTTGAAATTGAAACTTAGCCTAGTGACGTTAGGGTGCCTAAGAGTTACCTACAGGGAGACTTCTTGTTGCTCAAATGTGGTCTTTCTCTAAACAGAACTCAGCATATAAAAGCAATAACTTCCCCCCAGCGTGGGACATGACTCCCAGGGATGAGCCTCCCCAGCACTGAGGGATTACTACCAAGTAACAAACAAGTAATGCATCTGGGGGGAAAAAAAAAAAACCACCTTGACCAAAAGGGGGAAAAGCTAAAGACAAATGAGTTTGTGTGGCTAAGAGAATTCAAAGTGAGTTGGGAGGCTGTAGCAGTTTGGCAGTTTGATACAGTTATGGATTCCAAAAGTAGATATTGGATTATGCTTGTAAACTGGTCTGTTCATCTGGGCATGATTAAATTATGATTAGGGCTTTCATTGGGCCACAACAATAGGGTGTTGAGCCCTACCCATTGGTCTCAAAGATAAAAGACATGGCAAAGGACAGAGTTGGAGTAGTTTCGACGTTGGAGTTTTGATATTGCTGTTGATGAAGAAGGAAAGAAGGCCCCAGGAAAAGATGAGCTGTTCACCTGAGAGTCTACAGCTGGCCTTGTGGAGAGAGGCAAAGCCTAGAGAAGCCTCATAGTCTACAGCTGGCCTTGTGGAAGAACCAGAGGAGCTGAGCCTGGAGAGAAATGGAGCCCCGGGAAGAGAGGAACCCAAGAAACCTGAACCCTGGCAAACATTGGCAGCTGTCTTGCTCCAATACGTGGCAATGGACTTTAGTGAGAGAAGAAATTTATACTGTATGGCCTGGTAAATGTGGACTTCTACCCCAAATAAATACCCTTTATAAAGACCAACAGATTTCTGGTATTTTGCATCAAGCACCCCTTTGGCTGACTAATACAGAGGCCATTGCAGAGGTAGTGCTTATGCACATCTCAACAGGATCTCATTGACAGCCAAAGTAGATATGACCCCAAATAACAAAGCTCCTCAGGGAAAAGGAGACATCCAATCATTACAGTCAGGGCAGACAGCTCAGAAATTTGGCCCCTTGCCAGTAGGCCCTAATCTGGTTTTTATGCTCCCCAGTGTGACTGAGTTAGACTCAGCAGTGATTTCCCTATGCATGACTCTTCTGTCCTTCTATTCAAACCTATAATTAGTACTAGAGTTGGTAGGTGTACGTCCAAGAGACTTAAATCTTTGGGCTATCCATGTACCAGCTGAGCCCTGAATCTCAATGGAATTGTAACACCTACTCTCCAATTTAATGGACTCACCCAGGACAACTAATTGGGGAGGAGATGATGGACAAACAACATACCAAGGAACCAAGAGTGTTTACAAATGCAAGCAAGAGAGACCCATCCACGGGAGGACTAGTAGCCCTGAGGAGGCAAGGCAGGAGACTGTGAGGAGCATTGAATTGCAGCAGAGACATGGATCAAAGCAGTGAAGGAGCTATGAAAAAGATTAGCAGTGTGAATCTTGACAAACTTATAAATGACTTCTCACAGATAGAAAAGAAAATGATAGAAACCAGTGGAAAGAACAATGTATTGAACATTCAGTTGGAAAAGACTGTTTATTAAAAGTAATGCAAACAAAGGAGGTCTCAATTAAAGAAGAATGTGCCACTCTTCATAATATGATAAAAGGGCTACAGCAGACCATTGAATATCAACATAATTTGAAAGATGAAAATGAACAACTAAAAAGAAATGCTGATCTTATGAAAGAGAAATCTCATGAGCAGGAATATAAGAATAATATTGCCAAATTTGTGAGTGAAATGAAAATCAAAGAGGAGGGACATAAGCTAGAAATAAGGAAACTTTATCAGGACATGCAGAAAAAAGTTGAATTAAGTGAAGAAAAGCACAAAGAGCTAATAGGGAAAAAGGAGACGGAAATTTCAGAGTTAAATGCCAAGTTAAGGACTCAAGAAAAGGAAAATCAAAATGAAATAATCAGATTACAGATAGAGTTTGATGCCAAACTAGCAAGAGTTAAAACTAAATCAACAAAATCTTACCCAGATTCTACTGTTTTACCACAAAGTATCTATAGAAGGAAACTTCAACATCTTCAAGAAGAAAAAAACAAGGAGATTGCAATTCTTCGTAATACCATTTGTGATTTAGAGCAACGCCTCTCTCTTAGCAAAGAGTCTCACCTTAAGCCTGTTGGCAAAGAATCTCACCTTAAGCGTAGAAGGTTTTGAAAATAGTAATAAATTCATTAATTGCTATTTAACTTCTTTAAAAGCAGTTGAAATTTTCACTTCTTTTTTCAGTACAACTTACTGCCTACTTAGGAACAACAATGAAACAAAAAGGACAGCTTTAAACTTTTTAAATAGAGTTTATATAAAGAATCCCACACCTTGGCCAACTATGTACTCCATTCTTGCTTAATGGTATTAACCATAAAGGAGTTCAGGTTTATAGGGTTTAGTTTACCTACTGAACCATCATTGATTATGGAAATACTTTCTAAGCAGCCTAAAATTAGACAATCTTTCATCTTTTCTTTATATCTTTCAAAACAGGCACTCTCAAATTTTAGAAGAGTGTGATACAATGTTAGATAAAGAAAACAAGATACAAAGACTCCATTCATATATGATTTTAAAAATCAAGATATGTGCCTTAGATATAAAAAGGATAAATGGTTATTTAAAATATAGTCATGATATGCTTTTTAGCAAAATATTCATGTGTAAATTGTTTCTGGAACTTAAAATACAGAATCTACTTCTTTCTTTAAAGGTTTAATCAGTTTTTAAATGTAGGATAAAAAGGATAGAGATAATATTGTTTTGAGAAATAAGTAAAGAAAAAATGGAAAATAATAAAAAAAAAAAAAAAAAGAAAGAGACCCATCTATCAGATATGTATGGGATCAAAAAGCCCCCCTCAATTAATGGTGGAGTGGGCATCACCATCCCAGAGCCCTCAGGATTGGGAAACAAACTAGGGACTAAAATAAACTTATTAGGGAAGCGGCTGTGGCTCAATCAGTAGGGCTCCCGTTTACCATATGGGAGGCCCCGGGCCCGGTTCCCGGGGCCTCCTGGTGGGGGCAGGCCTGCCCGCACGGCGTGGTTGGCTGACCCGGCGAGCACAAGCAGCAAGGGGGGGATAAATGAATAAATAAATAAATAATCTAAAAAATAAATAAATAAATAAATAAATAAATAAAATAAAATAAACTTATTAGTATTCCACTATAGACTACTTGTGATTCTAGAAATGGAAGAAATACCATTTTTGTGTAGATAATGATCCATGGTTGTTCTGAGGTTAGGGAGAGGGAAAAACATGTGTAATGAGGGGCATTTTCAGGACTTGGGAATCATCTGAATGACATTACAATGACAGATACATGCCATTATATATCTGGTCATAGCCTACAGTCGAATGAGAGAGAGTGTAAACTACAATGTAAACTATAATACATGCTTAGTGGCAATGCTCCAAAATTTGTTTATCAATTGCAATGAATATACCACACTGATGAAAGATGTTGTTAATGTGGGGAAAATGTGGAGAAGTAGGGAGCAGGGCATATGGGAATCCCCTATATATTCTCTGTAACATTTATGCAATCGAAGTATCTTTAAAAAAAAAAAAAAAAAAGTAGAAAAAGAAAAAAATTGAAGACATTGGATGAACACAAAAGAATTTGAAAGCATACATAGAAAAATAACAGATCTTATGGGAATGAAAGGCACAATAAATGAAATTAAAAATACACTGGAATCATACAATAGCAGATTTGAGGAGGCAGAAGAAAGGATTGGTGAGCTTGAAGAAATGGCCTCTGAAAGTGAACATACAAAAGAACAGATGGAGAAAATAATGGAAAAAATTGAACAAGTTCTCAGGGAGCTAAACTACATACAGCAAGAGATGTGCAAATGTAAGTGTCATGGGTGTCCCAGAAGGAGAAGAGAAGGGAAAAGGGGCAGAAGGAATATATGAAGAAATAATGGTAGAAAATTTCCCAACCCTATTGAAGGACATGGATATCCATGTCCAAGAAGCATAACATACTCCCACTCAAATAAATCTGAATAGAGCAACTCCAAGACACATAATAATCAGAACGTCAAATGTCAAAAACAAAGAGAGAATTCTGAGAGCAGCAAAAGAAAAGCAATGCATAACATATAAGGGATATGCAATAAGATTAAGTGGCGATTTCTCATCAGAAACCATGGAGGGCAGAAGACAGTGGTATGATATATTTAAGATACTGCAAGAGAAAAACTTCCAGCCAAGAATCTTCTATCCGGCAAGATTGTTTTTCAAAAATGAGGGCGAGTTTAGAATATTCAGAGATAAACAGTAACAGAGAGTTTGTAATCAAGAAACCAGCTTTGCAGGAAATAATAAAGTGTATGCTACAGCCTGAAAAGAAAAGAAAGCCGTAAGCGGCTTGGAAGAGAGTCTAGAAATGAAAATTACATCAGTAAAAGTAACTAAAAGTGTCAAAGAGTGCTGAAAATAAAATAATGACAGATAAAACCCAAATATTTAGGAATAAACCAATGATGATGTAAAGCACTTATATGCAGAAAACTACAACTCATTGTTAAAAGAAATCAAAAAAGACCTAAATAATTGGAAGAACATTCCATGCTCATGGATTGGAAGACTAAATATCACTAAGATGTTAATTCTTCTCAAATTGATATACAGATTCAATGCAATCCCAATAAAAATTCCACAAGAATTTTTAAAATAAATGGAAAGCACGATTATCAAATTTATTTGGAAGGGTAAGGGGTCCCGAACAGCCAGAAACATCTTAAAAAGGAAAAGCGAAGTTGGAGGACTCTCACTTCCAGACTTTAAACCATATTACCTAGCTACAGTGCTAAAAGTAGCATGGTACTGGCATAAAGGCAGACATAGACCAATGGAGCCAAATTGATGGTTCAGAAAGAGGCTCTCATGTCTAGGGTCAAGTGATTTTTGACAAGCCTGTCAAACTCACCCAGCTCAGGCAGAACAGTCCATTCAACAAATGGTGCTGGGAGAACTTGGATATCCATAGCCAAAAGAAGGAAAGAGGACCCCTATCTCACACCTTATACAAAAATTAACTCAAAATGGAACAAAAACCTAAATATAAAAGCTTCTAGAAAAATTGTAGGAAAATATCTTCAAGACCTGGTAGTAGGTGGTGGATTCTTAAAGGAGATAAGAGGAGGACTGAGATGGACTACTGATATTTAATGTATGTAGAAGTTTTAATTAACTTTACTGTAGAAGTGTGGAAATGTATAGAGTTGATGGTAACACATTATAGTGAGTAACAACTGGTTTATAAATGGGAATGTGGCTGAAAAGGGTAGTCTAGGGATGTTAATGCCAATTGCAAGAAAGCTAGTGAAAAATCTAGGGACTGAATAACACAGTAAACCCAGAGGAGGATGAGCATTGTGGTTGATGGTACAGATGAAAGAGTGTCCTTTGTGAGCTAAAGCAGATGTACATCACTATTGCAGGGTGGTGGGAATGTGGAGAAGCATGGAAAACATACAACTGGAGTAACCTATGGACTGTGGTTAACAGTAATAATGTAATATTCATGCATCTATGCCAAAGATGTACTGTGTTGATAATGGGGGAGTATGGAAAAAGTGTGCCAAATGTATGATATGGACCTGGTAATCATTGGATATTATCTCATAATCCATAATAAATGTTCCACCACTGTGTGGTGTGTTGATAGAGGGGTATTGTACGGGGATTCTGTACATGTGCATGATTGTTTTGTAAGTTTACAACTTCTGTCATAAAAATATATTTAAAAAATAATAATAGGGTAGAGTGGGGGGAAATACACCAAATATAAGATAAGGACTATAGTTAGTAGTAAGATTTTGATGATATTCTTTCATAATTTGTAACAAATGTTTCACAACAATGCAAGGTGTTGGTGGTGGGTTGATGTATGGGACCCTTGTATGATGTTATGCATGTTTGCTTTGTAAGGTCACAACCTTTACTATACACTTATTGCTTAGGTATGTTCATGTATAAATGATATAATAATAATAATAGGGTGGGTTGGGGGGAAAATACACCAAATGTATGGTACTTTGACTAGTAGTAATATTTTGAGGATGGTCTTTCACCATTAGTTAAAAATGTTTCACAACAAATCACATATCTGATACGGGTTTAATATCCAGGATATATAAAGAGATGTTACAACTCAACAATAAAAAGACAAATAACCCAATTAAAAAATGGGCCAAAGACTTGAATAGACATTTCTCCAAAAAAGAAATACAAATGGCAAAAAAAAAACACATGAAGAAATGCTCAATATCACTCATGATTAGGGAAATGCAAATCAAAACTACAATGAGATATCATTTCACACCTATCAGAATGGCCACTATTAAAAAGACAGAGAACTACAAGTGTTGGAGAGGATGTGGAGAGATAGGAACACTTATTCACTGTTGGTGGGAATGCAGAAAGGTACAACCACTATGGAGGACTGTTTGGCAGTTCCTAAAGAAGTTGAATATAGACTTGCCATGTGACTCTGCAATACCACTACTGCGTATATACCCAGAAGAACTGAGAGCAGTGACACGAACAGAAGTCTGCACACCGATGTTCATAGCAACATTATTCAAACATTGCCAAAAATTGGAAACAACCCAGGTGTCCATCAACAGACAAATGGATAAACAAACTGTGGTCTAGTCACACGATGGAATATTATGCAGCTGTAAGAAGAAATGAAGTCGTAAAGCATATGAGAACATGGATGAACCTGGAGGACATTATGTTGAATGAAGCAAGCCAGACACAAAAGGACAAATACTATATGAATGCGTTACTATGAACCAAATATATTGTGTAACATATTGTTTAATTCAAAAAAAAAAATTTATGTAGCCATTACATTTAATTAAGAAATGTAAAAATAAAAAACAAACACACAAGAGAAGTCGGCTTGTTTCTAATGACAATAAAAAGAAGCTTTAAACCATAAAAAATTTTAAAAAATTAAAATTACAGAAGAAAGGGTGTTTTATGACTTATTTTATATATGGTGTGAGATCTTTGACAATATTTTAAAGCTGGGGTCAGCAAATTATGACTCACTAAATCTGGCCTTTGTTAGTAGAGTTTTATCAGAACAAAGCCACACTCATTTATTTATGCATCATCTATGGCTGCTTTTGCACTACAGGGGCAGAGTTGGGACAAAAAATAAGGCCTGCAAACCTGAAATATTTACTGACTGGACCTTAACAGAAGTTTACTGGTTCATGCCTTGAAGTATGCATCATCAGAAAAGTAGTTTTCTTTTAAATATCTTTATCTTTTTCTATTCTGTTTTGTTTTTACCTTTTTATTGAGAAATATACTTAAATAAACAGCATTAATCTTCAAAAAAAAAAGTACTAAGTAGACAATATTCCTATTTAACACTCTTGTTTTGCATCATGAATAACTGGTAATATAATGAGCACTTTATGAGAATAAAAACTCTAGAGTAGAGAAATATTGAATTATACTGGCTTTGGCTTCAGTGTAACCCTGGGTTTTTCTCAATCAGTGTGAAACAGTCAATTCTCAATAAATTCTTTCACTCGCTTAAAAAAAAAAAAAGTTTCACAACAATGCAAGGTATTGGTGGTAGGGTGGTGAGGTATGAGAGCCCTGTATGATGTTATGTATGTTTGTTTCGTAAGTTCACAACTATTACTTATTGTTTATGTATGTTTATGTATAACTGATATACTTCAATAAATGAAAAAAAAGAAACAGGGAGAGGGAGCAGATGTGGCTCAAGAGGTTGAGCTCTCACCTCCCACATGGGAAATCCTGGGTTTGGTTCCAGTGCCTCCTGAAAAAAAAAAAAAAAAAGAACAAGCAAAACAAATGAAAAAGCCAACTCAGGGAAGCTGATGTGGCTCAGTGGTTGAGCACCAGCTTCCCACATAATATGAGGTCCTGGGTTCAATTCCTGATACCTCAAAAAATTAAAGAAAGAAAGAAAGCAATAGGGAGAATAGAGAGATTGAGAGGTGACTGCTGAGGGGTGTGGAATTTTTGTTTTTGGAGTAATGAAATTGTTCTAAAATCTTATGTGATTATACTAAAAGCCATTGATTATACACTTTGATAAATACATAAATGTCAAGATGAGCAGGCACTTAATATGAGATACTGCTACAACTTGAAGTGTTTGGCCAAAAAGACAGTAGCAAGTGTTGGAAAGAATCTATTTCAATGGGACTGGGAATATGGCTGGTGGGAACAAAAACTTTTTTTTCATAAATTTTTTTTTCTTTTTTTTTTTCTTTTTTCATTTTTTTAAAAAAAATTTTTGTCACTCTTTTTTTTACCTTTTTTTCTTTCTTTTTATTTTTTATTCTTTTTTTTTTTTTTTTTTTTTGCATTTTGTCTATTCTTTTTCAAACCCTTGTGTCAAGGGCTGACTTTCAATAGATCGCAGCGAGGGAGCTGCTCTGCTACGTACAAACATAAATTTTTAAAATACATTTTGATATGTATTTGATTCTTATGATAAAGTTACATATACCACCAAAAATTATGTCCTTAAAGATAATCCTTTCCTATGGGTGTGAGCCCTTTGTAAGTAGGAGCTTATGGTAAGTAGAATGTTAAGATGTTATCTTCCTCACTCAGGGTGGGTCTTAATCCTATTCCTGGATTCCTTTCTAAATGAATGAAATTCAGACAGAGACAGAATGACATGGAAGCAAGATCTGAAAGGAACAAAACCAGGTAGAGAAGGGAGATACCAGCAGATGCAGCCAACAGCCTAGTTATGGGTCCAGTAACTCTGACAGCCGGTTTTCAGGGAGAAAGAATTGCCGGATGATGCCACGATTTGAATATTTTTGTCAGCCTCAAAACTGTAAACTTGTAAGCTGATAAATTCCCATGGCTAAAGCCAACAAATTTTATGGTTTCTGCTTTAAGCAGCTTTAGCAAACTAGAACAATAGTATCTACACTTTAGCTGCAGGTCCACCAATTCTTCTCATAGACATATATACCCAGAAAAAAATGAGTCCAATAGCTTTCCAAGAGATGCACAAGAATGTTCATAGCAGCTTTAATAAAAATTGATAATTTGCCTCAATTCCATCAAAGTAAAATCGACTCATAAAACTGTACCATCTTCATTTAATGGAAATCTATCAGGCAATGATTAGGAATGCGTCACTGCTACATACCACAAGGATATATCACACAGTCATTATTTTAAAAGAATGAAAAGGAAAGAATATATTGTTTTATTTCATTTATTAAACTTAAAAATGGCAAAATTAAAATATGAGGATGAGGATAGATTACAATAGGTATAATATGGTTCAGGTGCCTAGAGCGGAGGAGGAAGGAAACTTTGGGCTACTTTTTAAAACCAGGAACCTAAAAATTGATGTCACCACCTGTGAGCATCTACAACCAAGGTATTAGATGGCCTAGCCTAAGTTGAGTCATTCACAATTCCTGTAAGTGGGCAAAGAATGTAATTCTCAGCTGGAATACTAGCTGCAAAAGAACTGGAAAGTATTCTGCTCATAAACATTGTCTCTTTGGTTCTAGTGGATGACAACGTGGGGTCACTTATTGTGAGTAATGCTCACAATAATGGCTGCAACTCTTGCTCCTGGTTGAACTGAAGCTTGAATAATAACCTTTGTTTCAGGTAGCAACCCTTCCAGTTGCTCTGGCATTTTAAATGTTTGATGATTCATTGTGACGTGCTCCATTTTCTCCTTCGAAGTAAAACTGGAGTTGGCACTTGAAACAGCAAAGACTCTGTTGTTCCAATGTTGCCAATACTGAGTCACAGATGATATGATATTTTGAAAAATTTCAGACAAAAGGGACACAGCAAGTTTTTGGGAGTTTTCATGGCATGCTCGAAAATGGGTTTGCACATCAGTAAAGACTGATGATCTATAATTGCAAACCTGGCACACATAGGGCATCTCACCAGGCTTATGAGTGTCCTTCATGTGTTTTAAGAGAACCTGATACATTTTGAATGACAATTCACAGACTTTACAGACAGAGGAGGGTATCCCAGGGATGTGTACACTTTCAATGTGACACTGCAGCTGCAAGGAAGTGGGAAACAGACGGTGGCAGTGCTGGCAGGTAGTGTGGATTTCCCAGCTGTCATTCCTCTCCTTCTCAAGCTCCAAATGCTGTTTCATGTGCTTTGTATTCCTCCCATTTTTCAGAACTTTCAAAGAGCTGGCACATTTAAAGTTTGGGAGCATCTTCTCTTCTGGTTGCTGGTCTCCTTCATGTTGTCCATAGAAAAAGTCACCAAGGAACATGATCATATTTCCTTCCTTGGAATTAAGACTTGCTCTGACATTTTGTGCTTAAAATGTCTCTTTTTGCTGGTCATCAAAGTTATTTGCTATGTCTGGGTTCATAAAATCCAAATCTACCTTGTCATCTGCATACGTCCATGGAGAATGTGCTGCATTTTGAACACTGTTAAATGAAGTAGGAACAGTCTTTGGGTCTGTACCAGGGTTCATTGTAGGAAAGGTACCTGAAATGGTATCTGAAGGACAGTCCTCTGCGATTTCTTCACTGACTTTAAGCCTTTTGGGATCAACTTTTCCAGATCAGAAGGGGAACTTCGCTTTGAATTACATAGACTTTCATCCTTGCCTCCTACAGAAAGAGTAGCTCTAACTAGATGCTGAAGCCATGGAGAAAGCAAATTGGAGGAATTATGAGGCATGACTTGTGATGGGCTCTTGTTACAACCAGGGTGAAAGGAATGCTCCGTAACAATAGAATTATCTGCTGATGTGGATTCAGGTGGAGAAACTGGGAAGCTGGCCGCTGGTTTTGACATTGGGGCCACATGAGATGCAGGCTTCCACGCATGAGCACTACCTTAATTCACGAGGCCTTCCCTACTTTTTGGACCTGAGCCTGTGATAACTCTGTTCAAAACCTTTGAAATGACAACTTTCAGTCTTGAGATCTCCTTGACAAAGATAATGTCAGTGTTAGATTCTGGTTAAGACCCCCGCCATTTCGGCAACCTAATCAACTCCTGCCTGAATCTTGGTCTGTCTCCAAGCCTCATTGAACCAGAATCTAACAGTCAGCATCTTCATTGATGTGTTCCACCCCAACAAAATTGCATCACCATCTTCATCACCTTGGCATTTGGATTCTTTGCCATTCTTCATTTGTGGTGCTGGCTCCTGTTCTTTCTCTCACAAGAGATCTGCCATTTTACAATTGTTTTTTTGCTTGAAGCCATTGTCCCCTTCAACTTCCAGGGCTTTCTTTTTGTCAATTGCCAGCTAAGGACAACCACATGACATTAGTCAGAATTTATTTGAAATGACAAAAATCATTCCCTTCTTTAATCCTCCCCCCAAACACTGAGATGATACCACCATTGCTGTTCTACACCTGAGGAACACAGGCTTGGAACCATTGAATGACAGCTAGTTAAAGGCTGAGCTGGGATTGAAAACCTAGCTGTGTCTGATTAGAGCTTCAGAGCTTTCAGTTACAGATTTCAGTCTCTGTTTTATAAAACACCAGATAAAATTGCTAAGGGGAAGCCACACAGAAAACTCTACTTGCAAAGTACTAAGCCAAGTGCCTAGTACAGAATTAGCTCTCAGACTTCTTGACAGTCTCAAGAAGAGCCATATTTTCACTATCTATTGGCTGGTAATTGCAAATTCATCTGTCCAGCCAAACACAAGTCACACAGTGCCCCAGAATTTTGGGAGCTAGGGTGAGACAGTGAGGTGCCTCTTAAATGCTGAGTCCCGGGTACCCAACTCCCCTATACCTAGTCTCAGACACAGGTGTACCCTCTTGGATAGCTGAAAGTCCTCAGTAACTTCATTCTCTACATTGCTCCTAAAATTCTACTCCTCTTGGAGTGTTCCCTTTTCCATAAACCCATCTAGTTGCTCAGTTCACAAACTTTGGGTGTCTTTCCCTTGAACCTGTTAAAGGAAAGAAAATAAAATAGACCTACTGTGTCTAAGAGACTTAAAATTGAGTCAAGAGGTCATTCTGGAGGTTAATCTTTGGCAGGTCTCAGCCAAATATCACACATGGCCAAAGTGTGCAAAACCTGAAGCAACACTATTCCACCAAACCCCAGGACATGCAGACATCTTAAAACAAACCACAAGGTTAAGAACTCAGTTAAGTAAACTGAAGGACAATGGTAGTACCCCACATATCCTCCAACCAAAAGCTTCTTGTCTAATCATTTACTTTTCCTTTAAAAACCCTTGCCTGGAATTCCAACTCGGGACATAATTTGGGCAGCTATCTATATCTGTTCTCTGGGAATTATAATTCTAAGACCCTAAATAAATACCTGGGTTGCCTTCCAGCTTCGTTTGTTTCTCCCAGTTTGACGGTGTCTATAAATCAAGTTTTGTTAGAACATAGCCATGATAATTGCTTTACTGTTATTGTTGTGGGTGCTTGCACAATGTTACACCCTAGCTGTGTTAAAGTCCCTGCAATGCTAGTATGACACCCATAGCCTAAAATGTTTACTATGTGGCCTTTCCCTTTCCTGACCCTTGGCCTAAGAGCAGCAACGTGGAGGATACTGAATTTCTTAGCTCACCAGTTCCTGTAGTTGTGGGTCCAGCTGATTTGGTGTGGCGCAATATTTTGCAATCTGGAACACACGGAGAGTTAACTAGAGTGTTTTTGCATCCATGTCGCAGAGAAATTTCTCCAGAGTCCACCTGAGACACTTCTATGTCTGTACAACTCTCCCCTTGCTCTCCCAAAGTCGTATATTAGTCAGCCAAAGGGGTGCTGATGCAAAATACCAGAAAACAGTTGGTTTTTATAAAGGGTATTTATTTGGGGTAGAAGCTTACAGTTACTGGGCCATAAAGCTTAAGTTTCTTCCCTCACTAAAGTCTGTTGCTACGTGTTGGAGCAAGACAGCTGCCGATGTTTGCCAGGGTTCAGGTTTCTTGGGTTCCTCTCTTCCTGGGGCTGGGTTTCTCTATGGGCTTAGCGACTCTGTTTCCTCCACAAGGTCAGCTGTAGACCATGAGGCTCTCTAGGCTTTGCTTCTCTCCACAAGGCCAGCTTTAGACTATTGGGCGAATGACTTGTCTCTATCCTGGGGCCTTCTGTCCTTCCTCACAACCAAGCTCTCTTACTTCCCAGGGCTCCAGCTGAAGACTCCAACATCAAAACTGCTCCCACTGTCCTTTGCCATGCCTTTTATATTTGATTCCTCCACCCACCAAGGGATGGGGCTCAACGCCTTACTATGTGGCCCAGTCAACGCCCTAATCATAACTTAATCATGCCCAGATGAACAGATCAGTTTACAAGCATAATCCAACATCTGTTTTTGGAATTCATAATTACATCAAACTGCCCAACTGCAACAGTCGTCTGAGGCCAGGACAGAAGATTCAACCCTTTTATAGCCCTGATAATCCCAACTATGACAGATACATTTGTCTCCAATGACATTCCTGCACCATTGTACCCTGATCAGATTGGGGGCTGTTGTTCAGTGTGATTGCCAAAACATTTCATCTAATCAATCAAAGGATAGAATGTGGGCAGGGCCTCACTCCAGGCCCAGAGCTCATTGCAAGGTTGGGGCCAAGGGTGGGAGTCTCCCACCTCTCTCTATTACCCTGAGCCCCACCACCTTATCTCCAGTTTTCCAGGGTCCTGAGCTACTGGGGGTCGGCAGGGGTGTATACACATCAGTTCAGAAAGTGCTGAAGCAGAGGTAAAGAATTTAAAATGGAAGACAATTTCCCAGATGTAGTTTGTCATTTTTAGGTTTACTTTGTAAGTAAAATTTTATTAGTGCATAGCCATGATCGTTGGCTTATTTTTATTCTCTGTCACTGCTTTCACACTGCTACACATGGCATAGTTAAAGCAGTGCAAGGCTAGAATGCCCAGCATAGCCTAAAATATTTACTATTTTGCCCTTCCTGATTTAAACCCCTGATTTAAGAGAAGCAACATGGAGGATATCAAATTACTTAACTCACCAGTTCCTGAACTCCAGAGAACTAAAACCTGCCTGTGACCAGTCCTAGGGCAGTGGGAGGGCATGTTCAACTCCTGAGATGGATACCTGGGTGGTCTGCACTTAACCCCTGTACACCCCTGTTATGTTTATTTAGCAGCCCGCTCCTTTCTTAAGCCATTTCTCCTGGTACAAGTTCTTTTTTTTTTTTTTTAAGATTTTATTTATTTATTCATTTATCCCCCCCTTGCTGCCTGTGCTCGCTGGGTCAGCCAACCACACCGTGCAGGCAGGCCTGCCCTCACCAGGAGGCTCCGGTGAGGAGCCACAGCCGCTTCCCCTGGTACAAGTTCTTAACCTGGATGCACTGGGGCCTTTCACTGTCTACTAGCCCACCTCCCCCACTCCTCTCCCCTCTCTTCCCCCCCTCTAGATTGAATCTTTGGATTTCTCTCTGTCTCCTTTACTGTCTTTTGCATACAGCTCCTTGAGGGAAGGAAGGACTTCAAGCTTCCCATGACAGGCAAGAAATGTGTATCCACTCCTTCCAATGCAATAGATTCACAGAATTGAAACAGAAATCCGCTTGCAAAGTATATTGACCTTACATGTCATCACTATATAATTTTTAAAATATCTTTATTTATATATGTGACAAATGAAGCCCAATGCAGTATAAAAAATATGGGAGGGAACAGATGTAGCTCAAGTGGTTGAGTGCCTGCTTCCCTTGTATGAGGTCCAGGGTTTGATCCCTGGTACCTCCTAAAAACAAAACAAACAAACAAACAAACAAAAAACCCAACTCTCATTGAGGAGTGAATGTAGCTCACTGGTTGAGCACCTGCTTCCCATGTATGAAGTCTTGAGTTCAATCCCCATTACCTCCTAAAATATATATATATTCTATATATTTATATATATTATATATTTTTAATATATTTATAGATAGATAGATAGATAGATAGAGATATATGGCAGAGGATCCTGAGTTTGACTGCCAGCTAGGATAGGGCTGCATGAGGAAGTTTTCAAGTACCCAAAGGCATTTCCCATAAAGAAACAGGATTAAATTCTGTTAAGAGATTTAGACAATAGAAAGTCCTAAAACATCTGGTCCTACCAGTTCTTGGCCCCTCCCCCCTTCCTCTCAACCCCTACACTTCTTTGTCCTTTGATATTCATCAACTTTGCCTTTTTGCTCTAGGAGCTTAGTTCTTTTGTTCCTAGTTTCTGAAATATTCTTCATCATGTCATCTGCATGGCTCTTTCCTTCACGTCCTTCAAGACTTTATGGTAAAGCTGCTTCTCAATGAAGTCCACCCTGACCACCCTATTTAAAAGTGTGACTTTCCCCCATTTTAGAATCCTCTGTCCCCCTTCCTCTGCTACATTTCTTCTATGATTTTTCCCAGCCCTCTTCCTCTTCTAATAGACTATGCAATTAATTATTATTACTTAATGATTTAATTTCCTCATTAATTACTAAATATTTATATTTATTGTCTGCCTATGTTGAATGAACTTAAGACCTATAAAGAGGGCAATTTTTGTCTATTTCATTCTCTAATATATCATAATACTTAGATATAGCAGTTATTAAAGAACATTTGCTATACAAATATTTGCATTAGTGTGCTACATTTGTTACAATTTGTCAACCATATATAATGATGTTATTAACTAAATTCATTATTTACATTGGAATTCACTCTGAGTCGCACAGGTAGATTTTTTAAAAATACTTTTATCATGATAACATATATGCAACATAAAATTTCCCATTTGACCAGTCTGATGTGTACAATTCAGTTATGTTAATTACATGCACAATGCTTTGCTACCATCAACACCATCCGTGACCAAAATTATCCCATCACCTCAAACAGAAACTCCGTTCCAGGCAATCATTAAGTCCCCTTTCCCTACACCATCCCTGCCCCTAGTAATGAATTGTTTTAGTGTGTTGAAGGCTGTCAATGCAATATGCCAGAAATGAGTTGGCTTTTATAATGGGAAATTATTAGGATAAAATCTTAGGTAGCGGATGTGGCTCAAGTGGTTGAGTACCTGCTTCCCATATGGGAAGTCCCAGGTTCAGTTCCTGATGCCTCCTAAAAACAAACAAACAAACAAAAAACAAACAAAGAAAAAAAAACAACTCAGGGGAACCAATGTCACTCAGTGGTTAAGGGCCTGCTTCCCACATACAAGGTCCCGGGTTCAATCCCCAGCCCTGGTACTGAAAAAAAAAAATTCTTAAAGATCTGAGGATGTGAAAATTTCCAAATCAAAGCATCATCCGAGATACTATCTTACAAAGGTCAGCTGCTCCCAGATCCCGGACTCCTGCCATGTGGCAAGGCAAAATGGCAGCCAGTTTCTGCTTTCTCCACCAGTCTCACTTTCTTCCAGAGCTCAGCTATGATTAGGCATAATGCTTGTCTCTTCCCTGGCCTCATCTCTTCAGCTTCATACTGCCTTGCTGATTTTAGCCTCCAGCCTCTTTCTCATCCTCTTGGGGTTTTTCTGTCTTTCTGCAGCTGTAGGTGATCCTGGAGTCTTCTCTCACATGGCAGGGTAAAAGTGGCAGCTCTTTTTCTCTGTGTATCTCTGCTTTCTAGTCCTCATTTTATAAAGGACTCTAGTGAGGGAATTAGGACCCACCCTGGATCTTGCAATCTAATCAAAAGTCCTTAACTGAAGAGATCTAATTAAAAGTGATCTAATCAAAAGGTCCCTCAACTGAATCTAACCAAAATGCTGCACGTAAAATTGGTTTACATGCACAAGAATAGGTTAGCTTAAGAACATAATTTTCTGGGGTCCAGAAAAGACTCAAACCAGCATAACTGTACCCTAATTTCTGACTCTGTGAATTTGTTACTCAGTTTTTTGTTTGTTTGTTTGTTTTTTTACCTTTTGTCAAGTTTCTTTTACTTAATATATTTCCTTTTTTTATTTTTACTCTTAATGGAAAATTAGTAATATATTACTATACATAACTATCCATAGTTTGCTTTGGTTGTATTTTTGCCTGATATTAACATCTTGTAACATTAACATACATTTGTTCAATTTCAAAGAAAAAAAGTCTTATCTATACAATTTTACCCATACTCATATTTCATACAAGGTTTCACTGTTATACAGTCTCATGTTACAATTTTTAGCTTTCCTTCTAGTAATATACATGCCTTCAGACTTTCCCCTTTAACCACTGTTTTTTATATATATTTTAAGAGGTGCTTAGATTACCTAAAATATTACACAGAACCCACTGGGATTCCCATGTTGCCCACCTCCCACACCTCCCACCACATCCCACACAAACATATCCCACAAGTGTGGCCCACCACCCTTAATGGACTTACACATCCTGGGGCCTTGCCACCAACCATAGACCACAGATCACATCATAGACCACACTCTCTCCCACACAGTTCTGAGTGGTGTGTGCTGATTTAAAATGGCCTACATCCGTTGCCACAATGGTACTCAGGACAACCTCCAAATCCCAAAGAAGCCCCTGTATTTCAACTGTTCATCCCCTCCCTGCCCAAAAACTCCAGTTCCATGTAATATTTAGGTAATCTAAGCACCTCTCAAAAAAAAAAAAAAAAAAAATATATATATATATATATATATATATATATAGCATTTTTGTAAGCAAATGCACATATATGCATTATATATTTATATATCATTTTATAAATATTGGTATGTATTGTGAAAAATTTAATTTTTACCCACAATAAAAAATTAATTAAAAAAAAAAACTCTAAAAATTATACCTCATCCATACACCAAGCTATTCTAACAAATTTAGTACTGTTAACATTAGCTGGTCTGAATATGGATTTTCAACTGGAAGCATAACTTTCCCAGTAAGTGAAATTCTTATATTCAACTGCAAAATTTATTCTTTTCTGGCACTAGAGTAGCTTGCAGACCAAATCAGTTATAATGGATCTGAAGTTATGGAATGAAGTAAGATATCCTCAGAGTTACTCCATCCCAGCCAGGTGGGAGTAGACAGCAGTCTCTTTGGAAGTGCCACTATTATAGGGAAACTCTCACTGGGAAACCCCCTGTAACCGTTGGGGACTTTGATGTAATTATGAATTCCAAAAATATAATTGAATCATGCTTGTAAACTGATCTGTTAATCTAGGCATGATTAGTTTAGGATTAGGGCGTTGAGCCCCACCCCTTGATGGGTGGGGAATTAAATATAAAAGGCAAGGCAAAGGACAGTTGAAGCAGTCTTTTAAGAAGCAGTTTTGATGTTAGAAAGAAGGCCCCAGGAAAAGAGAAGCAAGCTGTTCGCCTGATAGTCTACAGCTGACCTTGTGTAGGAAACAGGAGCTAAGCCTGGAGAGAAACGCAGCCCCAGGAAGAGAGGAACCCAGAAGCCTGAACCCTGGCAAACGCCGGCAGCTGTCTTGTTCCAACACGTGGCAATGAACATTGGTGAGAGAAGAAACTTAACGCTTTATGGCCTGGTATCTGTGAACTTCTACCCCGAATAAATACCCTTTATAAAAACCAACACATTTTTGGTATTTTACATCAGCACCCCTTTGGCTAACTAATATACCCCCTATACAAAAGACCCCACTTTACAAACAAACAAGTTTAGTGATTAGGTTAAAGTTTATCATAATTGTATTATTACATAATTCTCGAATGATTGCTTCAATCAATTCAATCAAATTTATTGTTTGTTATTGATTAAATCATTTATTCATTCAAGGGACAGAAGAGGAAATGGATTGTGGGTCATGAAAGTGTGAAGGTCAAGGGTAAAGTAGATGTGGCTTACATCCACTATATTATGTAAATGAAACAGACAGAAAGCTGAAAGTAAAATTTGGTTGATGGAGAGGGGTGCCCAATAGAATGGATTCAGAGTTGAAACTGCTGTGTTTTAGACAGGCACATCAAAAAATGAAGGTGAGAAGGAGGAGTGGCAAGATGGCAGCAGAGTAAGGAGCTCCAAGAGTCAGCTCATCCTACAAGGCAGTTAGTAACCACCCACAGATATCTAATGCACCTCTATGAGGGGTACAGGAGACCAAAAGAGTATCCTACAACATCCTTGAATGAATGGAAGTAGGAGACTGCCCATCTGCAGTGAGGATTCATGAGTAGAGCACTCCACACTGCAGAGGCCAATGCCCATCCTCCACTGGTGGCACAAGCCACCACAGCAGCTGTTCTGTGGCTGGAGTTGGAGGCTCCATTTACCAAAAATGGGGGAGGAAGAGACAGTTGGCCACCGACTTCAGCTACTGACTAATAAATTCAGCTGGCTAAAGTGTACTCCTGAGAACAGCCTGCCCAAGTCAGAAAGAGGCCAGTAGATGCCATTTCAACTCTGGCCCTGGTATGAGGGGAAGCAGTGCTCATTGAAAATCACAGTACTTTCGGGACTGGCTTCTTTCCACTCAGATTGGATTACAGCTCTAACCTAAGCCACAGGCCTACCTCCAGCAAGGAGGAAGCTGGGGGTACCTGCACCAATCTCTTCAGATAACTGCAGGTGTTTTCAGCCAGCACATACTGAATAGTCAGACACCTGGGGCTTCATCCTCGCACCCCAATAGAATAGAAGAGAAGCTACGTTTCCTAGGCTTCTCTGGGCAAATGCAGGGACTTTAAGCTCTTATGAACTGATTTGTTGAGCGCCTTTTATTCCATCTCCACCCCTCCCTCCACCCCCATAGGATAGGAAGGGGTTGGTTTTTCTTCAGCCTCTCTGGGCAACTGCAGTCTCTTTCAGCTTGCACAGACTGGGTATTCAGATACCTGTAGCTCCATCCCCACCCCACAATAGGATAGGAAGGAAACTGTATTTTCTCAGCCTCTCCAGGCAACTGCATGTGCTTTTGGCCTGCAAGAACTTGACTGTTGGGCACCTGTGGCTCCACCCCCACCCCCGATAGGACAAGAAACGGGCAATGTTTCCCCAATCCCTCTAGTAACTTCAGGTGCTTTTGGCCCACACAGACTGAACAGACACCTGTAGCTCCATCCCCATCCCCAAATAGGATAGGAGGGGAGCTGTGTTTCCTCAGCCTTTCCAGGCAATGGCAGGCACTTTTGGTCTGCACAGACTGGACTGGTGAGTACATGTGGATCCACCCCCACACCCCAATAGAGTAGAAGGGGGCTGTGTTTCCTCAGCCTCTCCAGGCAATAGCAGGCACTTTCAGCCTACAGGGACTGAACAGTTGGGTGCCTGTAGGTCCATCCCTACCCCCATTCCCTAATAAGATAGGAGGAGAGTGGTGTTTCCCCAGCTTCTCCAGGCAACAGAAGGTACTCTCGGTTTAGGACTGAACTGTTGGGCACCTTTGGATCCACTCCCACCATCGAATAGGACAGGAGGTGGCTGATGTTTCCTCAGCCTTTCCAGGCAATGTTAGGTACTTTTGGCTTACACAGACTGAACTGTTGGGCATCAATGGTTCCATTTCCTCCCCCTAAAGGGCAAAAGGCACAGTACTCCCTTAGCATCTCAGGTCAACTGCAGGTGCATTTGGCTCACATGGATTAGACTGTTGGGAAGTCCAGAGGGTCCATCCCCACCTCTGGCAGGGAGGTGGGGTGACGGTACTACATCAGTCCACCTGGGCAACTGCAGTCATTTTGGATCCTCATGGCATAGATTGCTGCCCACACCTGCAGCTCCATCCCCACCCCAGGAAGGGGAGGAAGGGATATGAAGTTTCATCAGTCTCTCCAGGCAACTATAGATGGTCTTGGCCTGCACAACTTGCAGCTCTGACCCTACCCCTGGCAGAGGAGAAAAGTGGGAGAAGCTTCCTCAGTTCCTGGGACAAATTGGGCAGCTTCAGCCTCTACAACTTACAGTACCAACTACACCCTCAGATCCTACTACACACCCAGCAAGGAAGAAAGGGCAAGAAAGCCCTAAACTAAAGAGAGAAACTCCACCCAGAATAAATACATCTAGTAAGCCAGATGTAACCGTTGGGGAATTTGATGTAATTATGAATTCCAAAAATATAATTGAATCATGCTTGTAAACTGATCTGTTAATCTGGGCATGATTAGGTTAGGATTAGGGCGTTGAGCCCCACCCCTTGGTGGGTGGGGAATTGAATATAAAAGGCAAGGCAAAGGACAGTTGAAGCAGTCTTTTGAGAAGCAGTTTTGATATTGGAAAGAAGGCCCCAGGAGAAGAGAAGCAAGCCGTTTGCCTGATCGTCTACAGCTGACCTTGTGGAGGAAACAGGAGCTAAGCCCAGAGAGAAACGCAGCCCCGGGAAGAGAGGAACCCCAGAAGCCTGAACCCTGGTAAACGCTGGCAACTGTCTTGCTCTAACACGTGGCAATGGACTGTGGTGAGAGAAGAAACTTAACGCTTTATGGCCTGGTATCTGTGGACTTCTACCCCGAATAAATACCCTTTATAAAGACCAACCCATTTTTGGTATTTCACATTAGCACCCCTTTGGCTGACTAAGACACCAGATGCCAAGACACCAAAAAAAAAAAAAAGTACAATCCATATCAAGAAACAGGAAGGTATGGCCCAGTTAAAGGAACAAAACAAACCTCCAGATGACATAAAGGAGTTGAGACAACTAATAGATGTTCAGACAAATCTCCTTAATAAATTCAATGAGATGGCTAAGGAGATTAAGGATATTAAGAAGACACTGGGTGAGCACAAAGAAGAATTTGAAAGCACACATAGAAAAATAGAAGATCTTATGGGAATGAAAGGCACAATACATGAAATTAAAATTACACTGGAGGCATATAACAGCAGATTTGAGAAGGCAGAAGGAAGGATTGGTGAGCTTGAAGACATGGCCTCTGAAAATGAACATACAAAAAACAGATGAAGAAAAGAATGGAAAAAAAATTGAACAGGATCTCAGGGAACTAAATGATGGCAAGAAATGTGCAAGCATACATGTCATGGGAGCCCCAGAAGAAGAGAAGAAGGGGAAAGGGGCAGAAGGAATATTTGAAGAAATAATGGTAGAAAATTCCCCAATCCTTTTGAAGGACATAGATATCTGTGTCCAAGAAAGACAACATACTCCCATCCAAATAAATCCAAACAAGCCAACTGAGACACATCCTAATCAGCATGTCAAATGCTAAAGGCAAAGAGAGAATTCTGAGAGCATAAAGAGAAAAGTGACGCATTACATATAAGGGATACCCAATAAGATTAAGTGCCAATTTCTCATCAGAAATCATGGAGGCAAGAAGGCAGTGGTATGATATATTTAGGATACTGCAAGAGAAAAACTACAAGCCAAGAATCTTATATCTGGCAAGAATGTCTTTCAAAAAAGAGGATGAGTTTAGAATATTCACAAATAAACAGAAACTAAGAGGGTTTATAACAAAGAGACCGTGCAGGAAATATTAAAGGGAGTGCTACAACCTGAAAGGAAAAGATGAGAGAGAGGCTTGGAAGAGAGTCTAGAAATGAAGATTATATCAGTAAAAGTAACTAAAAGTATAAAAAGAGTGATGAAAATAAAATATGACAGATAAAACCTGCAGGTCAAAAGTGGGTGAAAATAGAACTGTCTTTACAGTAATAACATTGAACATTCAATGTTATTACTGGAGGCAGTGCTGAGAGGGAAATTTATAGCCCTCAATGCTAACATTTAAAAAGAAGAAAGAGCTGAAATCAATGACCTAACTACACAGCTGGAGGAACTAAGAAAAGAACTGCAAACTACTCCCAAAGTAGGTAGAAGGAATGAAATAACAAAGACCAGAACAGAAAAAAATGAAATTGAGAACAAAAAATCAATAGAGAAAATTAACAAAACCAAAACCAAACCCTTAGCTATACTGACAGCAAAAAAAGAGAGAAGATGCAAATAAATGGAAAATAAAAATGAAAATGGGGATATTATTACTGATGCAACAGAAATAAAAAAGATCATAACAGGATACTATGAACAATGTATGCCAAAAAACTAGACAATGTAGACGAAATGGAAAAATTACTAGGAACTTAAGAAAAATCTACACTGACCCTAGAAGAAATAGAAGACCTCAACAAACCAATCACAAATAAAGAGATTGAAACAGTCATCAAACAGCTCCCCAAAATGAAAAGCCCAGGGCCAGATGGTTTCACAGGTAAGTTCTACCAAGTATACAAAGAAGATTTAATGCCAATCTTACTCAAGCTCTTCCAAATTTTGAACAAGAAGGAATGCTACCAAACTCATTCTATGAAGCAAATATTATCTTTATACCAAAGCCAAGTAAAGATATTATGAAAAAAGAAAATTACAGACCCATTTCACTAATGAATACAGATGCAAAAATCTTCAACAAAACACTTGCTAATCGATTACAAAAACACATTAAAAGAATTATTCATCATGACCAAGTGGGTTTTATACCAGACATGCAAGGGTGGCTCAACACAAAAAAATCAATCAGCATAATATGCCATTAATAAGTCAAAGAAGAAAAATCACATGATCCTATTTTTCTTTTCTTTCTTTTTTTTTTTAATTAATTATTTTATTTTATTTTTACTGGGAGGTCCTGGGGATCAAACCCAGGTCTCTCCATATGGGAGATGGACGCCCAACGATTTGAGCCACATCTGTCCCCCATGATCCTATTGATTGATGCAGAAAAGGCATTTCACAAAATACATATCCTTTCTTAATAAAAACACCACAAAACATAGCAATTGAAGGAAACTTTCTCAACATGATAAAGGCCATATAGGAAAAGGCCACAGCTAACATTGTACTCAATGATGAAAGACTGAAAGATTTCCTGTTGTGATAAGGAACAAAATAAGAAAACCCACCGTCACCACTGTTCTTCATATAGTGCCAGAGGCTCTAGCCAGAGCAATCAGGCAAGAAAAAGAAATAAAAGGCATCAATATTGGAAAGGAAGAAGTACAACTTTCACTATTTGCAGATACTATGATCTTATACCTAGAAAGTCCCCAAAAAATCTACCACAAATCTGCTACAGCTAATAAATGATTTCCAAACGGTGTCAGGATACAAGATCAATACACAAAAATCAGTGGTGTTTCTATACACGAGTAATATGCAATCTGAGGAGGAAGTCAGGAAAAAAATTCCATTTACAATAGCAACTAAAAGAATCAAATATTTAGGAATAAGCTTAACCAAGGATGTAAAGCACTTGTATTAAGAAAACAATAATGCATTGCTAAAAGAAATTTTAAAAAGACCTAAATAATTGGAAGAGCATTCCATGCTTATGGATTGGAAGACTAAATATCATTAAGATGTCAATTCTATTCAAATTGATATACAGATTCAATGCAATCACAATAAAAATTCCACCAACCTTTTTTTTTAACTTTATTTTGTACATTTAATAATTGAAAATATAAACAATTAAAAACTAAAAAGTAAGCACAGATGAATAAATATATACATTTCTCAATTAAATGTAATGGATACATGTAGAAAAATTTTTTTAATCAAGCAATATATTACACAATATATTTGGTTCATAGTAACACATTCATACAGTATTTGTCCTTTTGTGTCTGGCTTGCTTCACTCAACATAATGTCCTCCAGGTTCATCCATGTTGCCATATGCTTTATGACTTCATTTCTTCTTACGGCTGCATAATATTCCATCGAGTGAATAGACCACAGTTTGTTTATCCATTCATTTGTTGATGGACACCTGGGTGGTTTCCAACTGTTGGCAATGGTGAATAATGTTGCTATGAACATCGGTGTGCAGATGTCTGTTCATGTCACTGCTCTCAGTTCTTCTGGGTATATACTCAGTAGTGGTATTGCAGAGTCACATGGCAAGTCTATATTCCATTTCCTTAGGAACTGCCAAACAGACCTCCATAGTGGTTGTACCTTTCTGCATTCCCACCACCAGTGAATAAGTGTTCCTATCTCTCCACATCCTCTCCAACACTTGTAGTTCTCTGTCTTTTTAATAGTGGCCATTCTGATAGGTGTGAAATGACATCTCATTGTAGTTTTGATTTGCATTTCCCTAATCATGAGTGACGTTGAGCATTTCTTCATGTGTTTTTTTTTGCCATTTGTATTTCTTCTTCGGAGAAATCTCTATTCAAGTCTTTGGCCCGTTTTTTTTTTTTTTTTTTTTTTTTACTGGGAGGTACCGGGGATTGAACCCCGGTCTCTCCATATGGTAGACGGACGCCAAACCTCCTGAGCCACATCCGTTTCCCTTTGGCCCATTTTTCAATTGGGTCATTTGTCTTTTTATTGTTGAGTTGTAACATCTCTTTATATATCCTGGATATTAAACCCTTATCAGATATGTGATTTCCAAATATATTTTCCCATTGAGTTGGCTGCCTTTTCACCCTTCTGACAAAGTCCTGTGAGGTGCAAAAATGTTTAATTTTGAGGAGGTCCCATTTATCTACTTTTTCTTTTGTTGCACGTGCTTTGGGTGTGAGGTCCAAGAAACCACCACCTACTACAAGGTCTTGAAGATGTTTCCCTACATTTTCTTCTAGTAATTATATGGTCCTGGCTTTTATATTTAGATCTTTGATCCATTTTGAGTTGATTCTTGTATAGGGAGTGAGATAGAGGTCCTCTTTCATTCTTTTGGTTATAGATATCCAGTTCTCCCAACACCATTTGTTGAAGAGACTGTTTTTTCCCATTAGCGTGGGCTTGGTAGGTTTGTGAAAAACGAGTTAACTGTATAGGTGAGGGTTTATTTCTGGATTCTCAATTCTATTCCACTGATCAATGTGTCTATCTTTATGCCAGTACCATGCTGTTTTGACCACTGTAGCTTTGTAATATGTTTCAAGATCAGGCAGTGAAATTCCTCCCACATTGCTCTTTTTTTTAGAATATTTTGGCTATTCAGGTGCACTTACCCTTCCAGATGAATTTGGTAATTGCCTTCTCTAATTCTGTAAAGTAAGCTGTTGGGATTTTGATTGGTATTGCATTAAATCTATGAATCAGTTTGGGCAAGACTGACATCTTCATGATATTTATTCTTCAATCCGTGAACACAGAATGTCTTTCCATTTGTTTAGGTCTTTTAAAATTTCTTTTAGCAGTGTTTTGTAGTTTTCTGCATAAAAGTCCTGTACTTCTTTGGTTAAATTAACTCCTAGGTATTTGAGTCTTTTTGTTGCTATTGAAAATGGAATTTTCTTCCTCATTTCCTCCTCAGATTGTTCAGTACTAGTGTACAAAAACATTACTGATTTTTGTGTTGATCTTGTATTCTGCTACTTTGCTGAACTCATTTATTAGTTCAAGTAGCTTTGTCGTGGCTACTTCAGGATTTTCTAAATATAGGATCATGTCATCCGCAAACAGTGAGAGTTTTACTTCCTCTTTTCCTATTTGGACGCCTTTAATTTTTTGGTCTTATCTAATTGCCCTAGCTAGAACTTCTAGTACAATGTTGAATAACAATGGTGACAGTGGGCATCCTTGTCTTGTTCCTGATCTTAGGGGGAAAGCTTTCAAACTTTCCCCATTGAGTATGATGTTGGCTGTGGGTTTTTCATATATGCCTTTTATCATATTGAGGAATTTTCCTTTTATTCCTATCTTTTGAAGTATTTTTATCAAAAAAGGATGTTGGATTTTGTCGAATGCCTTTTCTGCATCTATTGAGATGATCATGTGGTGTTTTTCCTTCAATTTGTTAATGTGGTGTATTACATTGATTAATTTTCTTATGATGAACCAGCCTTGCATACCAGGAATAAATCCCACTTGGTCGTGATGTATAAGGCTTTTGATATGCTGTTGGATTCGATTTGCAAGTATTTTGTTGAGAATTTTTGCATCTATGTTCATTAGAGAGATAGGTCTGTAATTTTCTTTTCTTGTGGAATCTTTATCTGGCTTTGGTATTAGGGTGATGTTGGCTTCATAAAATGTATTGGGTAATTTTCCGTCCTCTTCAAATTTTTGGAAGAGTTTAAACAGGATTGGTGTTAATTCTTTTAGAAGTGCTTGGTAGAATTCACCTGTGAAGCCGTCTGGTCCTGGACTTTTCTTTGCTGGGAGATTTTTGATGACGGATTCAGTCTCCTTAATTGTGATTGGTTTGTTAAGTTCTTGTACTTCTTGTTGTGTCAGTGTAGGTTGGTTATAAGTTTCTAGAAATTTGTCCATTTCATCCAAGTTGTCTAGTTTGTTGGCATATGGTTTCTCATAATACCCTCTTATGATTCTTTTTATTTCTGTGAGGTCATTTGTAATTTCCCCCCTTTCATTTCTGATTGAATTTAATTGCATCTTCTCTCTTTTTTTCTTTGTTAGTCTAGCAAGGGGTTTGTCAATTTTATTGATCTTCTCAAAGAACCAGCTTTTGGTTTTGTTGATTTTCTCTATTGTTTTTCTGTTCTCATTTTCATTTATTTCCGCTCTAATCGTTATTATTTCTTTCCTTCTTTTTGCTTTGGGATTAGTTTGCTGTTCTTTTTTCTAGTTTCTCTAGTTGTTCAGTTAAATCTTTGAGTTTAGCTCTTTCTTGTTTTTTAATATAGGCATTTAGGGCTATAAATTTTCCTCTCAAGACTGCCTTCGCTGTATTCCATAAGTTTTGATACATTGTGTTCTCATTTTCATTTGTCTCAATATAGTTACTGATTTCACTTGCAGTTTCTTCTTTGACCCACTGAATATTTAGGAGTGTGTTGTTCAGTCTCCACACATTTGAAAATTTACTTTTTTCCGGTCTGTTATTGATTTCTAGTTTCATTCCATTATGATCTGAGAAGGTGCTTTGTATAATTTCAATCTTTTTATATTTCTTGAGAGCTGTATTGTGACCTAACATGTAGTCTATCCTGGAGAAAGATCAATGGGCACTTGAGAAGAATGTATAACCCGCTGAGTTTGGATGCAGTGTTCTGTATATGTCTGTTAGGTCTAACTTGTTTATCATATTGTTCAAATTCTCTGTTTCCTTGTTGATCTTTTGTCTAGTTGTTCTATCTAATGATGTGAGAGGGGTGTTGAAGTCTCCAACGATTATTGTAGAAATGTCTATTTCTCCCTTCAATTTTGCCAGAGTTTGTCTCATATATTTTGGGGCACCCTGGTTAGGTACGTAGATATTTATGACTGTTGTATCTTCCCGGAGGATCGTCCCTTTTATTAATATATAATGGTCTTCCGCATCTCATCACTTTTTTTGCATTTGAAGTCTGTTTTGTCTGATATTAGTATAGCTACCCCTGCTCTTTTCTGTTTACTATTCACGTGGAGTATTTTTTTCCAACCTTTTACTTTCAGCTGGTTTGTATCCTTGGGTCTGAGGTGAGTTTCTTGTAAGCAGCATATGGATGGCTCATGTTTTTTTATCCATTCTGTCAGCCTGTATCTTTTGATTGGGGAATTTAATCCATTCACATTCAATGATATTACTGAAAATGCACTATTTATTTCCTCCATTTTATTCTTTGGTTTTCATATGTCATCTTATTTTTGTCTCTCTTTTTATTCTTTTGGTTATCCTTTCTGCTTTTCTTTCTTCTATACTCTCCTCCAAGCCTCTCTCTCCTGTCTTTTTCTTTCAGGTTCCAAGGCTTCCTTTAATATTTCCTGCAAAGGTAGATTCTTTTTTGCAAACTCTCTTAATTTCTGTTTGTTTGTGAATACTTTATATTCACCTTCATATTTGAAGGACAGTTTTGCTGGATAAAGAATTCTCGGCTGGCAGTTTTTCTCTTTCAGTTTCCTAATTGTATCATACCACTGTCTTCTCGCCTCCATGGTTTCTGAAGAGAAATCTGCACTGTCTTACTGGACGTCCTTTGTACATGATCATTTGCTTCTCTCTTGCTGCTCTGAGAATTTTCTCTTTATCTTTTACATTTGACATTCTGAATAATATGTGTCTTGGCGTAGGTCTATTTGGATTTGTTCTCATTGGGGTACGGTGTGCTTCTTGGACATGTAAGTTCATTTCTTTCGTGAGAGTTGGGAAATTTTCAACTATTATTTCCTCAAATACTCTTTCTGCCCCTTTTCCTTTCTCTTCCCCTTCTGGAACTCCCATGACACGTATGTTCTTGCGTTTTGTGTTATCATTTGACTCTCTGAGCCCCTGCTCAATTTTTTCCCTTCTTTTCTCTCTCTGTTCTTTTCTCTCTTCAATTTTAGCTGCTCTGCCTTTGGTATCACTTATTCTTTCTTCTATCATTTCGAGTCTGCTGTTGTATGCCTCAAATGTGTTTATGACTTCACCTATTCTTTCATTCCCATGAACTCCGTTACTTTTCTGTTCAGGATTTCAAATTCTTCTTTGCGTTCGCTCAATGACTTCTTGATGTCATTGATCTCCTTAACTATATTCTCTTTCATCTCATTAATTTGATTTTGGAAATGTGTGCTCATCTCACTGATTAGTTCTCTCAAATTCTGCATCTCTTCTGGGACTTTGCTGTATTCCTTTTCTTGGGCCATGTCTTCTATTTTCTTAGTATGGCTTGTAATTTTTGCTGGTGCTTAGGCATCTGGTTAGTTTGTATTTTACTCAGATGCTCTATCTCTTTCTCTTTTATGGGGTTTTAGTGGCAGGAGGCTGTGAGTTACCACAGCTCTTTGATTTTTGGCTCAACCTTGATTGTTAGGATTGTCCTGCTGGTTGCTCAAAACTGGGCACTGGACCCAGTAATTGGTTGTAGAGTCGTTTCCTAGGGCCTTGGGCAGGGAGGCTATAGAGGCCAGGAAAAGCCTCTCTTACTTATTAATTTTCTTATGTGCGCTTTCTTGGTCTGCCAGGAGATGACGCTCATTGGCAGCTCTCAATTCAGTGCCTGGTCAGAGTGTATTTGTTGTGACACAGAGCAGATCAACGTGATAGAGCTTCCTGTCTGGGGGCTAAGAGCCTTGTGATTCAAACTTTCTGAGACAGTTCTCCAGACTTCTCTCGTAGTGTCCCCCTTTTCCCAGCTAGGAAATATTTCCACTCCCTTCTGAATCCTCAAAAATCAGTCCCTTTTAGTTGAGGAGGAGATTGGGAGGTTTGTATATCTTTAGCCCCTTGCAGGCTCCAAGGCAAACAATGGCACAGCCCCACCTGGCCTGGAAGGGCTCTCGGGACAGGGCAGACCAAACCTGGGAGTCAAAAGCAGGGTAAGCCCCAGGCTCTCTCTCCCCTCTCCCGTGGAGTCCTCAACAATTAGTCCAAGCTAGAAGAGAGGGAGGTTGCGAGGGTTGGATTTCTCCAGTCCTTCCTAGGCTCCCAGGGCAAACCGCCGTGTGGAAGGGTCGGTGGGGCTCCGCAGCCCAAATTCCAGGTCAGAACCTGAGTCAGCCTAAGGCTGTGTCTCTCTCTCTCCCCTTTCCGGGAGTGGTAGATCCCTGGAGCCTCCTTTGTCTGTGGTCGCAGGCCCAGAGGCCCGAGAATTCTGAAGAGTGTGGGGGAGGGTGCCGGCAGCAGCAGAAGCTGCTACTTGCAACTCACGGTTCTGTTGTTGCAATTTCCCTCTTCTGTCCCTCTGCGTGGTGTGCAGCCTTCACCTGCTGTCCTAAACCCTAGAAGATCTTTTTCGGGGCTGTTTCAGCTTGTCCTCTAGCTATTTTTCTGGAGAAGAGATTCCCGTGTCTTACTAGTCCGCCATCTTCCCGGTAGTCTCCCCACCAACCTTTTTTAAACTAACGGAAAACACAATTATCAAATTTATCTGGAAGGGTAAGAGGCCTGAATAGCCAAAAACATCTTAAAAAGGAAAAGTGAAGTTGGAGGACTCTCACTTCCAGACTTTAAATCATATTGCCTAGCTACAATGGTAAAAACAGCATGGTACTGTCCACATAGACCAATGGAACCGAACTGATGGTTCAGGAACAGACCCTCACATCTATGGCCAATTGATTTTTGACAAGCCTGTCAAACCCATCCAGCTGGGAAAAAATAGTTTATTCAACAAATGGTGCTGGGAGAACTCGATATCCATATCCATGAGAAAGAAAGAAGACCCCTATTTCACACCTTATACAAAAATTAACTCAAAATGGATCAAAGACCTAAATATAAAAGCAAGTACAATAAAGCTCCTAGAAGAAAATGTTGTGAAACATCTTCAAGACCTGGTAGTAGGTGGTGGATTCTTAAACCTTACACCAAAAGCACGAACAATGAAAGAAAACATGGACAAATGGGACCTCCTCAAACTTAAACATTTATATGATTCAAAGGACTTCATCAAGAAGGTGAAAACGCAGCCCACTCAATGGGAGAAAATATTTGGAAACCATATATCCGATAAGGGTTTGATTTCCATTCTATATAAAGAGATCATACAACTCAACAATAAAAGAGCAAGCAATCCAATAAAAAATGGGCAAGGGATTTAAATAGACATTTCTCCAAAGAGGAAATACAAATGGCCAAAAAACACATGAAAAAATGTTCCATATCACTAGCTATTAGGGAAATGCAAATTAAAACAACAATAAGATATCATCTAACACCACACAGAATGGCCATTATTAAAAAAAACAGACAATAAATGCTGGAGAAGTTGTGGAGAAATAGGAACACTCCTTCACTGTTGGGGGGAGTATAAATTGATTCAGCCTCTGTGGAAGACAGTTTGGCAATTCCTCAGGAAGCTAAATATAGAACCGCCATATGATCCAGCAATTTTTCTACTAGGAATATAGCCAGAAGAACTGAAAACTGTGATATTAACAGACATCTGCACACTGATGTTCATAGCAGTGTTATTCACAATTGCCAAAAGATAGAAACAACCCAAGTGCCCATCAACCAATGAATGGATAAACAAAATGTGGTATATATATATGATGGAATACTATGCTGCAATAAAGAAGAAATGAAATTGGGACACATATATAACTTGGATGAATCTTGAAGACATTATGCTAGGTGAAGTAAGCCAGACAGAAAAGGATAAATATTGCATTGTCTCACTAATATGAACTAAATAGAAAGAATAAATGCATGGAGTTAAAACCTAGAGTATAGGTTATTAGGAGATAAGAGGAGAGCTGTGAAGGAGTACTGATGTTTAACGTATGTAGAAGTTTTAATTAACTTGACTGTAAAAGTGTGTATATGGATAAAGTTGATGGTATCACATTACAGTGAGTAGCAGCTAGTTTATAAATGGAATTGTGGGTGAAAAGGGTAGTCTAAGGATATAAATGTCAATTGAAAGAAAGCTAGAGAATAATCTAGGGACTGAATAATACAGTGACCCCAGAGGTGAATGAGAATTTTGGTTGATGGTACAAATGCAAGAATGTCCTTCTGTGAACTAAAACGGAGGTATGCCACTATTGCAGGGTGGTGGGAATGTGGAGAAGCATGCGAAAAATTCAATTAATGTAACCTATGGTCTATAGTCAACAGAATACAATAATATTCTTGCATCAATGCCAAAGATGTACAGTGTTAATAATAGGGGAATATGGGAAGCGGCTGTGGCTCAATCAGTAGGGCTCCCGTTTACCATATGGGAGGCCCCGGGTTCGGTTCCCGGGGCCTCCTGGTGAAGGCAAGCCCGCCCCCACGGCGTGGTTAGCTGACCCAGCGAGCACAAGCAGCAAGGGGGGGATAAATGAATAAATAAATAAAATCTTAAAAAAATAATAATAATAATAATAATAATAGGGGAATATGGAAAAATATGCCAAATGTACATTATGGTCCATAGTTAGTGGTAATAGTCTGATGTTGTTATCTCATAATCTGTAACAAATGTTCCACAGTGGTGTGGTATTGGTGAAGGGGTATTGTATGGGAATTTTACACACTTGTATGAATGTTTTGCATGTTCACAACTTCTGTAATAAAAATATATTAAAAAGGAAATATAAAAAGAAAAAAGAGGAACAATAAAATGAAAAATAAAAGACAAAAAAAAAAAAAAATTAAGGTAAGAAAGAAAGAATGGGAGGGGAATATCAGGAGAAAGAATTTTCCAGACAGAGGAAAGGCCCAGAGGCACAGGTATGTCTTGGCCTATAACAGGAAAAGCAAGGAGGCAAGTGTGGCACTAGCTAAAGAGACAGAGGATAGAAGAGATGAAGTCAAACATGTGGTCACTGTAAGGGTTTTAGAATTTATGCTGGATGAGATGGGAGATCTCAAGGAAAGAATATGGTTTATGCTTTAGTTTTCATCAAATTTGAAAAATTTCTTCTATTATTTATTCAAATATTTTTTCTTTTGCCCTCTTTCTCTCCTTTCCTTCAGGGTCTCCTATTACACATATTATTTGGTAGCTAGAAATTGCCCCACAGCTCACTGCTGCTCTGTTCATTTTGTTTTTTGGCCTTTATTTTTATTTTTTTCTGTTTTGGAGCGTTTCTATTGCTCTGTCTTCTAGTTCACTAATGTTTTCCTCTGCAATAGCTAATCTTCTGTGAATCCCATCCAGTGTATTCTTCATCTCAAATATTGTAGTTTTCACCTCTGTACGTTTGATTTGAGACTTTATTTTGTATCTTCCATACCACTACTTAATACGCTTAATCTTACCTCTACATCCTTTTAACATACAGAGTAGAGTTATAGTACAGTTAAAGTAACTGCCTTTATGGTCATGTCCCCTAATTCTAGTCTATCTTCTGTGATATTTCTGAGCCTGTTTCTATTGATTGCTTTTTCTCATTATGAATTTACTTCTCCGTTTTCTCGTCTTCCTGGTAATTTTTTATTAGGTGCTAGATATTATGAATTTTATCTTGCTGGGTGTTGGATATTTTTGTATTACTTTCTAGGCTTTTATAGGCCTATGAATGTCTGTGCCTCTGAGGCTTTCTTCTGTCTGGAAAATTCTTTCCCCTGATATCCACCTTCTGTTCCTTCCTTCTCTCCTTCATTCCTTCTTTGCATGTCTATCTCAAAACAGCAATTCCAATTCTGAGTCAATTTCATTGGGCACCTCTCTGTATCTCCCAAACTTGCACCTTTCTGTTTCCTCTGCATAGTATGGTGTCAGCTACATCCACCTTATCCTTAACCTCTGCCCTTCCACCACCCTTAATCCACTTCCTATTCTGTCCCACAAATGAATAAACGATTCAGTCAATAACAAATTATAAATGTGATTGAACTGATGACTGAAGCAATCAATTATCTGAAAAACTTATTGTTATGATAAGCTTCAACCTAATCATTAGACTTGTTTGTTTGTAAAGTGGGGCTATCCTGAATGAGTCCTATAAAGGGTTTCTCAGTTGGAGTTTCCCTAACACTTCTAACATTCTTACACATCAATACAGTATTTAGGTCAGGATTCCTAAAATCAAATGCCTGTAAGAGCCAAGCAAGAAACACAGTTGCAAGGAGAGGATCAGGTATAAAAGAAAGGGGCACTAAGAGAACAGAATCACTGAGGGGCAATCCAAATGATGCTACTTAATATAATTTAATTTCTTCCAGGTGGCAACACCAAGTGTTTTTGTGCTTGTTTTTTTTTTTTTTTTCCATCAATTTTGCAACAAAGTTGAAAATCTGAACTTTCATGCTGCCTCAGAATTTTAAAGTGTTAGTAATTTTAAAACTTTAGTAATTTTAAAATACAATGAAGTCAACTGAAACATATCTCTGTGTTAATTTGGCCTGTGGATTGCAGATTAGTAATCTCTGATTGAAGGGAGATGTAAATTTTATAATTTACTAGTTTTGAAATTTTAATATGTATTTTAATAAAGGCAGATGGATTCTCAGGTCTAATTCTGAAATGAATCTGTTGCAATGTGTTGTTTTTGTTGATGTTTATAAAGAAAACACATAGATATGTTAGTGGAGACCTAGTTGTTGAAGTAGACACGGGCCATTTATAATGAATGTATCCTAAAAAAGAAGTGAAAAAAGGTACAAGATTTGCTTTGGGATAGTAGTCAAAGAACCTGTAGATGGGTTAGTTTTGGAAAGAACTGTAATCAGTCATATAATGAGCTGGATTAGACAATGAACAAAGAATGGTACACGGAGAGGTATGCTGAAAGATTAGGACCAAGTCTCCAATTTCTTAATATTTCCTCAACAAAATTTACAGAACTTTTTAACAAGAGACTGAGAAATGGAGTTGGATACAAAAAAAAGCTTCATGTTTATGGACTGTTGAGGACATACCCTAAAGTCACCCTAAAGAATCACACTCTTGCATAATCTCCTACCACCAAATGCAAGAGCAAACTTTCACACTGCCTTTTAAGAAATAATTTAGTAAAGGTAATAGGATGTTTACATTACATTATATAAGAAGTCATCTGTGATGGTTTGAGGCTTCAAACCCCAGAAAATCATGCTCTTAGAGTTAATCTATCCCTGTGGGTATGGACCTATTGTAGATGGGAACTTTTCATTAGGTTACTTCTGAAAGCATGGCTCAGAGTGGGTCTTAATCCTCTTACAAGAGTCCTTTACAAGAGAATGAAATTCAGGTGAAGAGAGAGAGAAAGCCACAGAAACCAGAAGCTCAAAGCAATGAAACCTGGAAGAGAAGGGAGAACCCAGCAGATGCCGACATGTGCTTTGCCATGAGACAGAGGAGTCCACAAACCACCAGTAGCTGAGGAGAAAGCATCACCAGATGATGCCTTGATTTGGACATTTTCCTTGACCTCAAAACTGTAAGCTTGTAAACTAATTAATTCCCATTGTTAAAAGCCAACCCAGGGGCTCTCTCTGCCTAGAGGAGCCCGCACCAAATCTTGGTGTGTATTTCCACCTTTCTCTTCCATTTCTCAGCAAGCTCTGTTCTTTCCCCCATTTCCCAACAAATTCTTCCCCACACACACACACACACACACAAACAACCTAGGGAGCAGAGGCGGTTCAAGCCATTGGGCACCTCCCTTCCACATGTGAGGTCCCAGGTTCAGTTCCTTTTGCCTCTTAAAAAGATGAGCACACAACGAACAGACACAGAGAGCAGATAGTGAGCGCAAAAACAACAAGGGGGGGGCGGAATAAATAAATAAAATAAATCTTTGAAGGAAAAACAAAGCCAACCCATTTCTAGTTTATTGCTTTCAGTAGCATAGCAGACTAAAACACCATCTCAGCAAAGTGGGGTGAGATATTCTCCTGTTGGCCCTGATGAAGCAAAATGCCCTGCCAATGGAAGGCCCACCTGACAGAGGGCTGCAGGTGATCTCCAGGAGTTGTGGGCTGCTGGCAGCCTGCAGTCATAAAGCATCTAGTATGAATTCTGCCAAGGAACTTGGCAGTTAAATCTCCGATGAGCTCCGATGCAGCCAGACTACACCTTCAGGTCAACCTAGCAAGACTTTGAGTATAGGGCCTGGCTAAGCTGGACTCAAACTCCTAACCCAGGGAAGCCATGAGGAGTAGATGGCAGTTCTTTGAAGATGCTAGATTTGTGGTATTTTGTTACTCAGCAAAAAGAAACTAATACATGGAACTTCTGGGTCACCTGTTCAGACCCAGAGGAAAACAAGGTAAGGAAGAGGGAGAAAGATGGGTCACTGAGTCAGGAAGACCTGAGCCCCCATTGATATGCAAAGACAGCGACCTCAGTAAATGCATCCTCCGAGCCATCTCAGATACAATGAGAAGCCACTGGCTCATCCCTGCTGTAGCCAATGGAGGTGAGAACAGCCACAGTGTCGGAACAAGGAGGGAGATTTTATTTTCATTTTGGCAAGTCAGGTCCTTTTGACGACAAACTTCCCTTTTCCATTTCATTACACAGAGTAACAGCAGTTTTGTGGGAGGTCCATTGCTGAAGCACCTGCAGTCTGGTGATGAGCACAAGTGTCAGCAGAAATCACATTCTGACCCCATGGCTAGTGTAAACACCCTAGACACTGAGCCCTTGGGGTGGGTTTTGGTCTCACTTCCCCATGCACTTGGACTGTGGGAAATGCCATTGCCCACAAACGAGCTACAATAATAATCTACCTCATCCTCGGGCTGGAACCCGGAGATGCTCAGGGAGGCCGTGTTGCCAGACTTGGATCCAGAAAAGTGACCAAGGATCCCTGAGAGTCGTTTACTGACATCATAAATGAAAAGTGTGTGGGCCCTGCCCAAGCACTAATGGTACCAGGAGACACGGTTATAACCCCCAATGTCACTGCTGCTTCCAGCATAGGGTAACCATCTGTCTCAGAGCCCCAGACATTGAGGGAGGCTGAGTCAGGGCAGACTGAGCCCAGGACTCTGAAAAGGAAAAGAAAGACAGTGAGTTCAGGACCAGGCTCTAGGTAAGTCAGGGGAAGGGTAAAGGAAGGGGTCACCCATAGACCAAGTGACAGGGTGTCTCACCCGGGCAGTAAGTGAGGCATGAGAGGAAGAGGAGATGGTGGAGATGCCCAGAGCTCTGCCCACGGAGACCCACAGGTGGCCAGGGCAGCCATGGGGACTTTATCACTCCAGGCTGTCTGGCTCTGAGGAGAGGGTGGGGAGAGGAGAATTCATGCAAATCTGCTATTGGAGCCTTGACCTTCCTCACTGTCTGCTATGGCTACAGAGTCTTTGTGTGGGAGCCGCCCCTAAACCTAGAGCTTGGGGCACTTCAGTCTGTCCTGCCTCCTGGACTGCGGTATAGAGGGTGTGACTGAGAGATGTGTTCCGCCCCCAAACAGCTTTCAGGTTGGTTCCAGGGGTCACAGAACTGCTGTGCAGAGTTGTGTACATCAGGGAGCCCCGGCCTTTACCCCCAGCCCCTCACAAACCTGGCCAGAGCCCAGAGAATTCTGCTCAGCACAGACCGGCCAGAGCCCCGGGACTGGGGGAATGACCCCGGTGCCCAGACAAAGGCTTCCTAACTTGTCCCTTTTTGATGCCCACAGCTGCCACCTAGAGGACAAGCGAGTTTCCCCGAGACATCCTGCCAACACCAGCCCCAGAATGCTTGCCAGGGTCCTGCTCTTTCAATGACCAAAAGCCCAGATACATCCTTCTACATCCAAAGGGTGTTTACAAATATAAATTAGACAGAAATCATCAGGGAGCAGGTTCCAGCGTTGTGCTCAAGATTCTATTTCCTGCAACTGAGAGTGCAAAATCCATGGGACATGTTGGCAAAGAGTTATCAAATGAATACAAGGATTGCAGTGTATGTGTTATACTGTGTACTGTTTTTCACACTCAACAATATTGACTCTCAAATCTAACATGGCCCAATAAGACTTCTTAAAAATTTTTTTTTCTATGAATCCTTCTCAAACTCAGGCATCAAGACCAAGAACTGCAGTTCTTCACACCCCACTCACCTGCATCTCCCCCACCCAACCCAAAAACAAGTCCTGCTGATTCTGCCTCCAAAAAGTCCCCAGAACTGTCCACTCCCACCTAGATGGAAGCCAGGCCCTCCCACGTGTAGCAGTACGGAGACTCCATCTGGTCTTCCTACTTCCTCCTTCTCTCCTCCATGGACACTGTCCACACAGCAACCACAGGGAAACCTGAAAACACACCTCAGGTCATGTCACGACCTGGCTGACAGACTTGTCATTTCCCTTAGCAAACCCCTGCCCCTGGCTTTCACATCTACCCCTCAAATCTACTTTCTACTTTCCTGGTTTCTCTGGGGCACAGACCCCAGCCCCACCTTCCTTCTGTGGGAACCTCCCCGGGAGACAATTCTGGACCCACAGTGCCTCTTGGTGGACAAAATCATCTGAGGAAACTAGACAAGACTTGAGCTCTAGAGGAAAGGAAAGCAATGAGAAGAATTTTGGATTGGGATGTTTTGGAAAAGCAAAACCTGAGAAAGTCCAAGAAGTGTACATTCTGGGGAGAAGAAAATCTAATTGAATCCTGCTGGGGTCACCTCTGCTCCCAGGATTATATAAATGAGTTAAAAGCCTGTGAGCGGCTGGATCCCACTGACCTGAGGCTTTCTGTCCATGGGCTTTTATAGAGAGTGGGGTCCTTGACAGCAAAGATGTGGCTGGGTTTGTGTCTGGGACTCTAAGATCACCTCCTTTCCTTGGAAATGTCTCTTCCATCCTGGCATAGAAACTTTGTTTGAGGGAGGTTCCTAAAGAGAGGTGACATCAAAATACTAAACAGGGACATTGGCTCCCCCATTCACCTCAATGAATAGGGAAAGGAATGCCTGACTCCACTGGGAATGGGAGAGGAGCACAGAGTTTTTAGTGGTGAGAAAGTCCCGAGGACAATATTTCAGCATCACTGTCCTTCCCAAAGGGCCACTTTTCCAGATTTTAAAACATTTGAGGGCCTTGAAGAAGGTGAAGAGTTCTGCGGTCACCTCAGTAATTGTTCAGAATGAGGACTAGGTGTGCTGGGGAGGAAAGTCCAGTTACAGAGACAGGGACTTGTCCCTTCTCTTCAGAAGCTAAGAGAACATGCTTTACTGTTCAAGACCTCTGTGGCTTTCTCTCTCTCTCCCTTCCTTCCTGCCTCCTTCCCTCCCTTCCCATTTCTTTCATGGTGTTCTTAGAAGCAGCATATCTTCCAAACACAGAACACAATAATGAGGTGTCAAAACTGACACCCAGTTCAGATGCCATCAGTTTGGGGGGGGTGGGCCTGATTTTGGACCCAGAGGATGGAACTGTGTCTCTTGGGCTCCACTGTAGAGAGTTTCCAGGGGAAACCCCACCTCCAAGTGCCAAATTCTCTTCTTTATGTTGTTATACAAGAACTACACTTCAGGTTTACCGCCATCCTGTAATTTCTCTACACCCTTGGTCTGTTTGCAAAAGACTGCATGTTGCTGACATAATGCTTCATACGAAAAATTAATTTATGCCAAAAATATAAGGAGAAAGAATTAAAAGAGACAGTTTTACAATGGAAGAGACAAAAATAAATGTTTACACTGATGATAAATGTCGCTGTGAAAACTAGGAGAGCCACTGAGAATAAATAGTCTGGGTTGCCGGGTGCTAACCATTTCAGGGGCACACACCAGCTGTGTTAGGAGGGTATGCTCCAGATCCAATAACAGGATAACAATATAAGGAGAAAATAATCCTCCCCAAACTTCTCACCACTTGGGGAAAATCACTACTTTTACTTTTTGGAAGCTTCCTTCCTAGGTCAGTGGTTCTCAAAATTTTGGTTTCAGGACCCCTTTCTGCTCCTAAAAATAACTGAGAATCCCAAAGCACTTTCGTTTGTCTGGGTTATATCCATCAATATTTATGATACTAATTAAAACTGAAAACAATTAAAATATTTATGACTTAAATTAGACCTAATACTAAACCTATCACATCAAAATGTAAATAACATATTTTTAAATAAACATTAGTTTTTCTAAAATTAAAAACGATTTTCCACAAATTGAGGTATTGTTATAAATTCCAGCAAATCGCTTTAATGTCTGGCTTAAGATAAGACAGATGGATTCTCATGTATCCTTCTGCATTCAGTCGCTGCAATATGTTGTTCTGCTTGATGTTTAGGAAGAAAATACTATCTTATAAAGATATGTCATTGGAGGCCTGTTGAGTCCTGCTGAACCAGCAGCAGGACTCACCCCGAAAGCAGAAATAGAGATGCCTCCGCCAGGACTGTCCCAAATCACCCCACAACAGGGCCAGTTGAGATTCTAAAGAATGAGGCATTAGATGTCAAGGTTATCAGTCCTTAAGCATTTATTAGGGGACCTTACAGAGAGAGGTAGCTGCCTCATGACAGGCAGCGAGACAGCCCGAAGTTCACTCAAGTATGTCTGCACCCGTGACTACCATGCTTTAGATTATACAGGGCTGGGAGACAAAGGTGGCTAGATGCCAGAGGCTTGCATGAAAGTTTTGGGAAAACAATTGGGAATGAGGTCTTTTCTCAAAACAAAGTATGATCAGGGCAGGCAGCGTTCAAGGTTATAGCTGCCAAAGCTCCGTGTGCTTCTAGGGAGTGACAGGAAGAGGTTCCTGGGGAGGGGAACGGGGGCGAGGTCAATCCTCTGTCAGTAAGGAGATGCTATATGGATCACGCAAGGCCTTGTTAGTGAGGGACAGAGGGGTCATTTACAGTGAATCCATCCTAAGAAAGGAGTGAAGGGAGGTGCAAGATTTGGTTTCAGGAGAGCAGTCAGAGAAATTAAGGGAGGCCTCGTTTTGGACAGAACAAAGGCCTGTCACAGCAATGATGGATGTCCTGTATCAGAGGACCATGAACTAAGGATGGGGTGAGGGGAGGCATGCTGAAAGGGCAGGACTCAAAGTCTCCTCTTCCTGCTGTTCCTTTGGCAAAATTTGCAGGGCCTTTTCACACAAGGCTTAAAATTGGATTTGATGTGGCAAAATGTCAAAGGTTGTTGGACCCAGATAACCCTGCATATCTGGGATAAGGGATGTGTTGGAGTTCCCTGTATGGATTGTGTATTCGTTTTGCAACTGTCCTGAAAGTTTGAAATTATTTCAAAATAAAAGTTTGTTTTTAAAAATGAGTTTGAATTATACACACACACTCCTTGTTTACGGACTGTGGAAGATGCACCCCATGGTGACCCCCCATGAGTCATACTCTTATCCCCTTTTTTTGAGTACTGGTGGAACCTGTGACTTGCTTCTAACCAATAAAATATAGCAAAGGTCATGGGATGTTACTCACTTAATTAGGTTATGTTATATGAGATGCCATCTTAGCAGAGTATAAAGAGATGCTGGCTTTGAGGAAGCAGAGGCCCCACCTGTGACCAGCCCAAGGAGATGGCTGCAATGGAAGCCCTGCAGCTTCTTCCCCAGTTGAACCTCCTGATGGTGCTACAGTTAGCCTAGAGCCTTGATACGCCCCCTGGTAAGTACCTGAGCAGAGAGGATCACCAAGCAGGGACCTGACCCCTGACCCAGGCAAACTACGAGCTAATAAATGGAATTTATTTCACAGCAATGGAAAACTAAGACATGGACCACCTATGTCACTTTCATTTTTGCCAACTCAAGTCTCCTGGGAGACGGCCTCTCTTTTTTACTTCATTATAAGGAGGAACAGCATTTTGGGGAGCCCTGTTCCTGAAGTACCTGCAGCCCTGGGGTGATGTGCACAAGAGACAGCAAGAGTCACAGTCTGACCCTGTGGAAAGGGTGAAAGTGTGAGACACGGAGCACATGGGAGGTTTCTGCCTCACTTCCCCGCGGCCTTGGTCCACTGTGTTAGTGCTGCTGCCCCCAGGGGATCCCCAATGATGATGCACCTCATCCTCAGGCTGGAGGCTAGAGATGCTAAGGGAGCCCGTGTTCTTAGACTTGGAGCCAGAGAAGCAAGCTAGGACCCCTGAAATCTGAGAACTGACAGTGTAAATCAGGAGTTTGGGTGTCACACTGACATGCTGTTAGTACCAAGAGATCTGGTTATAATTTCCAATGTCACTGCTGCTTCCAGAGCAGGAGATGGTGATCGTCTGCCCTAGGCCCCCAGATGCTGAGGGAGGCTGAGTCAGGGCAGACTGAAGCCATGAGCCTGAGAGGAGGGAGAAATGCAGTGAGAGGTGAGGTCATGGTCATGACCCCAGGAAAGCCCAGGGAAGAGGGAGAGAAGGGTCAGACCAGGGCCCCCTAATGAGCTCCTCCTTTGGTGCCTCTCAACTGTGCCGAAAGCAAGGAGGGAAAGGGGAGTGGAGCCCAGGCCATGGAGGAGCTGCCCCAGAGTTCTGCCTCCTGAGTTCCACCAGCTAGCAATGGGGTCCCCCAGACCTCTCTTATCCTCTATCTTCTGAGATGCAGGAGGAGCCTCCATGTAAACCTGCCTCCTTAACCTTCACAATTCTTAGCCACTCTTTTGCTCCTAGCCTTTGAGGCTTGGCATTGAGGAGACTGTGCAGATGCCCTGACCCAGGTAGGAAAGGTGTGGGGGATAAGTCCCCTTCAGAAGAAGTGGGGAACACAGAGCTCGGAAGGCACCTGGCCCACATCACTTCCCTCCCACCACACCCAACCTTCACTCCCCTTCACACTCCTGGGGAGGGTCCCCCCCCTGCCACCTGCAAATCCAGACCCTGCAGGTGGCCTAAGACTGGCATGAAATGATGCTACCTTCTCCCGTGAGCTTAGTCATAGCCAACCCATTTTTAGAGTGGTGGTTCTCCCACCAGGGCACACAGTCATGGAACACTGACCAGCCCGCCTTGATTTCTCTCTAAGACTGTCCTCTGGGATGACTTCTGCCTTTGCTTAATTCTGAAGTACTTTAGGGGAGAAATGTGGAGGCCATTTCAGGTGGGTGCTATTAAATCAGGAACACAGTGTGCACTGGGTGTCACAGGCGTGTGGCTGTCCAGCAAGGCTCTGTGCTTGAACAAAGTGCTCTGGACAAGGACTCAGCAGCACAGGGCTCCAGCTTGCTTTGGCCACTTTGTAATGTTGTGTCTCTTGTGCAAGCAGTTTACATTTTTTAGCCTCAGTGTCTGAAGGAAACCTAAGGCAGTTAATTTCATGGGTCATCTTGGCTCTGGATGTTTGGCCAACAAGCACTGGCTTGATTGCTACTATGAGGTTATTTCGTACATGGATTTGCATCTATAATCGGTTGCATCTATGACTGATTGCATTTACCACCAACCAGGGAGGTTCCACAAGATAAGAACTCAGTTAACTAAGCTGAAGGGCAACTGGAGTACCCCAAATATCCACCAGCCACAAACTTGTCTAACCTTTTCCTTTAAAAACTCTCACCTGGAAATGCCAGGATGGACACAATTTTGGTTGCTACCTGAATCTGTGCTCCCCGAATTGCAATTCTAAGATCCCAAATAAATGCCTTTATTGCCTTGTAGCTTAATCAGTTATTTCTAGGTTGACAAGTCCTTTCAGCTTCCGGCTCACTCTGAGTGAGCACACAAGAAAAGTATTTTCCTGGCTCAGTTCTCCGTCATCCTTGCACCAGTTAGACAAGACTCAGTCTCCCTCAGTCCCAGGCACACTACAGAACAGGATCTTTTCCAATGCATCCCCATCGTTTTCTTCCCTTACTGAAGGCTCTTAAAGTCTCATCATCATTCTAATTAGGTGCAGGTTGGTTCTTGCTTTCCCAAAGTGAAGAAACCTCTATTTTCATCACTGCCCAAGGGGAAAAAAAAAAATCATAGAAAATGTTTACAAGTCGGGTAGAAATATAACCCAAATTCTCACCACTTTATAATAACTTGTGTTGTCATTTCAGAGACCCTCTTCTGGACATCTGGGCATGTTTACCTGAGGTGGTCACAAATATGAATTACATGTACTCCCTAAGGGTTGGGCCCATGTAACTTTCACTCCTCGTTCTATATCCAGTATGATAAACATTTGGAAAGCAGTACTTGAAGTAATAAGTGATTGGCTGTTATATTCATATATAATTTTGCAATAGAGGATCACATTATTTCATAAATCCTGTGAACCTATGCCTTGTTTTCAAATGTTATAACTCATCTCTTCATTGTATGCTGTCTAGCTCATCCAAAAAGTACCATGAGTGCAACAAAGCACTTTCTCTTTCTCGTGACACTGTTCTTCTACCACTCGACTCATCACCATAAAAATAAGGACCAGTGGCGTGGCTGACAATGTCACACCTCTGGAAGTCACCCTCCATTCACTCTTTTCTTTTCCTCATGCCCCACAGCCAAACCTCCTGCAACCTGACAAGGCCATGATACCTTCTACTTCTGTCCACCTCTGTGGCTTTCCCCCACTATACTTCATCAGAGCCTCCACCATGGTCATACTCACTCATGATTCTCCCTTCCTCCACAGTAGCTCCCTTCCAGCATCACTGTAGTGAGCTTTCAAACATTAATTAGGGCAAGTGGATGTGGCTTATGTGATTGAGTTCCCCCCTACCACATGAAGGACTTGGGTTTGGTCCCCAGGGCCTCCTGAGAAGACAAGCAAGACAGCAAGCTGACACGATGGGCTAGCACAGTGAGCTGAAGCAACAAAATGATACAAAAAGAGACACAAGGAGGAAAACATAATGAGAGAAGCAACAAAGCAGGGAACAGAGATGGCTTAAGCAATTAGGTACCTCCCTCCCACATGGGAGGTCCTGGGTTTGGTTCCTGGTGCCTCCTAAAAGGAAGATGAACACACAACGAACAGCTACAGCAAGTGCAAATGATGACAGGGTGAGGAGAAATAAAGTAAATAAATCTTTAAAAAAATAATTAATCAGGGCATGAAAAAAAAACACTGTATTCTTTTCATTCAGAAAATCACCCAGCCCTCTTGTCTCTTCTCCCCCATGATCCCTCTGCTGGCCTCTCTGTCCCTCTCATCTCCCTCCTCTCTGCCCTGGTTTCTGTGGCTTCTTTCTGTTGTCAAATTGGCCAATCACTTTACTACATCAGGACTTGAGCAGTGTGTCCTGATGTCCAGCATACCATCCCCTCAAGCTCCCAAGGCCCCCTGCCTTTGTCACTTCCCATATCACCCTGCCTGCTTTCTTCAAAGTATTAAATACAACTTGCTACTTCAGAACAAAGGTCTTGTCTTTTTTGTGTTTTCTCAGCTAATCCTCACTAGTCAGAGCCGGTGTGTTTCTTTTTTTGAGAACTGCATGTGCAGCCACTCAAGGACAAATGCTTTTTGAATAAGTCAAGAAGCCAGGAGGCGACTGAGAGTCTCCATCCAAAAGTGAGAAAAATAGAGGTTTTTATGTGAGCGCCCCAGGTCCAATGGGGATAAATGCAATGACCTTTATATCCATGTATTCACTCATTCACTGTGTAGCTGGGGGCCTGTAGCTCACAGGTAGGAAGGAGTATGTCTGAGGCAAAAGCCGGACTGGTCAGCCTGACAGCCCCGCTGCGATTCTGCAGGCACCATGACCTTCTTATGGTCTGCCGTAAAAAAATGTGCAATCACTTGAAATAACAGGGACACGGTACCAGACCACACACCCTCCCATCCCTTTCCAAACACACAATGCACAGTCCAACCAGGCTGAGTATTTCCCAAGCCCAAATAACCAAAGTAAGATCCAAGTAAGATCTCAAGTAAGTCCCCTGTCCTGACTTGAATGACAGGGCTAGGCCCCTCATTTTGCTACCGGTCTCTTCATACCGGAAAGATCCTCACTCAGGTCGCTCTCCCCATCTGCTCTGAAGCTTGACTTTCCTCCCCAGGACCGGTAGGGCGGAATTGGCGCCAAATTCCTACCCAGACCGGTTCAAACAGCCCCGATTCCAGGTGCCTCGGAGCTTCCTGCTGACCTTAGTCACGAGATCCCACCGGGAAGGGGCACAGCTTCAGGAGACCCTGCTCTAGCCCCGGCCCCTCCTCCTCTCCGGGTCAACGTCCCAGTCCGGGCCCGGCTCCGCCACCAGCGCCCTCCTCGGCCTGCACCCTGCCACCTTGGGCCCCTGGCACGTTCCAAGTTTTCCAGCCTAGGTGACTTTGTTGGTGAGGTAAAACGAGGACAAGAGAAAACGGAAGTAATCGTTAAGCTTCCGGGAGGTTGACTAGAGCAAGGGCAGGAAGTTTGGGCTTCTGTGGAAGCTTCTGAAGAACAAAAGCCCAGGGAGTGGCTGAGGAACATTCTGGAGAGAAGCGAACGTAGGGGCATCATCGCGGAGGGCAGGAAGGGCGCCACTTCCGGGTTGGCAAAAATGGGGTAAAAATCAGTGCGCAGTGGGCTTCCGGGCTGGTGGAGTGTCTCCTCTGGAGGAGGGAGAGGTTCCAGTAGAGGACCCTTGTCCGTTGCTGGCGAGCTGAGCACACCCTCACAAACCAGGCCTTGCATCCTGAATCTGGGTAGGAAAGTGGACAACGAAAGACTACGCCGCGGGGGGGGGGGCAGGGGTCTCGTCCCATTATCTCCCCATCCCGGAGCCCTGCAGGCTGGAGGATGTGGCTGCGGGAGGCAGCGTGCCCCTCAAACCCTTCCCCCACCCCAGGACCAGTCCCTCCCCTCATCCCAGGCCATGCTCAGCTGCCCCCTCCCACCATCCTCAACCCATCTTATAAACCTTCTACACCCTAGCCCCTTCCCCACCCACACAACAGCCCTCTCTGCCACCTTCCAGTCCCCTCCCCCACCCCAGCCCGTGAAAATAAACCCCTTCTGGATTCCCTGGGCGACCCCACTGGCGATCACCAGGATCTCGTGAGATTTCACCCCAGAAAGAACTAGAAACCAGATTTCAGCGGACAAATAACTCCAACTGTAGTAACGATGTTTCCTTCCAGCCGAGATCTGGGGAACTTGCTGAATCAGCACCTTCATTCTTTCCCTTCATCTCTTGTGCAGCGGAAGGGGTGGTGAGAGGTGCGGGAGTTGGACAAAAAACACGGTAAGTTCAGACCCCGATCCCTCCGTTTTCACGCGGTGTGACCTTGGGCTACACCCCGTTTATCCTCCGGAGCCTCTTTCACTTTTGTAAAATAGGGATAGCGCAGCATATGGCTCATGTGAAGGCAAAATGAAATCAAGTGCTCTCCTCAGGTCTTCCCAGGGCTCCTGCTCAGTAAAAGTAGCCAGAGTTAGGATTTTTAAAGATAATAATTGATCAAATTAACACTTGTGTATTTATTGGTTGATCTTATTAGCTAACAGGGTAATCAGCTTGAAATTAAGTGGTCTGGCATTAGCAATCTGGCTGTCTTGCCATGCTGGAAAGATGGTAGGGCAGGTTGGGGGGCGTGGGGGTACAAATTCACTAAAGGTCTTGTTTCTGGAGGGACAGAGAGATGTATTCTGAGGAGAGAAGAAAGGGGCACAGATGTGGGTGGAAGGACAGTGGTCAGTTACTTTTGATGGAGCACAGGGTGTGTCACTCAAGTTGACCCCTGGCTCAGCCAATAAGGGACTGGTGCTTAAGATTTGAATATAAAGAGGAGAATACACTGAAAGGGTGTGACCAGGTCTCTAGTTTTCAATTTCCTCAGTCGTATTGGCAAAGGTTTTCACTAGAGACCATTGTTTCATAAATGGATTTGGTAAAACACAGTTTTTTTATTTGTGGAGCATCTTGGTAACTGCACTCTGACTTGGGTGGAAACGGGGGACTGAGACCATAGGAGAACCAAGAGACAAAGTCTTGCAGGACCCAAAGCTGGTCTGAGTTGGACCAGAGTGAGCAGAAGACATCTTCAGGTAAGATGGCCCCTTGAACTGTCAGTTTGTCCTTGTCACTGAGGAGCTAGATGGAGTCTGCCTCCTGAGGCTCTTGGCTGGGGAAGGAAGAAGCAGGTGCATTTCTCCTGCTGCCTCTTTGTTAGAAGCATCTACAGTGTACTGGAGTCCCCATTCCAAAGCCACTGTCATGTTCAGAACTTCTGCTCTAGGTAAGGGAGCAGATATGGAGCCAGACACCAAAGACTCGACTTTGTGTCTGGGGGATGAGGTAGGGAGGGATGCGGGAGCTCAAGGAGGGTTTGTACTCACTTCCCCCTGGGCTTGGAGCTCAGTGGGAAGGGATGCTGTTTGCGAATGAGCAATGAGAATGCACAGGTTTGTCCTGTGGCAGCAGCCTGAGGTGTCCAGGAAGCCAGGTGGCCTGACGTGGAGGGGGAGAATCAAGCTGGAGCACCCCAAAGTCTGAGGACAACCTCATGCATTAGGACTTTGGGGCCAGCTCATGAGTGCTGCTGGTACCCAGGATACCTGATTATAACTGCCAAAGTCCCTGCTACTTCCAGCACAGGAGATGGTGACTGTCTGTCCCAGAGCCCCAGATGCTGAGAGAAGTTCATAGGATAAATCATTGGAAGCGGATCCAAATTTAGAAAAGGAATATGACAGTTTGCCAAAGCATGCCAAATAGTAAACTCAATTAAATGCCAATTATATGCAAACATAAAAAAAAAAATAAAAAATAAAAAGAGTGATAGCAGTGGAAACGTATCTCCCAGCATCGTGACCACAGGATCCTAGAGGGATTCTGTGGCTGGAGAAGGGGCAGGACATGCCCCAGTGGGATCAGACGGCTGCTCTCACCTGGGCAGCAAATGAGAACCAGAGGAGGACAAGACACCCAAGACCTGGCAGAAATGTCCCCCAAATCCCATGCCTCTTTCCTGGCCCTGGGAGCCATGCTGGGCCCCCATCCTCTTCACCCTTCCCTGGGATTGGGCGGGAATGACTGCATTCATACAGATATGCTGCCTGGACTTCTTCCTCAGATGCCCCAGTGTGTCCCCTGAACAAACAGGACTATGTGGGCATGGACCGAGGAGTGTCCATTGCCTCACGGGGAAAAAGAGACAGGGAAAGACGTTTGGCTTAAACGTCTCATATTTAGATCACTCAAAGATAGTGACCACTCTTGCCTTCATGGACTTCATAGAAGTTCCTAGAAACAGCCCTGGCTAGGACTTCTGGAATTTTCCCATTTTCGCCAAGGTTTACTTGAAGTCAGTCCATTGTTTTTAACATTTAGGTTGTCTGACTATTTTGGGAATTTATCTGAACTCCCTCATCTTGAAAGGGGTCTACCCGTCACTGCATGAACCTGGACAGTCTTGTCTTCTCTTGCCAATTCTGGGGTTCTCTGGCCTAAAAATGGGAACACAACAGTGAACATTAGATTTTCTGTGAAGGATAGTCAAGGTTCTGGATGCAAAGTGCCAGCATCATTTCTGGGCCCAGTGGATACTCAATAATGAAGATATTTATAATTAGTGTTGTTTCTAATCTCAGTTCCCTGTAGCTGAGTACTAAAGGTGATTGCCTAGGAGTTGCCATGTCTGTAGAGCACATTCTGTTGGTACTGAGAGTAGAAATGTAGAAAGTAAGCTCCAGGAAAGTGCCTAGATGGAGAATTTCCTTTAAAGAGGCACAGCCTTGGTGGAAAGCTGGACTCTGCAGTAGAATATAAGAATTGTTTGGGCATCCCATTGAATTTGGGGAGAGCAAAAGGCATAGAGAATTTCCTGGCCCACAGTTACTTCTCTTCCTGGTTCCAATATCTCAAAGAGGCCATAACTTCCATGCTCAATGGCTTTCAGACTTTATTCTGGCTTCCCAAGTTATGGTCCGTGCCCCCCCCCCAATACCATTTACATTCCTAAATGAATCTTCTGGAGCCAGTTGGCTAAACAGATATCATCTCTGTGGGAGGCAACACCCTTTGTGTCCAGGGAGGGATAGAAGATAAAATCTCCTTTCTGTACTCACTGATTATGTTGTTTTAAAGGATCTACACTGCCTTCTCATTAGCCACTCCTCTTTCAATTTCTAAACTTGACCCAGAGGTCTTGCAAGTCCTTAGACAAAGCATATTTTACCTTGCCTTTAGTAATTATCTTTGTCCCATTAGGAACACTCTGCCCCACCCTACCCTGCCCCCACTTTCTCCTGGTCAACTCCTAATTGTAATGTTGACCTGACCTTCCTTGGAGAAGCCTTGAACCTCTTGAGTCTGGAAGACCAACCACCCCTCCACTGAATTCTTCCTCCCTGAATGGGCACAAGATGATTTGTTCTGTCAGGTAACATAAAGCGTGTCAGCCTGATGCACAGAGAGACTTTTTATTACATTTGTTATAGACTTATTTTTCCTTTTTAGAGCAGTTGTAGGTTTACAGAAAATCTACACAGGAAATAACAAAGTTCCCCTATACCACCCATCCACCCACACATAACAGTTTTCCCTATTTTGACATTTTGCATTGGTACATGAAGATTTTTTTATTTTGTGTTTTTTTTTTTTTTTGGGGGGGGGGTGACACTGTCTTCATGAAGCTATTTTCACTCTTAAGCATTTTAACCATTTAATGGGGCCAAATAGCTTCCCAAAATTATGCTTGCAGGTTTGGGGGTATCCTTTTTTTCTGAGTGAATCACTGAGTCCCTAATTTTCACCCTAGCATTCATTCTCATACTTTGAGGAGTTATTCTGTCATTGAATCATTAATCTGGAGAAGCCAAGAACCCAGGCAGGATTACCTGGTTGGAGATTCAGGAATGTAACTAAAATTTGCTTTTTCATTTGGAAACTAGTTGCCAAAAGGGGGAGGTGTGAACAGAAAGGATTATAAAAGCTTCTGAGGAGCTAGAGGCAGGACGGGAGTCCTGGAGTGCTGTTGTCATCACAGTGGTCCTCTGCAAGGTAAGAGCTGCCAGCTCCCTGTCAGCAGCGTCTGGTGCTGGTAAGTCAGAATTTCAGACTGAGGATACCACCATCTTGCCACTCTTAGCCTGAGTCTTCACGGGATGTGCAGGTCACAACTGCCCAGTTTTCCTTTTGCTTCTTTGCAGATGAACAGATTTAAGTCTGTGCTTTGGCCTCTAAATGCAGCTTTGTTTTACTATAATCCCAAACATTTTGATTTGTGTTTGGGCTTACATTAATTTACAGATGTTTGAAATACTTATTTCCCCAAGCAGTTTTTGAAATGTACAACAGCTAATTCGTTGGAATTTTATTTAATGACATTTTCAATTTTTAGTTTTATGCCCAGAAATTATAGTTCATGTCACTTATTGCTTTGTGATTTTATTAGTCTGGTTTCCTTTTTATCTAAAAGCTTAAAATATGTCCCACAGGATATTTTCAAAAGAGTCGTGCCTTTGTTCTGGATTTTAACTTTTTCTTCCCCTAAACTGCCTTCTAAAGTGGTAATCATAATATATGTTAAAAGAGTACTAAAATGTAGATGTAAAATGTACATCTTAAAACCAGTGTCATTTTGTGACATCCAGATGCTATGTAATTGTTATACTGTTTCTGGTTTCTCATTCAAATTTTTTTTAATGAAAAATAATGGTACCTGTACTCTAGCGTTCCCTTAATCCCAGCCTGGTTATTTGTTGGAACATACAGAATGTAGGCTCCCCTGGGTCACATGACCCTCCTACCCCATTCCTGTTGTTTTAGGTCCTCGAGTGATTATCAGAAACTTTTCCTTAAAAGGGTGGGGCCAGCTTGTGTGCTTATCTGGACTCACTTGCCATTGGAATGGGGCCAGTGGTTGTCTTACCTCCATCTTGGTGCTTGGTCAGACACAATCCTGGTTGGAGTGCAGAGTGGAATTGGGGTAAACTGAAGACTCTCCCACTATCGCCAGAGCAGTAACTTTGGCCTGGAGTTGGTTCTTCTGGGAGTGGAGGAGAAGATAGGGCTGCTCGTGCTTGGCCTGTGAAGGACGCCTTGTTCCCTGGATATTTCCTTAGGATTCCTTTCAAAGCAGATTCATCAGGATGAACACCCAGGCCCCACCCAGGCTCCTGGAACTTGCCAGTCAGAGCCTGCTGAGGGACAAGGCATTGGCCATTGCTGCACTGGAGGACCTGCCTATGGAGCTCTTCCCACCACTGTTCACGGTGGCCTTCACCGGGAGACACTGCGAGGCACTGAAGGCCATGGTGCAGGCCTGGCCTTTCACCTGCCTTCCACTGAGGGCCCTGGTGAAGGAACAGCGGCTTCACCGAGAGACCTTACAAGCTGCTTTCGATGGGCTTGATGTCCTTCTTGCCCTGAATGTTCGCCCCAGGTGAGGGTAATCCAAGTGACCTAGTAGGACCTAGGGAGTCAGAGCAAGAGACAGATGGGATCAAGGAGAATCAGGGAGGGCCAAAAGACAGGCCAGAGGCTCTGAGGGTGCCATGAGGAATTCCACTTGGAAAGGCCTGGAGCCATTGCTAGGCTCCCTTAGGGAAAAGGCTTCTGGAAACTGAAGTGATTAGAATGCAGAGGTGACAGAAGGAATATGTTTCCCCCTCTACCTAGGGGTACTTAAATTTACTCAAAGTAGGGACTTGGCAGGATCCTAGAGAAGTGGGAAGGGATCAGCTGCTGTCTGGTAGATGGGATTAAAAACACCTATTAGAGCTGTGGTTCTTGCCTAGATCCTGACCCTAATAGTCATTCTGAGTTGATCTTGTAATATCTTAGCCAATCACCCTTTTCCCCACAGGAGATGGAAACTAGAAGTGCTGGATTTACGGAAGCATGCTCATCAGGACTTCTGGAACATTTGCTCTGGATCCACAACCCCTGGGTTCTCATTGATGGAGCCAGGGACAGCCCATCCCATGACTAAGAGGCAAAAAGTGGAGGATTCCAGGGTGGAGGAGATGCAGCCCTTGGCTCCCCTGGAGGTGCTTCTGGACCTTTGCCTCAGGGAGGGCACCCCTGATGAATTCCTCACCTACATCATTAAGAAGGTCAAGGAGAGGAAAGAGTTACTATACTTGTGCTGTAATAAACTCAAGATTTTTGCCATGCCAATCCAAAATATTAGGAAGATCCTGAAGGTGGTACAGCTAAAATCCATCCGGATTTTGGAAGTGAATTGCACCTGGAAATTGTCCACCCTAGGCAGGTTTGCTCCTTGCCTGGGCCAGATGGTTAATCTGCACAGCCTCCTCCTCTCCCACATCCACAAGTCTTCTGAGATGTCTCTGGAGAAGGAGGAGCAGTATGTTGGCCAGTTTACCTCTCAGTTCTTCCATCTCTGGCATCTCCGGGTGCTCCATTTGGACTCTGTCTCCTTCCTGGAAGGTCGCTTGGACCAGGTGCTCAGGTGAGGGGTGGCAAGGCTTCTCTGCAGACCAGAGGCAGGCCTTTTTCATTTTGTTTATATTTTGGGGGGCGGGGGGAGGCAGAGAGGGGTATTGCAAAGTCCCTCACATTGCACAACCACTGAACCTCTCTGCCCCTTTTTCATTTTGTTAAACGATAATGGGCATTGACTATGTGCCAGCCACCAACAGTGTGAAGTTCAGGAGACACATTGTCAATATGTTGTCTTCTTCAGTGTTGTATGTAAACTAGAATAGATGCTTCAAAGACAAGAGAATGTGTTAGGAAACTCTTTGATGAGGGATTTGGGCCTGGCAAAGGTAGGTTTGAAAATTCTGCTTTAGGAAGTGACATCTAAGTTAAGATGAAAATAAGAGGGCATTGACGAAGGGGCAGGGGAAGGTCCATCAAATGAGAGGTTTCAAAATGTAAGCTGGACAGAAAAATGAGGCTATCAAAAACGTATTCAAAATGTAAGCTGATCAGCTGCTTCCTCCAAACCTCCCTGTCTGTAAAAGAGCTGTTTCGCATTCCCAGTAGGATATTATATGGGAAAGACATGAATCTGTGGTGTGGGTGAAGGAACAGGAGTGGAAAATTGTAAACATGGTAGTTGCTTTGTCCATGACACAGGGATATAGGTGAACTCCTGCCAGCTGGCAAGCTCATGTTGCCTGACCTTGCCCAGGTTTCCCCTTAATCATGTCTCCCAGGAGCCTCATCTGGCACAGAGAAATAGGCAGCTGGGGCACAAGCAATGGCCTCAGGGAAGCTGAGTTGAAAGTACTTTTAGTCCTATTTCCCAGTAGTAAAATTCACTAGTGCTTGCTGTTGATTGACTCATCATGTCAGGCTGTCCTCAGAGCATGTTCCATTGTTATCTTGATTCATTCTCATGACAAATAAGGGGCCCAGGAGAGATAGGTACTTTGTACTTCCCTTGAGAACTGAGGAAAAGGGATCATTAGAGATTTCGTTCACTTGATCCAGTCACACCACACATAAGTGATGATGAGATTGCTGCCTAAAATTAGACTGCCTTGAATGCCCATACTCTCACCTTGTGGCATCCTGAGTCTTGACCATCCTCAGACGGTGAAAATAACCTTGGGCTTAGGGGAAACCATTGTCTCCCCTTCTTGAAGTCTGGGTCTTTCCCTACCATCCTCTTCCCACCAGGACCATTCGCCAAAACTAACTACTCTTTGTTTCCCCAGATGCCTGAAGACCCCCTTGGAGATCCTCTCCATCACTAATTGCCTGCTTTTGGAATCAGACCTGTTGCATCTGTCCCTGTGTCCGATGGTCAGTCAGCTGACAAGTCTGAGTCTGAGTGGTGTCAGCCTGACCAACGTAAGTCCAGGGCCACTCAAGGTTCTACTAGAGACAGCCTCAGCCACTCTCCAGCTTCTGGATTTAGATGAGTGTGGGATTATGGATTCCCAATTCATTGTCCTCTTCCCTGCCTTGGGCCGCTGCTCCCAACTAACGATCCTCAGCTTCTCTGGAAACCCCATCTCCATAGCTGTCCTGGAGAACCTGCTGAGGCTTGCCGTCGGGCTGAGCAGGTTAAACCATGTGCGATATCCTGCCCCTCTGGAGAGCTACGAAGACACTGATGGGACTCCCCACCCAGGGAGACTTGCCCAGCTGCATGCCAAGTTGAGGCAGATGCTACAGGAGGCAGGGCGGCCCAGCATGATCTGGTCCAGGGCCAACGCCTGTCCTCGTTGTGGTGACAGGACCTTTTATGACCCAGAACCCCTCTTATGCCCCTGTTATATGCCTATCTAGCGGGGTGCATGCACCAAAGGCTTCTGGGCACTTGGAAACTGAAACCTAGGACATACATTCATCATAAAGAAACACAGAGGCTGCAGTTGCAGACAGTTATTCAGTGGGGACAAGAAAAGGAACAGTGACTGGGGTGGGGAGGGGGCTGTTGTGTTTGATGAGGCTTTCCAGGGACATGTGTCCCATAGAGTCAGAAATATGAATCTGACTTTCTAGCGAGGGATTGGGGCTTGAGAGGTTTACCTTGGAGTTACCATTGCATGGATGTTTGTAAAGAAACAGAAATAAAGAAAATTTCAATGTAAACCATCTGGTATTTTCTAATACATATTTACCAGTTTTCCCAGTTTAAAGAATCTGCAGTTACTGATTAAATCTTAAAGAGACACTGCATGTCTGTGATGTTTAGAAACTCAGTGCGCTCAAACAAGATTTTGTTTCAGGAGCTCACAGCGTCATTTATTATTCACTCAAATTTGTTTCTTCTATGTAAGGCAACTTAACTCCTTGCTTATTTATGTGGTTATTCAGTAGACCACTGCACACAAGTTACATATTCGGGGTTCTGAAACACACTTAGTGGCCATTAGTGAGCATCAGTGCAGGGGCCCTTGCCACTAGCTCTACCGAGTCCCTGGACCCTAGCACTCCTCATAGTTCAACAGTACATCTATAAGCCTTAGTCCTTGGCTGAGGCCTGAAAATACCAGAGCTGGGTTTCATGTAAACCAAGCTAGGGTCCAGTGGATGCTGTATCTGTCATAACTCTGCCGGTTCCCCCACTCTCATGGTCCTGGAGAGCAACTGCATAGATTAATTCTAGTGCATAGCCTAGTCAATTTCATATCTTCCATTGAGGAGATTGATGTGTATTGTTATTACCATTTTACTCCTAGGTGAAGATGCATAAGCTCCACTTCTTTCTTCCTCTTAGATCAACTCTCCTAAAGCTTTAGTTGAAGGATAAGAGGATTGTTCCCATGCAACCCTTAAAGGGGCCCCAAATCAATGAAGGCAGGGATGAAACCTGACTTAACGTATCATTGCTTGCTTTTCCCAAGCCTCCTGCTAATGAGAAACCCATGCTGCACACTTGGTTTCTTGTCAGTGGGTAATAACCTATAGGAAGTAGAAAGATGGATCAAGGAAGGAAGGCGTGCCAGTTTATTTGAAGGTTTGTTAACCTTTTTCAACAAATAATACACTCAGATTCCAAATCAGCAAGTGTAGCACTGCTCAGATCCTCAGGCCATTCAACTTGAGTGACAGTGGTTTCCATTTCACTCTTTAGCTGCATTTAGCACCAGAAAGTATTATTTCTTATTCATTGCTATGTGAGGATTGGGTGTAACATATACTCAATCATTCACCATTGCCTTCATTCTCTTGAGAATAAGGAAAACAAGTATTGGAAGGAGCCAAACTCTTGCTGATAAGGATGGATGCACAAAAATTCAGTGTTCTTGAGAGAAACTGATTTATCTTGAGATAATTTGTAACTGTATGTGAAAAATGTTTGTAAATGTAAGTGAAAAATTAGGCCAATCTATAATGTATATTACTGAGCTTTTCAAGTTGAATAATATATTTCCTGGAATTATGTTTCCTGGAATTATTCAGGTGTTTATTTCATGAACTCTGATGGGATTTGAATGGACATTTCTCCAAAGAAGACATACAAATGGCAGTAAGCACGTGAAAAGATGCTCAACATCATTAGTCATTAGGGAAATACAAATTCAAATCAATAAGATACCACTTCACACTAAGATGGCTTTTATATTGGGTTCTGTAGGGAAACAACAGGAAATACCTGTAAATATTACAAGATTTTTATAAGAATTGCCTCATACAACTGTAGGGATGGGCAAGTCCAAATTCCAAGGGCAGACTGCAGGCTGAGAACTTCGATGAAGGTTTTTAATGAATTCTCCAGAAGCTTGCTGAAGTAGACATGGAAATTCTCCTTTCTGATTGCTGAAATTACCACTTCTTTTAAAGCCTTCAACTGATAGGATAAGACTCTCCTCAGTTGATTGTAAATGTAATCAGCCATAGATAAAATCAACTTGCTGATTTAAGTCCACAGAATATTCTTTCAGTAATAATCAGACCAGTGCTTGCTTGACCAAACAACAGGGCACCATAACTGGCCAAGCTGACACATGAACTTAACCATCTCACTCATCTCAATCAGAATGAGTCTTAATCCTCTTACTGGAGTCTTTTATGAAAGGAATGACTATAGAGAGAAAGCCACAGAATCAAGAAGCTGAAAGTAATGGAGAGACGAACAGACACCACCATGTGCCTTGCCGTGTGGCAGAGGAGCCAAGGATTTCTGGCAAGTGGTCTTTGGGAAGAAAGCATTGCCTTGATGATGCCATGATTTGGGCATTTTTTTGGCCTCAAACTGTGAACTAATAAATTCCCATTATGTAAGCCAACCCATGTCATGGTATCTGCTTAAGGCAGCCTAGGAAACTATAACAATTAGTTATCTGTTGCTACATTACAAATTACCCCAGAATTTAGTGATTCTAAACAGCAGTAAGTATTTATAATTTCATGGTTTCTATGGTTTAGCTGAGTGGTTCCAGCTCTAGAGTGTCTCAGGAGGTTACCCTCCAAAATGTTGGCTGGAGTTGCTTGACTGGGGCTGGAGGATCCTCTCATAAGATGGCTCTCTTACTTGGCTGTTGGAAGGAGGCCTCAGTTTTCTGCTGACTGCTGCCTGGAGGCCTGAATTCCTCCCCAATGGACCTTCCCATAGGACTGCTGGCGAAGTTCTAATGGCAGTAGCCAGCTTTCACCAGAGTAGACAATTCCAGAGAATTTAGTGTGAGAAATCTCACATGGTGGTTTCACAATATCCTATTGGTGGGAAGCAGCTGTGGCTCAATCAGTAGGGCTCCCGTTTACCATATGGGAGGCCCCGGGATCGGTTCCCGGGGCCTCCTGGTGAAGGCAGGCCCGTCCGCACGGCATGGTTGGCTGGCACAAGCAGCAAGGGGGGGATAAATGAATAAATAAATAAAATCTTTAAAAAATATATATATATATCCTATTGGTCAGCTGCTTGATGTAGGAGGGGACTATTTTTATATAAGAGTGAATATCAGGAGCAAGGATCATTGGGGGTCATCTTGAAGGCAGGCTTTCAAAACAGCACAAACCTTTTCCATGCATTATTTCATTTAATCGTCGAGGTAGGTACCATTTACCTCTGTGCCCCAGAGCACCACACTATGTCTGGCAAATAGAAGGCACCTGAAAATTTGTTGGAAGAAAGAAGCCTAAGGAGTTAAGAGCTCAGGATCCATGTCATAACTGCCTAGACTCAAATCTTGGGTCCTATTTACTGGGTGACTATGGGCAGGTTTCTTAAAATCTCATATCATTTTTTAAAAATATGTAACATGCTTATAATAATATATCCACAACCTTCTTAGTATTTGGATTGAGTGGCATAAAACACATAGCGCTCCAAGATTAGTGCCTGGCTCATAGTGCCAAATAACTTACTGATATCATCCTCTGCAACCTCTGTGCCTGATGTGGTTTCAAGGGAGTCATTCTTGAAGTTATAGAGGACACCCAATGGTATTATGAACCACATTTGTCAAAGCCTTGGAATCGTTCCAATAAAAATACACAACCAGAAAAAATATATATCAGAATAGCATCCTCTGGTATTTATCAAGAAACTGCTTTGTCATTTGGTTTTGGGGCACCCAAACCTTTATGTTGCCTTCCCTTTGAAGTGCTGGCCCACATCTCCTCCAAAGATAAGATGCATTTCTGTTTGCTCTGAACATTTAAAATCAAATGACACCACCTCTCAATTTGAAGCAGAGTGGGCATCACCATCCCCAAATCCTCAAGGTTGTGAAATGAATAAACATAAGGGGGGAATGCAACTATGGACTAAAGTAGACTTATTATTCTAGTAATCGAAAAACTTATAATATTGTTATAAAGGCAGTGTTCACCAGAGGTTCTGAGGGGAGGGAGACAGAAGAAAAGATTTAACATGGGGCATTTTTGGGACATTGGAGTTTTTCTGTGTGATATTGCAATGATGGATACACGCCATTATGCATTTTGTCAAAACCTATAAAATTGTGTGGTGCAAAGTGTAAACTATAATGTAAACTATAGACCGTGGTTAGTAGCAGTGCTTCATCAGTTGTAACAAATGAACCACTTTAATGAAAGATGTTATTAATGGGGGAAAGTGTGGAAGGGGGAGGAGGTCGGGTATATGGAAATCCCTTATATTTTCTTTTTTTATGAATAAAAACATACATTTCTCAACTAAATGTACTGGATCCATGTAAAAAAAATTTTTGAACCATACAATATGTTACACAATATATTTGGTTCATAGTAACACAATCATACAGTATTTGTCCTTTTGTATCTGGCTTGCTTCACTTAACATAATTTCCTCCAGGTTCATCCATGTTGTCATATGCTTTACAACTTCATTTCTTCTTACAACTGCATAATATTCCATCTTGTGACTACACCACAGTTTGTTTATCCATTCATCGGTTGATGGACAACTGGGTTGTTTCCAACTTTTGGCAATCATAATTCCGCTATGAACATCAGTGTGCAGATGTCTGTTCGTGTCACTGCTCTCAGTTCTCCTGGGTATATACCCAGTAGTGGTATTACAGGGTCACAAGGCAAGTCAATATTCATCTTCTTTAGGAACTGCCAAACAGTCCTCCACAGTGGCTGTACCATTCTGCATTCCCACGAACAGTGAATAAGTGTTCCTATCTCTCCACATCCTCTCCAACACCTGTAGTTCTCTGTCTTTTTAATAGTGGCCGTTCTGATAGGTGTGAAATGATATCTCATTGTAGTTTTGATTTGCATTTCCCTAATCATTAGTGATGTTGAGCATTTTCTAATATGTTTTTTTTTGCCATTTGTATTTCTTTTTTGGACAAATGTCTATTCAAGTCTTTTGCCCATTTTTTGATTGGCTCGTTTGTCTTTTTATTGTTGAGTTGTAACATCTCTTTATATGTCCTGGATATTAAGCCCTTATTGGACATGTGAAGAAATCCCCTATATTTTCGATGTAACATTTATGTAATCTAAATCTTCTTTAAAAATAAAGGAAAAAATCGAATGACAATCTTCAAGTTCTCTAATAAATTTCTCCCCAGGCAAGTTAAAATCATTCAGTAAAATTACATTACTAAAACACTATTTTGATGCAGAGTATGTGCATAATAAACTCCATTTATATAAAACAGTAGGGGAAGAGTAATGCATGCTTACAGATACAGAGAATATATATTGAAGGACCTAAGAAATTCTTAGCATTTTTTGATGGCGAGATGGAGAAAGGTGGCTGTTGTCTCGAGCAAAAGTGAGTACTTTACATTCAGTGTATAATGTTTTGTATAGTTTCATTTTATTTTTTCCTATTTTTTTAGAAGATTTTATTTTATTTATTTATTTCTCCCTGCTCCTCGTTGTTTGTGCTCTGTGTCTGCTCATTGTGTATGCTTTGTGTCTGCTCGTCTTCTTTTTTTCTTTCTTTCTTTATTTTTTTTTTAGGAGGCACCAGGAACTAAAACTGGGACCTTCCATCCGGAAGGTGGGTGCCCAACTGCTTGAGCCACATCCACTTCCCTCCCTACTACTTTTAATTAAAAGTAGTTTTTTGAAGCACAATGTATCATCCCTAAATCCATTTTATAAATGTGCTTTCATGTCATTAATATCCCTCAGATGTTTAATTTTTATTTTTAAATTAATAAAAACATATATATTGCAAGTATTAATTTTTTACATTAAAAGAGCTTTTATTTTACTCTCATTTTAATATATATATATTTTTAAATATATTTTTTATTTATTTTTAAAAGATAATTAGATTACATAAAATGAAACATAAAAAAATATAAGATATTCCCATATGCACCACTCCCCCCACCTCCCACTTTCCCCCATATTAACAACTTCTTTCATTACTGTGGTACATTCATTGCAATTGAACACATTTTGGAGCATTGCCACTAAGGATGGATTATATTTTATATTGTACTTTTTTTTTTTTTTTAAGATGCTTAGATTACATAAATGTTACACAAAAATTACAAATTGCAAGTATTAATTTAAAGGCAGACCAAAATCCATTTCCAATCACCTAAGAAAGAGTCACATCTAATTATAGGATTCCTGTGTTAGATGTAATTTGTCTGTCTCCTTGCTGTGAGTTTTTCCTGAATTCACCTGGTAAGGACTAGTAATATATACTTCCCGATGCATGGTAAAATGTCAAGTCTACTTCTCACATCACTTTTTGTCTGTGTGTGGGAATACGCGGGCCACTTCAGTCCCCTGGGCCTGAGCACCTCTTGGTGACAATTTAGTTATGAGCACTTGTCTTAGTTTGATTACAGTCTTGCTGCAAGGAGAAAGGCCAAAACAGCCCAAATCAAGCAAAGCCAAATTGAAGGTTTACTCTTAGTAGGGACATGTTGTAGGAAAATAGGTTAATAATCATTACACAAAATCAAAAAAGGAAAGTTAAGGGAAAGGTAAAAAAAACTCCACTGACAGTCATCTGCAGGGAGGATGACTAATTTTCCAAAACTAAGTTTTGATCCCATTAAAATTCATGAGATAATTGTCTAAACACTGTTGTCAGGAATGCTAACTTCTTCCTGGAAGGAGATTACCATGGAAGTTATATTAGACAGCCAAAGGGGTGCTGATGCAAAGTACCAGAAGTCTGATGGCCTTTAAAAGGGGTATTTATTTGGGGTATAAGCTTACATTACAGTCACAAGGCCATAAAAGAGTAAGTTACTTCCCCCACCAAAGTCTGTTGCCAAGTGTTGGAGCAAGATGGCTGCCAGTCTCTGTGAGTGTTCAGCCTTCCTTTCCCTCCTAAGCCTCCATGGTCCCAGCGTCTTCCAGTCTCAGCAGTAGGCTGAAGGGCTCATCTCTATCCCCAGAGCTCATTTATGCCCTGGTTTAGCTGCAGCTATAGGCTATCAGGCTCATCTCTCTTCCCTGGGCAGCAGGATCCTGTCTAATGAGCTGTCTCTCTTCCTCTGTGTTCTCCTTCTCCATGAATTTACTTCCACGTGAGAATCTGTTTTATCCCCACCAAGGAGATGGGCACTCAACCCTGCATGCCCTAATGACGTGGTCAAATAAAAGCCCTAATCTTGATTTAATAAAGTAACAGTGAAACCTCAGAATCTAATACAATCTAATATGCCCAGAGGAAGAAACTAGTTTACAAATACAATCCAATATCTATTTTTGGAACTTATGAGCAATATCAAACTGCTACAGAAGCCATAAAGACAGAGTGTGGAACAATTTTTTTTAAATTAGGGTTCTCCAGAGAAACAGAACTGACAGAAAATATACACAGATCTATCTATGTATCTATCTATGTATCTATCTATGTATCTATCTATCTATCTATCTATCTATCTATCTATCTATCTATCTATCTATCTATCTATATGTCTGAAAATATTTATAGGAATTGGCTTACACGACCATGGGGGATTGTCCAGTCCAAATTCTGTAGGGCACACTGCAAGTTGAGAACTCCAGTGAAAGTGACATTGACTTCCCCAGGAAAAGCAGTAACTGCCTGAAGTAGAGACAGTCTTCGTTCTGACTGCTGAAATCCTCAGTTCTCAAATTCAGGCCTCCAATTGATTGGATGAGGAGATTTCTCTCAACGCTGAAGGCAGGCTCGTTGTTTATTGTAGATGCAATCAGTCACAGATACACTCAACTGACTAAAGATTTAAATTCATCTGCTAAATACCCTCACAGTAACAATCAGGCCAGTGTTTGCTTTAACAATCTAGACACCGTAACCAAGCCAAGTTGACACTTGAAATTAACCATCACAGCTCTAGATCAGGATTTCTCAATCTTGGCAGTATTGATACTTTGGGCCAGATAGTTCCTCATTCTGAGTAGCTGTCCTGTGCATTGTAGCATGCATCCTTGGCCTGCACCCACTAAATGTCAGTAGCATCCCCCAGTTGTTACCATCAAAAGTGTCTCCAGGGGGCAGATGTGGCTCAAATGGTTGGGCGTCCGTCTGCCATATGGAGGGACCTGGTTTCGATCCCCAGGACCTCCCGGTAAAATAAAAAAAAAAATATATATATATATATATAGAAGGTGCATGGGCTGCCAGGCTCTGTGTGCCACTGAGCTGTCGGGCCCCGGGAGCCATGCAGCAGGATGATGATGTAACAGGGGAGAGACAAGACGAGATGCTCCGAAAGCTCCAGAAACCAGGAGCAGAGGTGGCGCAGGCGGCAGAATACCTCTCTCCTACATTGGAGGTCTCCAGGATCGAATCCTGGTGAAGACTGGAGGAGGAGGGTGAGAAGAGATGGCAGGAAACAGACACGGAGAATTGCCCAGCAAATAGACACAAAACAGCAAATGGGGAAGGGGGGGTTTAAAATGGGTAAAGTAAATAAATAAATCTTAAAAAAAAAAAAAAAGTGTCTCCAGTCATTGCCAAATATGCCCCAGTTGGCAAAGTTGTCCCAGAAGTAAATCATTGCTCTAGAATGAGACAGCATTCAGTATTTATTATATTTCTATTTTTAAATTTTTTAGGTGACAATAATGAGAATGTATAATAAATAAGTCAATGGGAACAGAGGTTTTTTTTGTTGTTGTTAAAAGCAGCTTCATTCACTTCTTTGAACACCTTCTGAGTTATATGCCAAAAATCAAAAGGATTATTATCCGGTATTTAGGTGTATTCATGTTCTCATCAATATTTCAAATTGTCCAATTCTGTTGTGCCCTGGGAAGATTTTACCCACTGGGCTATCTAACCTAGAAAGATTCAGAATAGAGTGAAGGAAAGCCTTTCCTGTCACGTGGGAGGTGATAAGAGGAATGTCTACCCCCACCACTGGCCCTTTGTCAGGTGGAGTGTTCATGGACATTGAGGATCTAGAAAAGGATTCCCCTAAATTTTAATTTAATTGACCTTGAGTGGGGCTGGGCATTGGTGTTTTTAAAAGCTACCCAGGCATTTCTAAAATGAACCATAGGCTTACATATCCTATATTAGATGGCTTGCAAAAAATGGCTTACTAGGGAGTGGATATAGCTCAAGAGATTGAGTGCCTGTTTTCCATGTATGAGGTCCTGGGTTCAATCCATGACACCTAGTAAAAACAAAACAAAACAAAGAAAAACAACTCTCATTGGGGAGAAGATTTAGCTCAGTGGTTGAGTGCCTGCTTCCCATGTACAAGGTCCTGAGTTCAATCTCCAGTACCTCCAAAAAAAATGGCTTACTAAAACATTTAGGATGGGGGCAAAAAATGGGATGTCTCTATGAGATTGAGCTACCACAATTGTTGGAGGTATGTCTTTGGAACATCTTATATCATGCCACTGAACCATAAATTCTGAATCTAGTGAACTATAAAATTTACATCCTTTTAACCAGAGATCGCTAATCTGCAATCCACAGTCCAAATTAACAGAGATTTGGTTTCATCATATTTTAAAAGTACTAACAGGCTTAAATTACTAACATTTTAAAATTGGGAGTGTGGCAGTTTGATATAGTTATGAATTCCAAAAATAGATATGGATTATGTTTGTAAACTGGTCTGTTCCTCTGGGTGTGATTAAATTATGATTAGGGCTTTGATTGGGCCACATCAGTAGGACATTGAGTCTCTATCCCTTGGTGGGAGGGGACTCAGAGATAAAATACATGGCAAAGGACAGAGTTAGAGTTCTGATGCGGAGTTTTAATGCTGGAGCCCAGGGAAGTAAGCACACAGAGGAGCTTGGTCGTGAGGAAGGAGAGAAGGCCCCAGGAAAAGAGAGGAGCCGAGTCATTCTCTTGATAGTCTACAGCTGGCCTTGGGGAGCGAGGCAAAGCCTAGAGAGCCTCATAGTCTACAGCTGACCTTGTGGCGATAGCAGAGGAGCTGATCTTGGAGACAAGCAAGCCCCGGCAAGAGAGGAACCCAGGAAGCCTGAACGCTGGCAGACGTCAGCAGCCATCTTGCTCCAACACATAGCCATAGACTTGAGTGAAGGAAGTAACTTAGGCTTTATGGCCTGGTAACTGTAAGCTTCTACCCCAAATAAATACCTTTTCTAAAGGCCAATAGATTGCTGGTATTTTTGCATCAGCACCCCTTTGGCTGACTAATACAGTGAGATAACATAAAAATTCAGATTTTCAACGTTGTTGCAAAATTGATCAACAATACTGTCATTGCTACTTGGCAGAAAAAAAGTGAAATCAAGTGGCATCATTTGGATGGCCCCTCAGCAATTCCATTTTCTTAGGGACCCTTTCTCCCATAACCGATTCTTTTTTTTTTTTTTTTTTTTACAAGAGTTTGTGACAATGCTGAAGTTTCTTTTGATTTTTATACATTTTCTAAATACTTCCAATGTTATGTGTACTGGTTACTTTACCTTAACATAAGCTTATTAAATTAGAGTTAGCAACCAATGAAATTTACTTTATCCATTTAAGAGAGATCTACATTTTCTTCTTTAGCTTAATTTCATTAAACATGAACTTACAAATTTCATCATTTTAAAAATTTAATACATATAATGTTAATTTGTTTACTTGGTATTCTATAAACCAAAGAGATAACACCCAAGCTAAATAAATTGAAACCCCTATAACTGATTCTTTCCTTCCAACTGTGTTTCCTTCTTGGCTCCTACAGGTATTTGAGTTTAAGAATTCTGATCTAAACACATCATTGACTTAAAAGAATGTTAGAGATGTTAGGGAAACTCCAACTGGGAAACCCTCTATAGGACTCATTGAGAACAGCCCTACTTTACAAACAAGTCTAGTAATTAGGTTAAAGCTTATCATAATCATATTATTGTATGATTTTCATATGATGGTTGCTTCAATCATTAATTCAAACAGATTATAATTTGTTATTGACTGAGTTATTTTTTTCAGTCCAGGGACAGAGTAGAAAGTGGATTGAGTGTGATGGAAGAGCAGTGGTCAAGGATAAGGTGAATGTAGGTTACACACACCATGCTATGCAGAGGAAACAAAAAGAAAGGTGAAATTTAAATTTGAGAGACACAGAGAGGTGCCCAGTCAAATTGACTCAGAGTTAGAATTGCTATTTTGAGAGAGCTATGCAAAGGAAAGAATAAAAGAGAGAAAGAAGGAACAGAAGGTGGATATCAGGGAAAGAATTTCCCAGACAGAAGGAAGGCCCAGAGGCACAGACATTCCTTGGCTTACAAAGGAATACAAAAATATTCAGGGGAGCAAATGTGGCTTAAGCAATTGAGAGCCTGCTTCCCACATGGAGGTTCCGGGTTCCATTGCCCCATGCCTCCTAAAAAAAAGAAGAAGAAGAAAAAATCAAACAAATAAGCAAAACAAATGGAAAACCAACTCAGGGGAGCCAAAGTAGCTCAGTGGTTGAGCGCCAGCTTCCAACATATGAGGTTCTGAGTTCAATCCCTGACCCCAGGTACCTCAAAAAAATACACACACACACACACACACACATAACACACAGCAAGATAAAAGTCACAATATCTGGCAACTAATAAAAAATTACCAGGCAGGCAATGAAAAAGAGAAGTATAATCCATAATGAGAAAAAGCAATCAATAGAAACAGGCAGGAAGCGGATGTGACTCAGGCGACTGAGCTCTCACTTACCACATGGGAGATCCGGGTTTGGTTCTCGGTGCCTCCTGGAGAAGACATGTAAGACAGCGAACTGATGTGACAGGCTGATGTGGCAAGATGGGATTAACAGAGGATTAGAAACTGCAGAGGAAAAGATTAGTGACCTCAAAGACATAGCAAGAGAAACTCTCCAAAACAGGGGGAAAAAAGGTCTGAAAAAGATAATGAACAGAAGATCAGTGTGCTGTGGGGCAACTTCTAGCAGTCAAAAATATGTTTAATTGGGGGCCCTGAAGGAGAGGAGAGAGAAAAAAAGAGGGCAAAAGAAAAAATATTTGAGTAAATAATCGCAGAAAATTTTCCAAATTTGATGAAAACTAAAACGTAAATCATTTCCTTTCTTTGAAATCTCTGATTTCATTCAGCATAAATTCCATAATCCTTATATTGGCCACATCTCTGACTTCATGTCTTGATATACTCTGTCCCTTTACCTAGAGCCACACTTGCATTCTTCCTTTTCCTGTTAGGGGCCAAGAAATAACTGTGCCTCTGGGACTTGGGTCTTTCATTTGTCTGGAATGTTCTTTACTCTGGTATTCCCCTCTCATTCTTTCCTTTCCTTCTTTTTTTTTTTTTTTTTTTTTGATGTACCTGTCTAAAAAACAGCAATTTCAACTCTGAGTGCATTTGACTGGGCATCTCTCTACATCACTAATTTTTTAAAAAGAAATCAATTTTATTGATACACATTAATAAAGCGTACAGTTCATCCAAACTGTTCAATCAATGGTATTTGGTATAATCACATAGTTGTGTGTTCATCACTTCAATCATTATTAAAGCATTTTCATTATTTCAATAATAATAATAATAAACAACAAAAAAAAAAACAGACAAACAAACAAGAAAATTCTCCTCTCAATCTCTCTGTTTTCCCTGCTGTACATAGCTGTTATTTCTGGCTATTCTTGCAAAATTGTTTATTTATTATTAAGCCATTTTATTGAGATATATTCATATATTATATGATCTGTCCAGAGTGTATAATCTATGGCTTTTAGTATAATCACAATGCTCTGCATTCATCACCACAAAATATTTTAGAGCCATTTCAATATTTCAAAAAGAAAAACTCCACACCCCTTAGCATGCTTTCCCCAGCCCTACACAACCAATAATCTAATTTCATTTTTATAAATTGACTTACATTTACATTTTATATAAATAGAATCATACATTATGTTACAAAATATATTTAGTTCATAGTAATGCAATCATACAGCATGTGTCCTTTAGTGTCTGGTTTGCTTCACTCAACATAATGTCCTCCAAGTTCATCCATGTTGCCGTATGCTTTACAATTTCTTTTCTTCTTACAGCTGCACAATATTCCATAATGTGAATACACCACAGTTTGTTTATCAATCAGTTGATGGACACCTGGGTTATTTCCAACTTTTAGCAATCTGAATAACACTGCTATGAACACCATTGTGCAGATGTCACTGCTCTCAGTTTTTCTGGGTACAGGCGCAGTAGTGGTATTAGAGGTCCATGTGGCAAATCTATATTCAACTTCTTTAGGAACTGCCAAACAGTCCTCCACAGTGGCTGTACCATTCTATATTACCACCAACAATGAAGTGTACCTATCTCTCCATATCCTTTCCAACACTTGTAGTTCTCTGTCTTTTTAATAGTGGCCATTCTGATAGGTGTGAAATGATATCTCATTGTAGTTTTGATTTGCATTTCCCTAACCATTAGTAATGTTGAGCATTTTTTCATGTGGTGTTTTTGTTTTGTTTTGTTTTGTTTTTTGCCATTTGTATTTCTTCTTTGTACAAAAGTTTATTCAAGTCTTTTGCCCAGTTTTCCATCAGGTCATTTTTCTTTTTATTGTTGAGTTGTAATATCTCTCTATATGTCATGGATATTAACCCTTTATTGGACATGTGATTTCCAAATATTTTCTCCCATTGAGAAATCCTTTTGACAAAGTCCTGTGAGGTGGAAAAGTGTTTAATTTTGAGGAGGTCCCATTTATCTACTTTTTCTTTTGTTGTGCATGCTTTGAGTGTAAGGTCCAAAAACCACCACCTACCACAAGGTATTTAAGACGTTTCTCTACATTTTATTCTAGTAATTTTATGGTCTTGGCTTTTATATTTAGGTCTTTGATCCATTTTGAGTTGAATCTTATATAGGGAGTGAGATAGGGGTCCTCTTTTATTCTTTTGGTTATAGATATCCAGTTGTCCCAGCACCAATTGTTGAAGAGAGTGTTTTGTCCTGTTAACATGGACTTGGAAGGTTTGTCAAAAATCAGTTGGCCATCGGATAGCCGGTCCCCCGCCGTCCCTGCCGATGGGCCATCGTGCGCGCTCGCTCGTGCGGCGTGCCCCGCCCCGCGTAGGACCGGGGTCGGTGCGGAGAGCCCGTTGTCCCAGAAACGGGGGAGGCCGGAAAGGGGGCCGCCCCCTCGCCTGTCTCGCACCCCACGTTCGTGGGGAACCTGGTGCTAAACCACTAGTAGATGACCTGCTTCTGGGTCGGGGTTTCGTATGTAGCAGAGCAGCTCCCTCTCTGCGATCTATTGAAAGTCAGCCCTCGACACAAGGGTTTGTCCGGGGGCTCCTGCGCTCCTCATGGGGGGGGGGGGATCCCGGCCTCACGCGTCCGGTCGCTCCCGCCCGGGGGGTTGCTTCTCGCATGTGATGGGGCTCGCGCCTCCACTGCGGCCGCCAATCGCCGGCCAGCACGCCTCCCTCCCGCCCCGCCGGGGTCTCCCCCCGGTTCTGGGACGGGGTGGGGGGGGAGCGGCCGGCAACGGCGAGGTTGGGCGCCTTGGGGCGTCCCGAGACCTGTGTCCCAGGTGGGCTGCGGGACCGGGGGTGGCGACCGTTCCGCGGCTCCTGCCGGCCGTGGGGCAGGCAGGGGACGGGCACGGCGGCGCCCTTGCGCTCTTCCTCCCTCAAAAAAAAAAAAAAAAAAAAAAAAAAAAAAATCAGTTGGCCATAGGTGTGAGGGTTTATTTCTGAACTTTCAATTCTATTGCACTGATCAATGTGTCTTATCTTTATGCCAATACCATGCTGTTTTGACCAGTGCAGGTTTGTAATATGTTTCAAGGTCAGGCACTGAAATTCCTCCCATGTTGCTCTTCATTTTTAGAATGCTTTTGACTATTCTGGTGCACTTTGCCTTCCAAATGAATTTGGTAATTGCTTTTTATATTTCTGTAAAGTAGGCTGTTGGAATTTTGATTGGTATTGCATTGAATCTATAAATCAGTTTGGGTAGGATTGACAGTGTCACAATATTTAGTCTTCCAATCCATGAGCATGGAATATCTTTCCATTTGTTTAGGTCTTCATTGATTTCTTTTACCATTGTTTAGTAGTTTTCTGCATATAGGTCCTGTACTTCTTTGGTTAAATTGATTCCTAGCGGGGGAAAGGTTGTGGTTCAAGCAGTTGAGCACCAGCCTCCCTCTTGCGAGGTCCTGAGTTTGGTTCCTGGTACCTCCTGAAAAATCAAAAAAATAAACAAGCCAAACAAACAAAAAATCAACTCAGGGAAGCTGATGTGGCTCAGTGGTTGAGCACCAGCTTCCCATATGCGAGGTCCCATCTTCAATCCCTGGCCCCTGGACCTCAAAAAAAAAAAAAAAAAAAAATTGATTCCTAGGTACTTGAGTCTTTTTGTTGCTATTATAAGTGGAGTTTTCCCCGATTTCCTCCTCAGATTGTTCAATATTAGTGTACAAAAAAAAACACAACAGATTTTTACATGTTGATCTTGTATTCTGCCACTTTGTTGAACTCATTTATTAGCTCAAGTAGCTTTGTAGTAGACATTTCAGAATTTTCTAAATATAGGATCATGTCATCTGCAAATAGTGAGAGTTTTACTTCTTCTTTTCCTATTTAGGTGCCTTTTATTTTTTCTTGTCTAATGGCTCTATCTAGAACTTCTAGTGTAATGTTGAATAACAATGGTGACAGTGGGCATCTATGTCTTGTTCCCAATCTTAGAGAGAAAGCTATCAAACTTTTCCCTTTGAATACAATGTTGGCTCTGAGTTTTTCATATATACCTTTTATTATGTTGAGGAATTTTCCTTCTATTCCTATCTTTCAAAGTTTTTCTATCAAGAAAGAATGCTGGATTTTGTTGAATGCCTTTTCTGCATCAATTGATATGATCACACATTTTTTTCCCTTTAATTTGTTAATGTGATGTATTATGTTGATTGATATTCCTATGCTGAACCAGCCTTGCATACCAAGAATAAATCCCACTTGGTTGTTGTGGCAGTTTGAGATTATTTATGGATACCAAAATGAGAAAGACTATGTTTATAAACTAATCTATTATATGATACCCTTTGTTTGTATTAAATTTAAAGGTTTTAAGTTTACTTGATAAAATCAATTTTGGGCTTTTGATTCAACCACATCTGTAGGGTGTGACTCATTTTGATTCCCCATCCCCTTGGTGGGCTGATATAAATGGGCACTCACTCAAGAAGACACAAGAAGAGAGCGAGTGCTCTCTCATGTTTGAACCTGGGGCCCTGGGGAGAGATGAGCCATTCACCTGATAGTTTGCAGTTAAACAGAACAGAGCATCTGAGTGACTGAGAATGCCCAGAAAGAAATGAGCCTTTTGCCAGAGACTGATGTAGGAAGCCCTGAGACACCAAGCAGAGATCGTCCACCATCCTGCTTCAACACATGGCAGCTAACTTTGGTGAGAAAGTACAGTTTATGGTACCTTGAGTTGGACTTTCCATGGCCTTGGGACTGTTAGCTTTTACCCCAAATAAATACTCTTTATAAAAGCCAAGGCTCTCTCTGCCTAGAGGAGCCCACACCAAATCTTGGTGTGTATTTCCATCTTTCTCTTCCATTTCTCAGCAAGCTCTGTTCTTTCCCTCAATTCCCAATAAGTTCTTTTTACGGGCCTAACTAAAAAAAAAAAAAAAAAAAAAAAAAGCCAACACAGGAAAGCACATGTAGCTCAAGATATTGGGCTCTCGCCTACCATCGGTTCCCAGCCCAAGCTGGCACGATGGACAGGTGCAGCAAGCTGACACAACAAGATGATGTAACAAGAGACACAAGAAGAAAAACATAATGAGAGACACAACAAAACAGAGAGCAGAGGTTCCCAGTACCTCCTAAAGAGGACGAGCAGGACAGCAAGCTGGTGTGACGGGCAGGTGCGGCGAGCTGACGAGACAAGGTGATGCAGCAAAAGACACAAGGAAAAACATAACGAGAGACAGAACAAAAGTAGGGAACAGAGGTGGCTTAAGCGATTAGGCACCTTCCTTCCACATTGGAGGTCCTGGGTTCGATTTCTGGTGCCTTCTAAAGAAACAAAGAAGATGAACAGACACAGCAAGTGCAAGCAGCGAGGGGGTGAGGAGAGATAATAAAATAAAATAAATCTTAAAAAAAATAGCTAACACATTTCTGGTAATTTACATCAGCACACCTTTGTCAGACTAATACAGTTGTGATGTATAAGTCTTTTTATATATTGTTGGATTTAATTTGCAAGCATTTTGTTGAGAATTTTTGCATCTATGTTCATTAGAGAGACTGGTCTATAATTTTCTTTTCTTGTAGTGTCTTCATCTGGGTTTGGTATTAGGGTGATGATGGTTTCATAAAATGTGTTGGGTAATTTTCCCTCCTCTTCAATTTTTTGGAAGAGTTTAAACAGGATTGGTGTTAATTCTTCTCAAAATGCATGATAGAATTCACCAGGGAATCCTTCTGGTCCTGGGCTTTTCTTTGTTGGGAGATTTTTTATGACAAATTCAATTTCTTTAAATGTGATTGGCTTGTTAAGTTCTTGTATTTCTTATAGCATCAGTGTAGGTTGTTTGTGCATTTCTAGGAATTTGTCCATTTCATCTAGGTTGTCTAGTTTGTTGGCATACAGGTTCTCATAATATCCTCTTATGATCCTTTTTATTTCTGTAGAATCAGTCGTAAGTTACACCTTTTCATTTCTGATTGTATTTATTTGCATCTTCTCTCTCTCTCTCTCTCTCTCTCTCTCTCTCTCTCTCTCTCTCTTTATTTTTCTGTTGGTCTAGCTAGGGGTTTGTCAATTTTATTGATCTTCTCAAATAACCAGCTTTCAGCTCTGTTGATTTTCTCTAGTTTTTTTTGTTGTTGTTGTTATCAATTTCATTTATTTCTGCTCTAATCTTTATTATTTCTTTCCTTCTGCTTGCTTTGGGACTAGTTTGCTTTTCTTTTTCTAATTTCTCCAGGTATTCAGTTAGATCTTTGACTTAAGCTCTTTCTTTTTTTTTCTTTTTTTTTTTTTTTCATTTATATTTTATTTATTCCCGGTCTGCCCGAGACAGCTTCCTTGTCTACTCATTGTTTTTGCTCGTTGTTTTGGTTCATTGTCTGCTTGTTGTTTTTACTCAATGTCTTCTCATTGTCTGCTCATTGTTTGTTTGTCTTTTTTACGAGGCACGGGGAGCCAAACCCAGGACCTCCTATGTGGGAAATGGGTGTCCAACCACTGAGCCACATCTGTTCCCTTATTTTTTAATATAGGCATTTAGTGCTATAAATTTCCCTCTCAAGACTGCCTTCACTCTATCCCATATATTTTTTGTTTGTTTGTTTGTTTTTTAACTTTATTTTGTACATTTAATAATTGAATATATAAATAATTAAAAACTAAAAAGTAAACATAGATGAATAAATATATACATTTCTCAATTAAATGTAATGGCTACATATAAATTTTTTTTTAATCAAACAATATGTTACGCAATATATTTGGTTCATAGTAACACATTCATACTGTATCCCATATGTTTTAATAAGTTGTGTTCTCATTTTCATTTGTCTCAATATATTTACTGATTTAACTTGAAATTTCTTCTTTGACCCACTGATTATTTTTTAACTGAATATTTAATGTTTATAGGCACAGTAGGACTGCAACAAAGATTAAAATTTTATAATTTACATTAGACATTTATGTAAAAGATATTTTATTTTTCAAAGACAGTTCTTCAATTTTCCCTGTCTCTTCTATCTTCCTCAGAGCTAGAAACAGTAATTACTACTTTCATAGATAAGCTGCTCCACTGTGTTGGAAATTAAGTTTATCTTTGTGTTTCAAGTCATTACCATCTCCCAAGATTCTACCCTTCATTTCACTGCACAGTCTCATTACACTGTTTGACAGTAAAATTGTACTCCATTCAAATTAGAAGAACTCAAAGAAGTTAGAGCACACAGCAGTCATATTTATGTGAGTGAATGTTAGAGGCCCAAGGATTTCTCAGTACTCATTTAGTAATAAAGAATGTCTATAGGCATAAATATTCTATTTATTCATATCATTAAAACTATAATAGAGATGAAAACAACTTCAATGAAAAAGAAAGGCAGTTAAGAAGTCATTAAATATAACAAAATATATATTAAATACAATTACCATGTATTTCCTAATTAGTGTCAGGTAAATATCTAAACTATCTATCCCAAATTCCAGTCTCAGAGAAAAAGGCCAGACACAATTACAAGGAAGACAAGTACAATTATCAAGTCCATTTTCAAAACAATGAAATCCTTTGAGAAAATTGCTTTAGTCTTTCTTTTTATTGGAGATTCTGATGGTTTGTTGGTAATCCATTTATTTTTGCACCCTTAGTCTACTTCATCTTTATTTTTTTCATTGGATTCTTGTTTAAGTTTTTTGGGCCACATATGGCTAAGAAAAGGGGAAATCAGAGGGTAGATGTATGGGTCAAGGATTTTTTTGTAGATCCAGAGCAGAACTGGAATGATGATACAAAGAATGCACACCAATGTCCCAGGCTTGAGCTGCTAAATGGCAATAGGACAGGTACAGCAGGTGAAAAATCACATCCCTTTAAGTAGCCAGTTCATCACATCATTTATTGCAACCACGAAGCCCAAATGTAAATGTCCCCACTGATTGTTTGGGAGTGTGTTTAGCCTCCACCCATTTATGAATTTACCTCTTTCCTTTCTTTTATTGATTTCACATTTCATTCCATTATGATCTGAGAAGGTTATATCAGTTTGGTATTATTTATGAATTCCAAAAATAGATATTGAAGTATATCTGTAAACTGGTCTGTTCCCCTGTGCATATTAGATTGTATTAGATTCAGAGGTTTCACTTTTACTTGATTAAATTCTGATTAAGGCTTTGATTCGGCCGTGTCAGTAGGATGTGGAATCCCCCTTGTTGGGCAGGGACTCACAGAGAAAATGACATGGCAGAGGAGAGAGTTGGAGTTTTGATGCTGGAGCACCAGGAAGTAATACACAGAGAAGCGGATATGTGAGGAAACAGAGAAGGCTCCATTAGACACGGCAGAGGCCCCAGGAAGAGAATGAGCCTCATAGTCTACAGCTGACCTTGTGAAGAGAGCAGAGCAGCTGAACCCAGAAAGAAATGAGCCCCAGGGAGAGAGACAAGCTGTATGCTAACCTACAACTGAGAAAGGAAGGAGCTGGAACCACAGAGCCTTGGGAGGAAGAGGAAGACTGAATCCTCACAGAGATCAGCAGCCATCTTGCTCCAACATGTGGTAACAGACTTTGGTGAGGGAAGTAACTTATGCTTTTGGCCTGGTGACTGTAAACTTCTACCCCAAATAAATACCCTTTAAAATACTCTTTAAAATGCCAACAGATTTCTGGTACTTTGCATCAGCATCACCTTAGCTGACTAATACAAAGGTACTTTGAATAATTTCAATCTTTTTATATTTATTGAGAGCTGAATTCTGACCTAACATGTGGTCTATCCTGGAGAGAGATCTATGGGTATTTGAGAAGAATGCATAACCCACTGTTTGGGTGTAATGTTCCTATGTGTCTGTTAGGTCTAAATCGTTTGTCATTTGTTCAAGTTCTCTGTTTCCTTGTTGATCTTCTGTCTAGTTGTTCTATCTAATGATGTGAGTGGTGTGTTGAAGTATCCAATGATTATTGGAGAGATGTCTATTTCTCCCCTCAGTTTTGCCAGAGTTTGTCTCATGTATTTTGGGGCACCCAAGTTAGGTGCATAGATATTTATGACTGTTATATCTTCCTGGTGGATTGTCCCTTTTATTAATATAGAATGACTTTCACGGGAAGCGTGACTCAATCAGTAGGGCTCCCGTTTACCATATGGGAGGCCCCGGGTTTGGTTCCCGGGGCCTCCTGGTGAAGGCAAGCCCACCCGCACGGCGTGGTTAGCTGACCCAGTGAGCTCAAGCAGCAAGGGGGGGATAAATGAATAAATAAATAAAATCTTTAAAAAAAAAAAAAAAAAAAAAAAAAAGAATGACTTTCTGGATCTCTTATAACAACTTTTTTCATTTAAAGTCTCTTTTGTCCAGTATTAATATATCTACCCCTGCTCTTTTTTGGTTACTGTTTTCAAGGAGTACCTTTTTCCAACCTTTCACTTTCAGCTGGTTTGTATGCCTGGGTGTAAAGTGAATCTCTTGTAGGCAGCATATGGATGGCTCATGTTTTTTATTGATTCTGTCAGCCTATATTTTTTGATTGGGGAGTCTAATCCATTCACATTTAAGGACATTACTGTAAATGCATTATTTACTTCTACCATTTTATTCTTTGGTTTTTATATATCATCTTATTTTCATCATCTTTTTACTCTATTGGTTATTCTTTCTGCTATTCTTTCTTCTATATTCTCCTCCAAGCCTCTCTCTCCATTCTTTTTCTTTCAGGCTCTAAGTCTTCCTTTAATATCCTACAAAGGTGTGCTCTTTTTTTTTTTTTACAAACTCTCTTAGTTTCTGTTTGTTTGTGAATATTTTATACTAACCTTCATATTTGAAGGACAATTTTACTGGATGAAGAATTCTCAGTTGGCAGTTTTTCCTCTTTCAGTATCCTAATTGTATCATACCACTGTCTTCTTGCCTCCATGGTTTCTGATGAGAAATCCACACTAAGTCTTAGTGGTTACCCCTTGTAAGTGATGGTTTGTTTCTCCCTTGCTGCTTTCAGAATTTTCTCTTTTTTTTCCTTCCCTGAGATGGCTCCTTTGCCTGTTTACTCATTGTTTTTGCTCAATGTCTGCTCATTGTCTGTTTCTTCTTTAGGAGGCATCAGGAACCGAACCTGGGACCTCCCGTGTGGGAGGCAGGCACCCAACTGCTCGAGCCACATCTGCTCCCTGCTTGTTTTTTTTTTTTTGCTTGCTGTCTGTCTTGCTCATTGTCTGCTTGTTGTTTTTGCTCATTGTCTGCTTTTTGTTTTTGCTCATTAGTCTGCTTGTTGTTTTTCCTCGATGTCTGTTCATTGTTTGTTTGTCTTCTTTAAGAGGCACTAGAAACTGAACCCAGGACCTCCCATCTGTTCCCTCTTTATCTTTGATGTTTGACATTTTGAGCAGTATATGTCTTAGAGTATGTCTATTTGCATTTATTCTGATTGGGGTATGGTGTTCTTCTTGGACATGTAAGTTCATTTCTTTCCTGAGAGTTGGGAAATTTCCACCTATTATTTCCTCAAATACTCTTTCTGCCCCCTTTCCCTTTTCATCTCCTTCTGGAACTCCCATGAAACATATGTAGTTGCATTTCATATTATCATTCAAATCCCTGAGCCCCTGCTCAATTTTTTCCTTTCTTTTCTCTCTCTGTTCTTCCTCTCTTCAATTTCTGCTGTTTTGTCTTTGGCATTATTTATTCTTTCTTCTGTCATTTCAAGCCTGTGGTTGTATGCTTCTAATGTGTTTCTGACCCACCTATCATGTCTTTCATTCTCATGAGCTCTTTTACTTTTCTATTCCGGTGTTCAAGTTCTTCTTTATACTCGCTCAATGTCTTCTTTTGTTTGTTTTTTTTCAATGTCTTCTTTAACTCTTTAGCTCTATTGTCTTTCAACTCATTGATTTTGGAAACTTGTGTTAATTTCATTAATCAGTTGTCTCAAATCCTGTGTTTCTTCTTGGGCTTTGATATATTTCTTTTCTTAATATAGTCCTTTGATATATTCTGTTTTCTTAGTATGGCTCATAATTTTTTGCTGATATCTAGGCATCTGATTAGGATGATGAATTTACTCAAATGCTCAATTTCTTTCTCTTTCTTAGGGATTTAGTGGTGGGAAGCTGTGTGTTACTGCTGTTCTTTGATTCTTGGTTCAACCTGGGTTTTTAGGAGTGTCTGTTATTTGTTCAAAACTGGACTTTGGACCCAGTTATGGGTTTCAGACCTGCTTCTAGGGCCTTGGGGAAGGAGGCTCTAAAGGCTGGAAAAAGCCTTTTAATTTCCTCATGTCCACTTCCTTAGTCTGCCAGCAGATGGCACTCTTTGCAAGCCCTCTCAGTTCAAAATCTGGTTGGAGTGTGTTTGCTGCAACACAGACCAGAGAAGGGTGATACAGGATGCTACCTGGAGGCTAAGAGCCTTATATTTCAAATTTTCTCAGTGACAGTTCTCCAGCCTTCACTGGCAGCCCCCTCCCTTTTCCCAGGTAGGAAATAATTTCACTCCCCTCTGCATCCTCAGCAATCAGTCCCAGTTATTAGGGAGATTGAAAGGGTCTTTAGTTCTGGATCTCTTTAGTCCAGAGCTGGCTCCCAAGGCAAACAATGGCCTGGCCCCACCCAGCCTGGAAGGGGCTTGTGGAACACAGCAGACGAAATTTGTGTATCAAAAGCTGGGTTAGCAGTAGGTTGTGTCCCTTTCCTGCCCCTTTCCTGGGAAGGTGGCTCTCTGGGGGGAGGGGGCAGGCTTTCTCTGTACCTAAGGCCCCTGAGGCCTGAGAATTCAAAAATGTCTTCAGTGTAGGGGAGGATGCCAGCAGGAGCAGCAGCTGCTTTTAATGCACAATTTTGCCTTTGCAATTCTTTTCCTTTGACCGTCTCTCTTTTGGGCAGTGTCTAGCCTTGCCCTGGTGTTCTAAACACTACAAGATTTTTTTCCAGGTTGTTTCTGCCTGTCCTCTAGCTATTTTCTGGGAGAGAAGAGAGTACATCACTAAATCTTATCTTTCGTCTGTCTGTTGCATCTGCATAGTATGGTGATTATAAGCTACATCTACCTTAATCTTGACATCCACACTTTCATGACCTTTAATCCTTTTCCTATTCTGTCCATTGAATGAATAAATGATTCAATCAATAACAAATCTGATTGAACTAATGATTGAAGCAAACATATGAAAAGTATGTAATAATATAATTATGACAACCTTTAATCTAATCACTAGACTTGTTTGCTTGTAAAGTGGGGCTTTTGGAAAGAGTCCTATAGGGAATTTCCCAGTGACAGTTTTCCTCTAGCCAAGGCACCCCAAAGAGACTGGTGCCTGCTTCTACCTGGCTGGGATGGAGTAACTGAAGATGTCTCACTGCATTCCATAAATTCCATTATAACTTATTGGTCTACAAGTTACCCTAGTGCCAGAAAAGGATCAATTTTGCAAGGGAACATAAATATAAATATTATGCCTCCAGTTGCAAATTTATATTCAGACCATCTGATTTTAACTGTACTAAATTTGTTAGGATGGTTGGTGCATGGATGAGGTGTAGTTTTTTGGACTTTTAAAACTGAACAACACATTCATAGAGTCAGAAATTAGAATATAGTTTCCCAGGGGAAAGGATAGGGTGGGGAAAGGGGAGTTAATGCTTACTTGGTACAGAATTTCTATTTGGAGTGATAGGAAAATTTTGGTCATAGATGGTATTGATAGTGGCACAGCACTGAGCATATAATTAACACCAGTGAATTATATACTTCAAAAAGTGGTCAAATGGAAAATTTTATGTTGCAGATATGTTATCATAATAACATTTTTAAAAAACCCATTAACTTGTACAACACAAAGAGTGAACTCTAATGTAAAATATGGATTTAGTTAATAACATTATTTTAATAATAGGATTAATCAGTTGTAACAAATATAGCACACTAATGCAAAATACTAATAATTAAAAGGGAAAACTAGGTGTGTGAGGGGGGTATATGGGAACTCTCTACTTTCTACGTGATTTTTCTGTAAACTAAAACTGCTCTAAAAAAATGAATTTAAATTGAAGAACAACAGGTAATGAGAAGAAGGAGTCACTCTAAGATGTATCCAGCTGTTTCTTTTCTTTTCTTTTCTTTTCTTTTTTTTTACCGGGAGGTCCCAGGATCGGACCCAGGTCCCTCCATATGGTAGACGGACGCCCAACCATCTGAGCCACATCCGCCCCCATCCAGCTGTTTCTTGACACTCAGCATCACCTAGACCACTTTCAATAACCATCATTTCCACAACTTTGCAAAGCTGACACTTCCTGGAGTCTTCTCACCAGGATGCTGCTTTCGGAAGTAAGGAGGAATGAATATCAGCTTTAGAGAATGGCCAGACCTGTTTGCTGTCTGAAGCACAATCCAGTAAGGGGTTTGGTTTGTAGGTCCTGAATGTACAGTTCCCCTCCCAACAGTTGGACCCCATTGTTGCAGAGGAGAGAGGACATCAGGTGCATGGCACTCCTCTTCTTGGCTCCAAGTTCAGGGGCATCATATACCGCATATCATACACCTCAGTGAATTGCAAATAACAGAGGGATGTGGTGGATTTCCAAGTTTGAATGTTCGGACCTTTACCTCCTTTTGCTGAATCTATTTCTAAGTTTATCCAGATACATTTTGTTTGTTTTACAAATATTTTTGAATAACTTGTAGTCTAGATACTTGGGATATGTTAGTGAATGAAACAGACAAAAAAATTCCTCTCTTCATGGTGCTTAAGTTCCAACAAAAGAGGCAGACAAATAAAAATAAATTATGGAAAATAAAGGAAAAAAAACACACAAAAATGATTAGTAATTGATTAATGATGAATTTAAATCATTAATTATTAATCATTAACTGCATAGTCTATTAGAAGGGGAAGAGGGCTGTGGAAAACCACAGAAGAAATGTAGCAGGGCAAGGGGACAAGGGATTCTAAAGTGGGGGGAAGTGGCACTTATAAATAGGGTGGTCAGGGTAGACTTCGGGGAAGCACCTTTGCCCTAAAGTTTCTAAGGAAGTGAAGAAAAGAGCCAAGAGGATGCCTGGATGAAGAAAATTCCAGAAACAAGGATCAAAGGTGCAAAGGTCCTAAAGAAAGAAAGGCAAAATGGATGAGTTGCAAAGGGCAAAGTAGAAGGATGGAGTGGGGAAGATTCAGGGAGGAATAGGAAGATTTGGTTTAGGATTTTCTATTGTTTAAAGCTCAACACAGGATTTAATCCTGTTTCTTTATGGGAAATACTTTAGGCTACTAGAAACTCCCCCAGGCAGCCCTATCCCAGCCACCAGTAGAGCTTAGAATGCTCTACCATATATTTTGGACCATCTTGGGGTTCACTTGTCACATTCACACAGAAAGTTATTTTTAAAATTATAAACAGTTATGGCACTTTAGAACATTTTAATCTGCAAGTGGATTTTTGTTTTAATTCTGTGATTCAATTGAACTGGAAGGGGTGGAGACACTTATTTCTTGCCTGTCAAGGGAATCTTGAAGCCTTTCCTTCCCTGAAGGAATTAATAGCAAAGGACAGTAAAGAAGGTGGGAGGGAAAGCCCAAGATATGATTTAAGAGTTGGGGGAGGGGAAAGAGAAAGGGGAAGTGTGGGGGATGTGGACAAGGAGACAGTGAGAGGCATAGTGCAGCCAGGGTATGATCTTGCACCAGGGCCAATGGCTGAAGAAGGGAGTTGGCTGTTGCATAAAGAAGAGCTGGGGGGGGGCGGATGTGGCTCAAATGGCTGGGCGTCCGTCTGCCATATGGAGGGACCTGGGTTCGATCCCCGGGACCTCCCGGTAAAATTAAAAAAAAAAAAAAAAAAAAAAAGAAGAGCTGGGTTCAGTTCCTAAATTTAAATGGCTGACCCCTTATTCTCTGTGTGGCACCCTCTCTTAAGACACTCATACATCTTGGTTTCCAAAGTGAAAGCTTGTTCACAAACACTTCCAATGGGAGTGTGTGTGTGTGGGGGGCACTTTGTTTCAGGAACATTTAGGAGCTCTCCTTGGGTTTGTTACACCCTCTGACAAGACTGCCACTTCCCTCTGACACCCACATACAAGAAGGATCTTTTGTGTCCCTAGGACAGATGTTTCTTCCTCCTCCTAACTGATCCACTGTTTATGACTTGATTATAAGAAGATGCTCCATACATTCTCAGGTGCTCATCGAAGGAAAGTTACCACACAAGAATCATAATAAAGAGAACTCTGCTCTGTAGTCCTCAAAAAATAAAAATAAAAAGAGCTGAGTGAGTGTTAAACAGTCTATGTGAGGAGTGGGACCCGCCCTTGGACTGCTCCAGGACTGGACAAAGGCAGGTTTTAGTTCTTTGGAGTTCAGGAACTGGTGAGCTAAGAAATTTGGTATTCTGGGGGGCGGCTGTGGCTCAATCGGTGGGGCTCCCGTTGGCCATGTGGGAGGCCCCGGGTTCGGTTCCCGGGGCCTCCTGGTGGGGGCAGGGCCAGCCCGGTTGGCTGGCCCGGCGAGCGCGGGCAGCAGGGGGGAGATGGATGAATAAATAAATAAAATCTTAAAAAAAAAAAAAAAAAAAAAGAAATTTGGTATTCTCCATGTTGCTTCTCTTAAAGCAGGGGTTGGGTTTGGGAGGAGCCAAATAGTAAATAGTTTAGGCTATGCAGGCCATCAAGCATTTCAACTACTTTAACTCTGCAGGAGTGTAGCAATGTGAAAGCAGCAACAGACAGTAACAGCAAACTAATGATCATAGCTGTGTTTCAATAAAACTTTATTTATAGACACTGCCAACCTAGAAATAACAAACTGCATCTGGGAAGACTTCTTCCCTTTTAGATTCCTTACCACTGCTCCAGCACTGTCTGAACCGATGTGTGGACACTCCTGCCCACCCCCAATAGCTCAGGACCCTGGTAAACTGGAGATCAAGTGGTGAGGCTCAGGGCCGAGGAGAAAGGAGGGAGAATCCATCACTGGCCCAACCCTGGCCCTGTGACCCCACTCACACTCTGTCCTTTGACTTTGTGAAAGGTTTTGGCAATCACTCTGTACAATAGCCCCAAATCTAATCAGGATAAACTGTTGCAGGAATGTGATTGGAGCCCTGTATAGGTGTTATAGATGGGATTATATGGGCTTTAAAAGGGCGGAGATCCTCTGTACTTTTGGAGAGCAAGGAGGTAGCTGTACAGACACAAAAGTATCCCAGCTGGACTCTGGAGAAATTGTTCCATGCCGTGGAGTCAAAGGCACTCTACTTTCGACCTCCCTGTGGCCCAAACTGGAAAAGATTGAGCCACACCAAATTGTCTGCACACAACTTCAACAACTGGTGAGTTAAGAAATTCGGTATCCTCCATGTTGTTTTTCTTAAACCAGGCATCGGATATGGGAAGGGCCATGTAGTAGATATTTTAGGCTATGTGGGCCATACTAGCCCTGCATCTACTTTAACTCTGCCTGAGTGTAACACTGTGAAAGTAGCAACAGACAACAGTAAATCATCATGACTGTGTTCTAATCAAACTTTATTTATAGACACTGTCAACCTAGAAATATACGCAACATTTATTTGGGGTCCTAGAATTGCAGTTTGAGGAGCACAGATTCAAGTAGCAACCAAAATCGTGTCCCATCTTGCTCTTTCCAGGCAAGGATTTTTAAAGAAAAAAGGTTAGAAAAATTGTTTGTGGTTGGTGGATATTTGGAGGGTTCCAATAGTCCTTCAAGTTTAATAGTTAACTGAGTCCTTTATCTTTTGGTTTGTTTATAGTGTCTGGATGTCCTCGGAGTTTTGAGGAATCTTGTTGCATGAGGCTTTGCATACTTTGCATGAGGCTTTGCAGTTTGTGATGTCTGGTTGATTTTTGCCTAAGCCAAATCTCCAGAATGACCTCCTGACTCCATTTTAAATCTCTTAGCCATAATAACTCTATTTTATTTCTTTTTGCAACATTGAAATTTGACTTTCATATTATTTTCATGTATCATGAAATAGTCTTCTTTTGGTCTTTTTTCCAAAATTTAAAATTAAGAAAATGTTCTTAAAAATGTAAAAAACGTTCACAATGTAAAAAACATTTAAAATGTTGGTAATATAAAACTATTCTTAGCTTCCTGGTTTACAAAAACAGGATGAATCTATTTGCCAATTCCTGCCTTAAGCCAATTTTTTGCCAAAATGCAGCTAACATCTCACCAGTGAACTGTGAAGTCAATTTCGTGGGGTGCATATCCCATGTAGTGAGGTTATTATTTTACAAAGCCTGTTTCAATAATATAGTCAAATACCCACATACATCCTGGCTTAATTTCTCCCTTGCCTGATAGTGTTAAATCATTTAGAATTTGGATTTCGTTAAATGTTGGAGAAGCTGGAATTAGTGAAGTTTGTTGTTCACAAAATGATCATATTACAAACAGCTACTTGTGTAGGACAGAGTGTAAACTATAAATGTAAACCATAGTCCATGGTTAGTAGCAATACTTCAATATGTGTTCATCAATTGTAGCAAATGTACCATACTAATGAAATATGTTGTTTATATGGGAAAGTGTGGGAGGTGGAAAGGGTGGAGTATTGGGGAATCCCCTATATTTTTATGTAACATTTATGTAATCTAAAGCTTCTTTAAAAATTAAAAGAAGTTAATTGAAAAAACAACAACCAGCTACCATTTATTTATGTAACAAAAGTTGAGCACCTATAGTATGGTGAGCATTTCTCTAGAAGCAGTAAACAAAACACATGTCTTGCCCGCACAGAGTGTACAGTCCATTGAGGGGGAAAACAAAGCAAGAAATATTTTCTATAATGTGTGTTAAAATAAAAATTTTATCAAGATTTGGCTAGATCCCAGAGAGTTTTATTGAATCAATTCTTGAATGGGGGAGGTTTCAATTGCCTGGAACTAGAGAGGTATTCTGCTTATCAAAGAGAAAAAGGCAATACTTTAGGAGGAATTCTTCATTGGTTAATGAAGACTACATTTCCTAATGTCGTTAGTGCAGGCGGTTACTTAGCAATAAGGAAGTTACCTGGCGTAAGAACAGGGGATTGGTGACAGCTGATTGGCTGGTTTAAATTCAGTTTTCTGGGTAAGCCTGGTGTATACAGGGAATAGACATTTACTTAGGTTTTAGCTACATGGTACTTAGTTTGGGTGCCTCTGGCTGAGTCTATCAGATTTTATTTATCATGCGTGATGGTAAATGCTAAGTTGAAAAATAGCCTAGCTGGGAGAACAGGACATGAAATTTGGGGGAGATTGCAAGCTTTGATAGTGTGGTCAAGGCAGCTTAACTGAAAAAGAGATGGGCCTGAAGGAAGCCATGGGCCAGAATAGGGATTCCTAGGGGAAGCCATCCAAGGCAGGAGGTACAACTAAAGCTCTTGAAAAGTAAAAGGCATGTGTGCCCCAGAGCCAGAGAGTTCATGGTGGCTGTCGTGGATAGCGTGGCTTTAACAGATGAGGACCCAGGTGTGTGTGAGCACACGGCCTAAGGCTCTCCTGGACATTTTTTTTTTTTTAATATTTATTTTATTCATTTATGTCTCCCCACCCCTTCGTTGTTTGCACTTGCTGTGTCTGCTTGTTGTGTGCTGGTCTTCTTTTCAAGAGGCACTGGGAACTGAACCAGGGACCTCCAATGTGGGAGGGAGGCACCTAATCACCTGAGCCACCTCCACTCCCATCTCCTGGACATTTTAAGTTCAATGGTATTTTCATATGAGGATGATGGGAAGCTTCTGGAGATATATAAGTAAAAGGGTGAATGCCAGCTCGGCTAAATTTTTTATCAGGAGCATTGGGGCTGCCCTGGGAGTTCTGGCAAAAGAGGCTGGAAACTGGCAATGAATCAGGGAGAGAACAGGTGCCTTCCATCAGGTTGGAGCAGCGTGAGATTCTGGATATCTCTGAAAGAGAGAGCAGATAAGATTTGCTAAATGATTGGCTATAAGGTTTGGCAACTGAGAAATAACAAAGTAAGCTGCAAAGCCTCAAAAGAATTTATTTGGAGTCTTAGAAATGCAATTTTGGGAGCACTGATTCAGGTATCAGTCTAAATCATGTCACCTATTGACATTTTCAATTGAGGGTTTTGAAAGGAAAAGATTAGACAAGTTGTTTGAGGACATTTGGTATACTCTAAATGTTCTTCAGGATAGTTAACTGAATTCTTTAACTTGTGTTTTGTTTTTTTGGTGTCTAAATATCCTTGGGATTTAAAAAAAAATCACTTTTGCTGATACATATTAATAAAGTATACAATTCATCCAAAGTGTACATATGTGGCATAATCACATGGTTGTGCATTTATCACTTCAATCATTATTAGAGCATTATCATTATTTCAATAATAAGAAAAATAAACAAAAAAATAACAAAAAAATTCTTCACCTCTCAATGTCTCTATTTCCCGGGCTGTACATAGCTGCTATTTCTGGCTATTCATGCAAAATTATTTCTTTATTAAGCCATTTTGCTGAGATATATTCACATACCATACGATCTATCCAAAGTGTATAATCAATGACTTGTAGTATATTCACAATGTTGTGCATTCATCACAATAAAACATTTTAGAACCCTTTTATTACTCCAAAAAGAAAAACTCCACACCCCTTAGCATGCCTTCCCCACCCCTACATAACCACTAATCTAATTTCATCTTTATAAACTGATTTATATTTCCATTTTATATAAATGGGATCAGATAATATGTTACATAATATATTTAGTTCATAGTAGCACAATCATACAGCATTTGTCCTTTCTTGTCTGGCTTGATTCACTCAACATAATGTCCTCCAGATTCATCCATGTTGTTATAGGCGTTATGACTTCATTTCTTCTTACAGCTGCATAATATTCCATCATGTGAATACACCTCAGTTTGTTTAGCCATTCATCAGTTGATGGACATCTGGGTTGTTTCCAACTTTTGGCAATTGTGAATAATGCCAATATTAACATTGGTATGCAGATGTCTGTTCATGTCAGTGCTCTCAGTTTTTCTGGGTCTATACCCATTGGTAGTATTGAAGGTTCATGTAGCAAATCTGTATTCAACTTCTTTAGGAACTGCCAAACAGTCCTCCACAGTAGCATTCCCACCAACAGTGAATAAATGTTCCTATATCTCCACATCCTCTCCAACACTTGTAATTCTCTGTCTTTTTAATAGTGGCCATTCTGATAGGTGTGAAATGATATCTCATTCTAGTTTTTATTTGCATTTTCATAATCATTAGTGATGTTGAACATTTTTTTCAAGTGTTTTTTTGCCATTTGTATTTCTTCTTTGGACAAATGTCAAGTCTTTTGCCCAGTTTTTCACCAGGTCGTTTTTCTTTTTATTGTTGAGTTGTAATATCTCTCTTTATATCATGGGTATTAAACCCTTATTGGACATGTGATTTCCAAATGTTTTCTCCCATTCAGTTGGCTGCCTTTTCACCCTTTTGACAAAATCCTGTGAGATGCAAAAGTGTTTAATCTTGAGGAGGTCCCATTTATCTATTTTTTCTTTTGTTGCATATGTTTTGGGTGTAAGGTCCAAGAAACCACCACCTATCACAAGGTCTTTAGGGTGTTTCCCTACATTTTGTTCTAGTATTTTTATGGTGCTGACTTTTATATTTAGGTCTTTGATCCATTCTGAGTTGATTCTTGTATTGGGAGTGAGATACAATACATTCATTCTTTTGGTTATAGATATCCAGTTGTCCCAGCACCATTTATTGAAGAGAGTGTTTTGTCCTGTTAACATGGACTTGGAAGGTTTGTCCAAAGCCAGTTGGTCATAGAGGTGAGGGTTTCTTTCTGGATATTCAATTCTATTCCACTAATTGATGTGTCTATCTTTATGCCAGTACCATGCTGTTTTGACCACTGTAGCTTTGTAATATGTTTCAAAGTGAGGCAGTAAAATTCCTCCCATGTCATTCTTCTTTTTTAGGATGATTTTGGCTATTGGGGTGCACTTTCCTTACCAAATGAATTTCATAATTGCCTTTTCTATTTCTGTAAAGTAGCTGTTGGAATTCTGATTGGTATTGCATTGAATCTAGAAATCAGTTTGGGTAGGATTGAGATCTTCACAATATTTAGTCTTCCAATCCATGAACATGGAATGTTTTTCCATTTGTTTAGGTCTTCATTGATTTCTTTTACCATTGTTTTGTAGTTTTCTGCATATAGGTCCTGTATTTCTTTCATTAAATTGATTCCTAGGTATTTGGGTCTTTTTGTTGCTATTGAAAATGGAATTTTTCCCTGATTTCCTCCTCAGATTGTTCAGTACTAGTGTACAAAAACATTACTGATTTTTGCATGTTGATCTTGTATCCTGCCACTTTGCCGAACTTATTAGCTCAATTAGCTTTGTAGTAGACATTTCAGAATTTTCTAAATATAGGATCATGTCATCCACAAATAGTGAGAGTTTTACTTCCTCTTTTCATATTTGGATGCCTTTAATTTTATTTTCCTGTCTAATTACTCTAGCTAGAACTTCTAGCACAATGTTGAATAACAATGGTGACAATGTAGGCATCCTTGTCTTGTTCTGGATCTTAGAGAGAAAGCATTTAACCTTTCCTCATTGAGTATGATGTTGGCTGTGCGTTTTTCTTATATGCCTTTTATCTTATTGAGGAATTGTCCTTCTATTCCTATATTTCAAACTGTTTTTATCAAGAAAGGATGCTGGATTTTATTGAATGCCTTTCTGCCTCGATTGAGATGATCATGTGTTTTTTCCCCTTCAATTTGTTAATGTGGTGTGTTACGTTGATTTTTCTTATGTTTAACCAGCCTTGCATACCAGGAATAAATCTTTTCTCAGTTACAACTGAACCCACAGAAATAAAAAGGATTAAAAGAGGATATTTTGTCCTTGGGATATTGAGGAACATTGTTGCTTGAGGCTTTGTGCACTTTGGCAGTTTGGGATAGCTGACTGAGACCTGCTAAAAGTAATCTCCAGAATGACCTCATGACTCCATATTAAATCTCTTAGTCATAGTAACTCTCTTTTATTTTATTTTCTTTAACAGTTTTGAGGGAAAGACTGCCAACGTTTGTGAACTGAGCAACTGAATGGGTTTATGAGAAAAAGAACACTCCAAGAGAAGCAGGGTAATTTTAATTTTGGGGGACTGTTAAGTTTTGTTAAGGTTTCTCAGAATTCTCAGCTATCCAAGGGTGTACACCATGGGACTAGCTGGGGAGCAGAGTGGTACCTACAACTCAATATTTAAGAGGCGCTCACTCTGAGATGTTGAAACTGTGCCACTTTAGTCTTTTACCCTATGTACCTCATTCTCTCACACTAAATCTCACCTTGCAATTCTGGGGCACTGTGTGGTTGGTGTATGGCTGGAGAGGCAAATTTGGAATTAGCAGCCAAAAGATAATAAAGATATGGGGCTGCAAGAGAGTGTCAGGGAGTCTGAGAGCTAATGCTATAGTAGGAACTTGGCTTAGTACTTTACAAGTGGACATTCCTGTGTGGTTTCCCATTAGCAATTTTTTATTGCTTTTTATAGAACAGAGCCTGCAATCTGTAACTCAAAGTTCTGAAGCCTAGCTGTGTCTAGGTTTTTAATACTGGCTTAACCTTTAACTCGCGGTCACTTCAATGGTTTGAGCCTATTTTCCTCATGTGTAAAATAGGGATGTTATTTATCATCTCTGTTTTGGGGGAGGATTAAAGAAAGGAATGTTTTTTTTGTCTTTTCAAATAAATACTAACTATGTCATGTGGCTGACCTTAGGTGGCAGTTTATACAAAGAAAGTCCTGGAAGTTGAATGGGTCATTGGCTTCAAGCAAAAAATAATTGTAAAATGGCAGATCTCTTGTGGGAGAAAGAACAGGAGCCAGCATCACAGAGGAAGAATAGAAAAGAACCCAAATGCCAGGATGATGAAGATGCGGAGCTGATCTTTGTTGGGGTGGAACACGCAAATGAAGTTGCTGACATTCTCTTGTCAAGGTGATTTCAAATGCAAAAGCTGTTATTTCAAAGATTTTGAACAGAGTTACCCCAGGCTCAGAAAGCAGTAAAGTCCTATGAGTCAAGATACTGCTCATGCATGGAAGCCTGCAACTCATTTGGCCCCAACATCAAAAGCAGTGGCCAACTTGCCAGTTTCTCCACCGGAATCTAGATCAACAGACAATCCTATTGTTATGGAGCATTCGTATAACTCTGGTTGTTACAGGAGCCCACCCCAAGTCACACCTCATAATTACTCTGATTTGCTCTTGCCATGGCCTCAGCATCCAGTTGGAGATGCTATTTCTGTAGAAGGCAAGGATGAAAGTCCTCGTGACTCAAAGCGATGTTCCCCTTCTGATGTAAACAGTGGCAACCCCAAAAGGCATAAACTCAGTGATGGAATCACAGGGGAATGTCCTTCAGATATCCTTTCAAATATCTTTCCTGTAATGAAAGCTGGTACACCCCCAAAAGGTGTTCCTACCTCATTAAACCATGTTCAGAATGGAGCATTGTCTCTACTGGCATGTGCAAATAACAAGACACATTTTGATCTTATGAATCCAGATGTGGCAAACAGCTTTGAAAGACTCACAAAAACAGACTTTTCACACATAATAAGTCAGAACAAGACTGTTGATGCCAAGAAAGGCAATGTGATGATGTTACTTTGTGACTTTTACTATGGACAACATAAAAGAGACGGGCAGCCAGATCAGAAGACTCACACGAATTTTAAATGTGTCAGCTGCTTGAAATTTCTAAAAAATGTTAAATTTATGAACCACGTGAAACAACATTTGGAGCTTGAGAAGGAGAGGGGCGACAGCTGGGAAAGCCACACCACATGCCAGCACTGCCACTGGCAATTTCCTACTCCCTACCAGCTGCAGTGTCACACTGAAAGTGTACACATCCCCCAGGACCACTCCTCTGTTTGTAAAATCTGTGAATTGTCATTTGAAACAGATCAGGTTCTCTTATAACACATGAAGAACAATCATAAACCTGGTGAAATGCCCTACCTATGCCAGCTTTGCAATTACAGGTCATCAGTCTTTGCTGATGTGGAAGTGCATTTTAGAGCATGCCATGAAAACACTAAAAATTTGCTGTGTCCGTTTTGTCTGAAGATTTTCAAAAAAGCAATAGCATATGTGAATCATTGTTGGCAGCATTGGAACAAGAAAGTCTTTAGGTGCTCTAAGTGCCGGCTACAGTTTTTGACTTTGAAGGAGAGAATGGTGCATGGAACCCAGAATCATGAATCATTTAAAAAGCTGGAGCAACTGAAGCGTTGCTGCCTGAAACAAAGGTTATTATTCAAACTTCATTTCAACAAGGATCAAGAGCTGCAGCATCCATTACTGTGAGCATCACTGACAATAAGTGATCCCATGTTGTCACCTGCTAGAACCAAAAAAAGAATGGCTATGACTACTAGACATTCCAGATTCCCTTGCAGTTAATATTCTGGCTGACAATTATATTCTATGCCCACTTAAGGAATTATGGAAGACAGAAGTTAGGCTAAGCCATTTTTATATCTTTGTTGTAGATGCTCACAAGCAATGTCATCAAATGTGGGTTTTCTGATGACAATTCTTTAGCTTTCTCTTTTCAAGAAGTAGCCCAAAGTGTCCTTCATACTCCCTTCCAGTCACCTTTCCCTTAAGTCAGACATATTCTAACCTCTACCCCCATCCCCATAGGTTAGTTCTGTCTGTTTTTTAACTTTAACTAAATGGAATTACACAATATATTCTTGGCTTTGCTTTCTTTTAAATAATTTCTGTGTGATGCATCCTTGATGTGTGTAGCAGTGATGCATTCATTTTCATTGCCTGATAGATTTCCATGGAATGAATATGGCACAATTTTGTGTATCCTTTTTACTTTTATAGACTTTTAGGCTGGTTCTTTGGCTGTTTTTAATAAATTTATTATGATCATTCTTGTGCATCTCTTGTTGAGCATTTAGACTTATTTTCCTTAAATATATATAGTTATCAGAAGAAGTGGTGGACCTGCAGATAAGGATAATATCAAATACTTTTTCAAAAGTAATTGAATCAATTTATATTCCCAACAACCTTACTGAGAATTCTACTGATTCAGATCCTTTCCAACACTTGGTAGGGTGAGGCCTTTTAATAAGAGTCATTCTTTTGAAATTGTAGTGGCATCTCACATTAAGTGCCTGTCTATCTTGCCTTTTTTTTGTTATCCCCAATTCTTTTGTCAGTTGGGAGGGGTTTGAGGGAAATGCTAAGGCTATGAAATGGCCTGTGTCCTAATCTGGTGGTAGTTTCATGGGTATTACATATACACATTATGGAATGAAATTTTTGCATACCAACGGTAAAAAGATAATCCACCAATGTTTTCTGCTAGAAGTTTTACTAACTTTTTGCATTTAGGTGTATGGTCCATTTGAAATTAAAGATTTTTATTTATTTATTCATTTATCCCCCCTTGCTGCTTGTGCTCGCTGGGTCAGCTAACCACGCCGTCCGGGCGGGCTTGCCTTCACCAGGAGGCCCTGGGAACCGAACCCGGGGCCTCCCATATGGTAAACGGGAGCCCTACTGATTGAGCCACAGCCGCTTCCTAGTCCATTTGAAATTGATTTATTTTGTTTGTTTGTTTAAGGTGTGCAAAATCAAGGCATCAAGGTTATTATTTCCATATATGTATATCCAAATCAACCAGCACCCTTTACTAAAAAGACCACTCTTTCCCCCACTGTATTGTGGTAGAAACTGTGTTAACTAGGAGGTGACTATATAGGTATTTCTGGATTTTAGTCTATTCCATTTGTCCTGTTCTCTATCCTCATGTTAATTTCAAATTATCTTAATTATTGTAGCTTTATGTAAGTCTGTATATGTGGGAGTTTAAGTGCTTCAGTTTTGGTTTTCAAAATTGCTTTGGCTATTCCAGGTCCTTTGTGCCTTGTGGTTACAGTGGATAACTTTGTCCTGCTCTTAAACTTATGTTCAATAGTTCACCTTAATTATGATATTAGCTCTAGGGCTTTTCGCAGCTACCCATGACTGCGGTGTAACTGAACTAGAAATCAATAACAAAAAATTAAAAAAAAACACAATAGTTTGGAAATTAAGCAATGCTCTTTTTTTCAGGAGATACCTGGGAAGGAACCCAGGACCTCGTACATGGGAAGCAGGTGCTCAAACCACTGAGCTACACCTGCTCCCCAAGCAATACATTTTTCTTTAACAAGTCAATTTTATTTGATTTATACTAATAAAGCATAAATCCATCCAAAGTGTACAATCAATGGTATTCAGTGTAATCACATATTTGTGCATTCAACACTTCAATCATTCTTAGAGCACTTTCATTATTCCAATAATAATAATAAACAAAACAAACAAACAAAACACTTCTCAGTCTCTCTATCTTCCCCTCCCATACATAGCCAAGCAATACTTTTTTTTTTTTTTTTTACATTTTAAAATAGAGTTTGTACTAGGTTGAGGCAAGCAAGGGGCCTAAGGTGCAAAGTGCCATTTATCCCTGTACTTTCACAAACCTGAGAGTGAGTGGTTCCTTAATTTTGCACATGAAGTTCCTTGTTTTCCTTACTCTGATCCTGGTCCTGGTTCTAAATAACTCATAGTTCCACTAAGAAATTACTGTGGAGAAAAGAAAATATTTTGGAACAGAATGATACTTGTAAACATTTATGGGATGGAGTTAAAGCATTTCTTGGAAATGTATATCTTTAAATGCATATATTTGGAAAGAATAAAGGTTGAAAAATCAATGCTTCAAATAGGTGCTGTCCATAGGACTTTCTGAGATCATGGAAATATTCTATGCACTGCCTCTAGATATCTGTGCCTTGATTTCTTGAGATGTGGCTAGTGTGACTGAGGTACTGGATTTTTAATTTTTTCAACTCTGATTAATTTAAAATTAAATATAAGGGAAGAAGAAACAGATCTTCTTTATAAAAGAATACAAAATAATTTATGTAAATACTCTCCCCCCAGTAAGGTGGAATTTTTCTCCTTTCCCCCACCTGAGTGTAGTTTGGACTTAGTATCTTGCTTATAAGGAATAGTGTATGAAAAGGGGAAAATAACTTCACAGTGAGAAACCTATCAAACACTCCTTGGCCAGTTGATCAAGGTTAACATCCCTAGTGATAAGTCATGATGATAGCATGTATCCCTGCTATGAAGTGATAAGGGCTTCATCATTTCTGTGGTATTCCTAAAAACCCATAGCCCCGATGTGATGATGCAAAAAAACAGCAGACAAACCCAAAATAGGGACATTCTATAAAATACCTGACCGTTAGTCCTTAAAATTGCCAATATCATGAGAAGCAAGGAAAGAAACTGTCACAGACCAGATTAGACTAAGGGATGTGATGACTAAATGTGTTGTGGTATCCTGGGTGGGTTTCTGGAATAAAGGACATTAATGGAAAAAAGAGTCAAATCTAAATAAAGCCTGAAATTTAGTTAATAGTAATGTACCAACAATGGAGTTATTGTTAGGCCTAAAGATTTCATTTCACATATACATTTTAGACATTGCAAATATCTTTAAATCTATATCTCTTAATTTTGACTGGTGTGGTTCTTTGACCAGAAATCTTCAAATGCAAAGTATCGATCATATTTAGGTTGTGTGATCTGACCATAATACAACAAAATTATAAATCAATAAAGGAATAGCTTAAAAAAGTCCCACAGATTTGGATAAATAAGTAACATTACTACATAGCCCTTGTGATAAAAGAGAATCATTAGGGAAATGTGGAAATACATGGAATTGAATGATAATGAATATATTACAGTAAAAAATTGTGAGGCACAGCTAAATCAGTACTTACAGGGAAATTTATAGCAATAAATACATCAGAAAAAAAGGTTATTAACCATAAGCTAGTCATTCATGCCAAAAAGTTGTAAAGAATGGCAACAAAGCAAACCTACAGGGGCCGAGAAAAAAGAAAATAATAAAGAATGGAAAAAAAAAAAATAGAGAAGAAAATAGCTCTATAGATTCACAAAACCAAAACCTGGCTCTTTCACAAGTTTATTAAGATAGACACACTTCTGGCAGAACTGGTCAACACATTAGAAGAAATAATTCAAGGAAACCAATGATTTGCAAACTTTTCCCATAAAGAGCCAGAAAGTAAATATTTTAGGATTTGAGAGCAGTAAGTGCAGACTCTGTCGCAATCAATCAACTCTGCTGTTGTAGCAGGAAAGCAGCCATAGACAACAGCTAAATAAATATGCATATCCATATTCTAACAAAACGTCATTTATGGACGCAAATTTGAATTCCACATCATTTTCGCATCACCCAAATAATATTCTTTTTTTCTTTTTTCCCCAACCACTTAAAGATGTAAAAGCCATTATCACTGCAAGATATGCAAAAACAGGTGCTGGCTGACTGGATTGGCCCTCAGAGGCAACTTCAAGGAAATGGGCGTCTAGGCCCAGGCGCTTTGTCGTTCCAGAACCATGGGGCACGCACTAGCGTTTTTATGGAATAGGAGACACACCTAGGGATTATGACTGCTGGATTCAAGTGGACCAACCTATTCTCTGAGGGACTGAACCTCGGTAGCCCAGACCCTTCCAGTGACTAGGGATCTTTGCAGCTCTCCCTGCTCCCCTCAGCCAAGACTTCTCCATACCTGCCGCCTCCAGGGGCGCCACTGCGCGCGCATGCGCCCGATCCGGGCCTGGCAGCCAATCAGAGGTCGCAGCGGGCGCGCGTGCGGAGGCGTTGGTGGCGTTGGTGGAGCCTGGGGCAGAGGAGGCGTCGTAGCCGCGGGCTTCGTCCCGGGAGCTTTAATATCGCCGCGGACCGGGACTGGTAAGGAAGTCGGTGCGGTGCGTGCGGGCACCTAGAATAGCCCCAGCGTTCCCTGGGGGTAGGTGGGAGGGATTCCCCGGACGAAGCCCCACCGGTCCTGATGTCGCTCCCGGCCGTGCGCTGAGCGTTCTGTTCCCAGCCGCGAGTCTCCGAAGCGCCTGCCTGGCGGCCCTTGGTGGCTCCCTTTCACCTCTCCTTCCCGCCTCTCATCCCTTCAGAGGAATGACCCCTCCTCCGCCCTGAGGGCCTGGCCTCTCTGCCTTTGGCGGCGTCCCTACGCGCCATTCTCCACCTGGTCGCCTTGGAAAGGGGCCTAATCCGGCCTTTAATGTCCCTCCCCGCCCCGACTCTGGTCGTGGTCTCTTGAGGCGCTTAATGCATCTTAAGCCTGTTTTGTAAACCCCGCCCCGCCTCCACTCTGTCGTTCTGCGGGCCCAGACCCTTTAATACCTTTTAAAGCACTTAAAAATTCATTTCTAGGTGTCTTCCCTTACTGCACACCTTGCTTTTTTTTTTTTTTCCTCTTTTTTTCTTTTTCTTTCTTGTTTATTGCGTGTATTCGCCCCCAACTCTAATGCCCCCCTTGACTTCAGTGAAGTCTCTGTGAGCCGGGACCAAGGGTGATTTCCAGGCTTTTGATTTGGGCAGTTCAAAGGCGGAGTGTTTTCTTTACTGAGTTATGGTAGATCTTAGGACGGGTTTTAGGGAAAAGGAGTTCAATTTTCTTTTCCAGCTAAGTGTGAAATTCTTCAGAAACATTCAAATGGCAGGGTCAGATAGGAAGTGGGGTGCAAAATATCCCTGGATAACATAAATATTACTAATCTTTCTCTTTGGTTGCCTCAAGAATGTGACCTTCTGCCTGGAAGATCTCAAGTGCTTAGAAATACCAGTGCACACCTGAGGTGAGATGAGAGAGGTTTTTATAATAAGGGCCAAGGATATCTTTTTTTATTCATTTTTTTTCCTCTCGTGCTGTCCTGTGCTAGAACATTACTATCTAGGCAATGTGTCCTGAGGGATTCTCAAATGTATATGATAAATTCAGGCATTTATTGATCCAGATATTTCTGGAGCCTTCTAAATTACTTCCTAAAAAAAAAAAAATGGTATTCTATCACCTCATCTTTTGAAAGGTAAAAGAGGGTAACTAAGAGTACCAGAGATATTAAAGCTACGTAAAGCTGATTTCCTTTACCATGTTAGGGGGCCAAAATGGGCTGATACATGCAGTTTATACCCTAAGATATCAGCTAATGTATTAAAGTAGTTCATTCAAAGGAAATGTAAATATTTTTTAAAGGTTACATGGGTTAGTTTGTTTCTATGTACTTTTACTTTTAAGGGCTTTATTTCATTAGGTGAGTGCAAGCGACTGGACAAGGGAGGCTATCTGAATTCATTACATTCCAGTAGGTGAAATTATAGGTAAGTTCTTGTCCAACATATTTAAGCATACAGCTCAATGAGAGCCCATTGTATTAGTTATCTATTGCTGTGTAACAAATTATCCTAAAATTTGGAAACTTAAAATAGCGTTTATTATCTCACTGCAGTTTTTGAAGGTCAGGAATCTGGGAGTAGATTAGCTGGGCAATTCTGGCTCAGGGGCTTTCCTGAGATTGTAGTCAAGAATTTGGCTGGGTCTGTACTCTGAGGACTTGACTAGGTTAGATGATCTGCTTTAAGCTCACTCACTTGGCTGTTGGCAAGAGGCCCCTTTTCCTCACTGTTCTCCCTGGGGCTGTTTCTGTCATGGTTCCCCCAAAACAAATGATCCTAGAGAGAGCTTGTACCCAAGATGACCAAAGACACAGAATCTTTTCATAATGTAATTTTGGAGTTGACATACTGTCACTTCTGCCATACGTGATTGGCAGACCAACCTGGTAAAGTGTGGGAGAGGACTACATAAGATATGAATACCAGGAAGTGGGATTCATCTGGGGGGCATCTTGGGAACTGGCTACCACACCCATTTATTCAACCCCTCTCCATAAGATTTCAGGCACTGTCCCATTACCAAATAATTATTTGGTTCTTAGGTAAGGTGAAACTCTCTGCCTCTGCACTAAATCCAAGGCACTCTTGTTTATTCAAGGATATTGTTCCTGCAAGTCCCTTCTTTGTCTTGGATTATTAAGTTTTCCGTCTCTCTGGATCATCACATCAGAAAACATTGATTGTAACATCACCTCTCATTAAATGTCCATCTTTTTTTTTTTTAAAGAATTTCTTTTTTTTTTTTTTTTTAAGATTTTATTTATTTATTCATTTATCCCCCCCTTGCTTGTGCTCGCTGGGTCAGCTAACCACGCCGTGCAGGCGGGCTTGCCTTCACCAGGAGGCCCCGGGGGCCTCCCATATGGTAAACGGGAGCCCTACTGATTGGGCCACAGCCGCTTCCCAATGTCCATCTTCTTGATTCAAATCCCTGTCCTGCTTATTTTATTTTTGCTTGTGCTTACAGAAAAACTTATGCTGGGTTGTCTGTATTTATGGTCTCCAATTCTTTTCCCATTCTCCTTTAAACCCATTCTTGTCAAGGTCACCAATGAATTTGACATTGCTTAATCCAATGGTCCAGTTTTAGTTTTCAATATATTTGATCTTTTGGCAGCATTTGTCAGTTCATTTCCCCCTACTTCAAAATAATTTTTCATTTGGATTTCAGGATGCTTCTCTTTTTTGATCATCCTCCTACCTGAGTGACTCTGAGTTCCTTCTTGATCTCCTTTTCTGTTTCCTTCCAGTATCCCTAACATCTAACTGATGGTGTGTCCCAGGGCTCTTTTTTCTCCATCTAACTTTTTCCCCAGGTGATCTCATCCAGTCTTATGTTTTAAATAATGTTACTCCAAAATTTATATATCTATCCCAGACATCTCCCTGATATCTGGCCTCATAGATCTACTTGCTAATCATCACCTTTTGTATGTCATACTCCTCTTTCACATCCCAAGTCCAGTCCATCAATAAATTTTGTGGGCTGTACCCTCAAGATTTTGATGCAGAATCTTACCTGTTCTTAGTATCATCATTTCGGCACTGTTTGATAATGCCATCATCTGTGTTATTTCTTTGTTATTCCAATATATTCATAATTTGTCTTCTTGATTCCATTACCCTCTACTTTCTGTTCTTCACACAGCAGCCAGAGTAATCCTGTTGGAACAAAAGTCAGATCTTACTCTCCCTCAAAACCTTCCAGTGACCTTCTGTCAAACTCAGAGTAAAATCCAAAGAATTTAGAAAGGCCAACCTAGCCCTACAAGATCTTGTCTCTCTCCCATCACCATCAGTTGATTCTTTGATCTCATGTCCAACTTCTCTCCATTTCTATTATTGGCCATTACTTAAATGTGTTAAGTATGGTTCAATCTCAGAGCCTTTATATTTGCTGTTTCCTTTGCTAGAGTACTCTTCACCCAGATAAACATAATCAGTCTGTGTCTGTATTCCCTGTCCCTGCTTTATTTTTCTCCATAGCACTTAAAATCATCTGATACACTGTATATCTCTATGTCTATTATCCACTTACCTATCTTTCTATCTAAATTTATTTTCTGATTGCTCCTACTGGAATGCCAGCACCTTGAAGAGAGGAACTTTGAGTGACTGCTGTATCCCAAGAACCTCGGTTCACCAAGGTTGTTGAATGAATGAGCTTCTGCTCAAACTCCTCTCAGATACCACCTCAGTGCTCCTCCATTTTTCTCTTTTTGTCTCGTGGTCACAAGACTATCAAAAATGGATACTTTTCTTTATTATTTCGTGCCATTTCTCTTTTTCTCAGTCTCTTGTAGACAGGGATAGGTTCTAATTCTACTGAGTCAGTACATTTAAAGCTATGCAAAATAGTGAGTCAAAATATTACCAAACGTGAATATGTGACAACATGTAGAATCTCTTAGGAGGCTTCCATAGATTAATGGTTTCTCTTTTCTTAAAAAAAAAGGGGGGGGGGGGCAGGGGAGCTGGTATAGCTCAGTGGTTGAGTGCCACCTTCTCACATACGAGGTCCTGGGTTCAATCCCTGGGCCTACTACTTTAAAAAAAAAAATAAGTTAAAAAAAAAATTCCAATTCTTTTTTTCTGTTTTTGTTTTCTGGACCTAGGAGTTCTAATGCAGCAATATTATCTTATGGGTAATTTGACATGGTGAAAAATAATAGTGACTTTCAGCTTTTGGGCACAAGCTCTTTTAACCTTATCTTTGTGAGCTGCCTATACTTGTAAGTTTTCTGATCCAAGGCCTATTCCTCATTCTTTACCTTAACGTATAAATTAGTCAATCAGTCATTTGAATAACCCTGAATAATAAAATCTTGAGATTTTAGCTTAAGTATTAGTATGGTGCGAGTTTGGGGGGAAAAATCAATGCTCTGAAGAAATCTTAACAGGATTTTCCCCTTGGGAACTTTTCAGTAGGGAGATCCTAGTTACCTAGAAATTTGTGACAGGGCCCACCTGGCTTGCATGGAAGAAGCTCTTTTACAACCTCTTGATTCCTTATAGTGAGGGTGACCATAAAATTTATCACCCAAACTGGGACACTTTTGAATCTGAAAAGGGACACTATTAATAAATATATGAGGATGGCAGGTTAAAGTGGGACTGTTGTGCTCAAACCAGGTTATTTGGTCACCTTACTTAAAAATTGATTTTGCTGCTAAGTCCTTGGTATCAGAAAAGTTCCCACTCTGTAGGAAGATAATTTCCATCCCTGGGAAAGTGTGCCTGCAAATTTATAAACTAACCACCTGATATTAGCTTAATTCTATTAGTTAGATTAGTGTGCATTATTCCCATAATCCTAATTATCGAACCCTTGTTCCATGTGCGGGGTCCACTTGGGGGCTTTGAGAATTTAGCATCAGTTGTTGAGATGTGCTGGTCACACATCCTGTTTTTGGCCTTTTTTTTTTTTTTTAATGGAAATTCACATACCATAAAATTCACCTTTATAAAATGTACATGTGAGTAGTTTTTTATATAGTCAAAAGTTGTCCAGCCATCATCACTCTCTAATTCTAGAACATTTTCATCAAACCAAAAAGAAACCCTATATCCATTAGCAGCTACTCTATATATTTGTTTCTTGTAGCTGCTGTAATAAATTGCCGCAAACTAGGTGACTTAAAATAACAAGTTTACTCTCTTACATTCTACTCTCTCTAGGGGCTCTAGAGGAGAATTTGTTCCCTAACTCTTCCAGCTTCTGGTGGCTTCCAGCATTCCTTGGCTTGTGGCCTCATCACTCTAATCTCTGCCTCTTTCTTCTCGTGTGTGAAATCTTTCTCTCTCTTATAAGGACATGTGGTGGTATTTGGGGCCTCCCTGGAAAATTCAAGATAATACTCCAGCTCAAGATCTTTTCCAAATAGATAAAGGTTTCAGGCATTTTGTGGGCCATTATTCAACCTACTATAGTCTCCCATTCCTTCTTTCCTCTAGGCTGTGACAACCACTAGTTAACTGTTCTGTTGACTTTCATTCCCCATGTATTTGCCTATTCTGGACATTTCATATAAATGGAATCATACAATATGTAGTGTTCTATGACAGGTTTCTTTCACTTAGCATAATGTTTTCATGTTGTAGCATGTATCTCATTCTTTTTTCAGGCTGAATAATATTCCGTTGTACAGATAATATTGCATTTTGTTTGTCCATTCATCAAACAGTAGATATTTTGGTTGTTTCTAGTTTTTGGTTATTATGAATAATACTTCTGTAAAACATTTGTGTACAAGCTTTTGTGTGGATATTTGCTGTGTCACATGGTAACTCTATGTTTAATTTTTGAGGAACTGTCAAATTGTTTTCCAAAGTGGCTGCACCATTATACATTCCCACCAGCTGTGTGGTTTCCAATTTCTTCATATTCTAGCCAACAGTTGTTATTGTCCATCTTTTTCATTATACCCAATTTAGTGAGTGTGAAGTGGTATTTCATTGTGATTTCAATTTGCATTTTCCTACTGACATTGTACATCTTTTCATGTGCCTACTGGCCATTTGTAGATCTTCTTTGGAGAACGGTGTATTCAAATCCTTTACCCATATTTTAATTGGATGATTATTATTTTTTATTGTTCACTTGTAAGAGGTCATTATATATTCTGGATATAAATCCCTTATCACATACATAACTTTTGAAAATATTTTTACTCCATTCTGTGGGTTTTCTATACTTTCTTGATGATGTCCTTTGAAGTACAAATTTTTAAAATTTTTATAAAAAGTTCAATTTATCTATTTTTTCTTTAGTTGCTTGTGCTTTTGTTGTAATATCTAAGAAACCATTGCCTAATCCAAGGTCATGAAGATTTATTCCTATCCTTCCATCTAAGAGGTTTATAGTTTTAGTCATACATTTACATCCATGATCCATTTTTTTTAATTTAAATTAGACTTTTTATTTTGACATAATTGTGGATTCACATGCAATTTTTTTTTCCCACTAATGCTCCAGGAGAAGCTAGAAATTTTTATTTTCACCTGAAATCTTTTTAAATGTTGACAATTAATTCAATGATTTAAAACCCATGTAGGCTGAAGCTAGACAGGCTAAACAACACCTCCTTGGACTGCTTTAACTCTCACGCTGCTGGCATCACACTTTGCCATAGGGTGCAGTTTCCAAAGTGGTTGCAGTTTCCAAAGTGGGTTCCTCATAACAGGAGTGTCCTATGTGAGAGTAACAAGGGGGTCTGTGGCCAAAATGTGGGGGATTTGGATGAAACGAATAATCATGAATCTTTGCTCACATGTGATTTTAAGAATTAATACAGAGAGAGTCCTTATATACTTTGCTTGGTTTCCCCCAGTGATAACATCTTATAAAAACAAAGTACAATATCACATTCAGGGTGTTGACATCAATTCAATCCACAAAAACTTGTTCTGATTTTCCTAGTGTTACATGTACTTCTGTGCTTATAATTTACCACTACAAAATTTAATCACATATGTAGGTTTGTGTATCCACTACCATAGTCAAGATACAGAACAGTTACATTACCACAGTAGCCACTGTTTTTTCTGTTCTCTACCTCTATCATTTTGTCATATCAATACTATTATATTAAATAACAAAAAAATTTAAAAGAAAAAAAAACTTATATAAGTGGAGTTGTACAGCATGTGACCTCTCTCTCTTTTTTTTTAAACTCACATTTTACTGTGACAAATCCCATAAAAATACAAACTTATAAGACCAGGGGTCATGTTTGCACAGCTAACCTTTATATACCCAGCATCTAATACAGAGCAGAGGTCACAGCTGGTGTTCAGTATAAGGTTTTTGTTTTTTTTTTTAAGTTTTTTTCTTATTGAAGTAAAATATACATAAAATAAAAATTTATCATAATAACCATTTTAAAGTGTACAGTTCAGCATCATGAAGTACACTCACAATTTTGTGAGGTTATCACCACTCTGTAGTTCCAGAGCTACAGGAAACCCTGGACACATTAAGCAATCATTCCCCAATCTTACCCCTACCTCCAGCCCTGACAACCACAAATCTACCTTCTGTCTCATGGATTTCCCTATTGTGGATATTTCATAAAAATGAAATCATGTAATAAGTGGCCTTTTCTGTGTGTTTTCTTTCATTTAACATGCTTTCAAGATTCATCCATGTTGTAGCATGTATCAGTACTTCATTATTTTTATGGCTGAATAATATCCCATTTTATGGCTTTACCATATTTGTTTATCCCTTCATCAATTAATGGACATTTGGGTTGTATTCACCTTTTGGGTATTCTGAATTATACTGCCATGAACATTTGTGTACAACTTTTTTTTTTTCCTTAATTTTTAAATTAAAAAATTTTTTTTGTGTACAACTTTTTGTTTGAATACATGTTTTCTGTTCTTTTGGGTATATACTTAGGAGTGGAGTTACTGGGTCATATGGAAATTCTTTAACTTTTTTCTTTTAAGTGTTAGCAGTTTTTTCCAAGATTGAAACACTACTCTCAACTCCTCAGCAATAGTCCCTTAAACCTAGTTCTGAGGAGCTAAATCCCTCCCAGGCCTTCTTAGTTAAATTGTGCTTTCTTCCTCAGGATTGGTCAACTGAGATATGTTTCTGTTTAGAGACAGTGTACATGGTGTTTACATGTTCAGGCTCTGTAGTCTGACCAACCTAAGTTCAAATCTCTGGTCCAATTTTTAATTGGAGGATAATTTATTTTTATTTTATTTTTTTATTGTGGGTAAAATTAAATTTTTCACAAAACATACCAATATTTGTAAAATGATATATAAATATATATGCACATATGTGCATTTGCTTACATAAATGTTATTTATATATATATATATATATATATATTTTTTTTTTTTTTTAAGATTTTATTTATTTATTCATTTATCCCCCCCTTGCTGCCCGCGCTCGCTGGGTCAGCCAACCACGCCATGCGGGCGGGCCCGCCCCCACCAGGAGGCCCCGGGAACCAAACCCGGGGCCCCCCATATGCTAAACGGGAGCCCTACTGACTGAGCCACAGCCGCCTCCCTTTTTTTTTTTTTTAAAGTACTTAGATTACCTAAATATTACACAGAAATTACAGGGATTCCCATGTTCCCCACCTCCCACACGTCCCACAACATCCCACACAAACATCCTTTATCAGTGTGGCACATCACCCGCAATGGATATACACATCTGGGGCCTTGCCACCAAGCATAGACCACAGTTCCCTTCGTAGACCACACTCTCCCCCACACAGTTCTGATAATTTCCTTTAAGTATGGTAGGCATGCTTTATGTAAACACTTTTTGAGGTTCAGTGGTTTATATATACATACACACACACACACTTAGAGAAGTTGTGAACTTACAAAATAATCATGCATAATGGGCAGAATTCCCATACAACACCCCTCCACCAACATCTTACACATCTGTGGAACAGCTGTTACAGATTATGAGAGATCATCATAGAAAATTACCACAAATTATGGTCCATAGTGTACTATGTTTAACTTTTTGAGGAACACTTTGATACATTTGAGTTAATTTTTGTATATGGTGTGAGGTAGGAGTTAAACTCCTTTTTTTTTGTATGTGGATATTCATTTGTCAGGCATCATTTGGTGATTCTTTCTGCCGTTGAATTGTCTTGGCATCTTTGCTGAAAATCACTTGATCATAAATGTAAGGGTTAATTTCTGAACTTTCAATTTCATTCCATTCATCTGTATTTCTGTCGCTATGCCAGTACTACACTCTTCATTGCTGTAGCTTCGTGACAAGTTTTGGAATTGGGAAGTGTGAATCCTCTGACTTTGTTCTTGTTTTTGGGATTGATTTGACTCTTCTGAAGCTGTGGCATGAGTGAATCTTGCCTTTTCATATGAATTTTAAAATCAGCTTGTCAATATCTGTTAAAAATCTGCTAGAATTTTGATAAGGATTGCATTGATACTGTAGATCAATTTGGGGAGTATTGTCATCTTAGCAGTATTAAATTTGAGTCCTTTCCATATGATTCCCCCAAATGAGTAATTGTTGGAAAAGTGTTTTTTTTTTTCAACTTAAAAAAATTTTTTTTTTAGTAGAGATAATATAGTGCAAACCTCTGATTCTGGAGTCACACAACTTGGTTTTGTAATGATAGGCTTTAAGCTGTCACTTATCCTGTTTGAATCTCAATGTCCTTATCTGTAAAATAAGGGTGTATATAACTATCTTAGAATTTTGGGGGAGAATTAAATAAGATAATGCATTTGTCTGTATTTACTGATATAGTGTGTTTGTACTTAGGTGGCATTTTAAATAAAGGAAGCACTGGGACTTGTTGTGGTCACACCCTCCAAGCATAAAAAAAATAAAAAAATGGAACATCCGTGTATGTTACGTGATGAAGAACAACAGCCAGAACCACAGAAGAGCATAACAGAAACCAAACAAGTAGATGATGAAGATGCTGAGCTGATCTTTGTTGGGGTGGAACATGTAAATGAAGATGCTGAACTGATTTTTGTTGGGGTAACTTCAAATTCAAAACCAGTTGTTTCAAACATTTTGAACAGAGTCACCCCAGGTTCATATTCAAGGAGAAAAAAGTATGGTCACTTCAGACAAGATACTGCTCACACATTGCAGCCTATAATTCATAGGACACCTACATCAAATGGAGTGGCCATCTTGCCGGTTTCTCAATCAAGATCAACAGATAGTCCTATTATTATTGAGCCTTTGTCTAAACCTGATTATAAAAATAATTCACCACAAGTTGTGCCTAATAACTCTTCAGAGCTGTGTTCTCCTTTGATTACATTCACCAGTTCATTGCAACATCCAGGAAGAACAACACTCTGTGTAGGAGGTATGAATGAAAGTTCTTGTGTATCAAAGCGACTTCCCACTTCTCAAGTAAATCCTGTAAATATCAAAAGGCCTAAACTCAGTGGTGGACATTCTTCAGCTTTGTCCCACTCAAGTATATCTCGTACAAAAAACAATCAACAAAATATACCTTCAAAAGATGGTCATACCTTGTTAAGCCATGTTCAGAATGGAGCACTTTTTCCAAAAGCTTTTCCAAAGGACAATTTCAAGCCTATAAATCCAGACAGGGAAAATGGAGGACTGGGAAAAATAGATTTTTCAAGGATAACAAGTCAAAAGACTGCTGATTCCAAGAAAGGAAATATGATCATCTTACTTCATGACTTTTACTATGGACAACATAAAGGAGATGGGCAGCCAGAACAGAAGACTCACACAAACTTTAAATGCCTCAGCTGCTTGAAAGTTCTGAAAAATGTTAAGTTTATGAACCACATGAAGCACCATTTGGAGCTTGAGAAGCAAAAGGGCGACAGCTGGGAAAGCCACACCACATGCCAGCACTGCCATCGGCAGTTTCTCACTCCCTTCCAGCTGCAGTGTCACATTGAAAGTGTGCACATCCCCCAGGAACCCTCCACTGTTTGTAAAATCTGTGAATTGTCATTTGAAACAGATCAGCTTCTCTTACAACACATGAAGGACAATCATAAACCTGGTGAAATGCCCTATGTGTGCCAGGTTTGCAATTATAGATCATCAGCCTTTGCTGATGTAGAAACACATTTTAGAACATGTCATGAGAACACTAAAATTTTGCTTTGTCCATTTTGTCTAAAAATTTTTAAAACTGCATCACCATACATGTGTCATTATAGGGGGCACTGGGAAAAGAATGTTCACCAGTGTTCAAAATGCCGGCTACAGTTTTTAACTTTCAAGGAGAAAATGGAGCACAAGACCCACTATCATCAAACGTTTAAGAAGCCTAAGCAACTGGAAGGATTGCTCCCTGAAACAAAAGTTGATATTCAAGTGTCCTTGGGCCCTCTTCAACCAGGATCAGTGGAAGTAGCATCCATTACTGTGAGCACGTCTGACTTCGAACCATCACCCCCCACATCTAAAAGTAGAATTTCAAAAACCCCTCATTAATTCTAGCTTTGGTAAATTTTCTAAAGCAGGTATTTCGATCCAAGTCAAAATGCCCACAAAAAAAATATTCAAACCATGCATTTGTCAGTAGCACCAAAAATAGTGAAACCAGTGGGTCATTCATGAATTTCTTTTAATTCATGATGTACAATATCATTTGATCTGAATTTTGACGTGTTTTTTGAAATATATTACTTGGTTTCCATGTAACTGGCTTAACATATATGAGTGTGTGTGTGAGAGAGAATGTGCATGAGGAAAGCATACATTTAAAAAAATTATTTTGATACTCTAAGTTTGAAAGTTTTGCCTTCTCTATATAGAATCTGTAAGGTTTCTGAAGTACTTAATTTTATTTTCAACATTTTCCATTCATTGAAGATTTCAGTATGGCTTTGTTATGGGTGAGACCTGTCCCTGTTTGCTGCTGAGCTCCCAAAAGTGCCTCTGCTGTGCTGGCCTAAAATAATCTGTGTGTGGTGAAGCTGGGGGAGAAGCTGTGACATGAATGGGACCAGCCAGAGTTTAGTCAAGGGAGGAGCAATGGCTCCTTGTCCCGGTTGAGGGAGAGGCACCCATTCACTCATGTCTTAGAGCCAAGGCAGAAGGAACACTGAGAGTGTTGTCATCTGATGCAAGAACATCCGAGGAAGCAAAACCATTCAAAGTAAAATGCCTTTGTTTGGAGAGGGGCCTCTGCAGATATGAAACAATTATATCAGGATATCGCTGGCTTCAGTTGAAGGAGCAGCAGTAATAGAATAGGACCTGGTACCAGTGAACTTCCTGTTGAATGATCTGTAGGGGAATTGGCTTCACCCCCTCCCATCTCCCTTGTGGCTGGCCTTTAGTGGAGAATGAGCTGGCCCTGTTCTACTTAGCTGTACAGCATGGAAAGCCTCCTAAGGGATAGGAGCCCTGACTCCCATAGTTTGAACTCTATTGGATCCATAATTTTAACTGAAGATGGCCAAACGAAGTTACCTGCCCAATTCATGGCCTGAACTAAATTTAGTTCTCCCACTGTTAAATTAGAATGGGGGCTTGTCCAAGAACAGTAGGTACAGTTGGACAAAAATAGCCCAGGGGGACTGACTAAAATTAAATCCATTACAGGGCTCTTCCTTTTCTTTTTCTGTGCATGTATATCTTAACCCTAATAGGCCAAGCGACACATAGAATTTTGTATCTTACCTTGGACATGAATGTCTTACAATGAACAGTTATTCTCGTGTGTGTGTAATTTTTCAAATTTATCAGACTAATACTGAATTTGGGTCTCTCTTGACACTCTGGTGTTCAAGAAACGTCCCATTTATTTCAATAAGTAGTAAGTCTTATTAGTGTTACTGTCCTTCAGAGCTGCAAGGTATTTAACCTGTCATTATTATACTATAGGGGAACCTTTTCCCCTTGCCCTCCCCAAGGGCTCTTTAACAGTACTGGGGAGTACCCTCTGAGTATAGGTTCCTGAACATCAGCAGCCATGACTGTTACTGTGGGTTCCCAGGATTGAGTCTCCCTAGGCATGTTCTATGTGCCGTCCCTCTTTCCACCTCTGACCCAAGTGCCCAGCAGCCTCTGTGCACCACTTAAGGAAGATGGGATTCTGACTCTAGACCTAGGCCTAAAGATCCTCCTCCTCAAAGGCACCTTATCTCTCTCCACTTCTCTCTCCAATGTAGTTAAATTTCCTAGGCTTTCATAAAAGCTGGAAAAAGGTAATCATCAAGGGCTTGGCTTCCCTCTTAGAATTGAAAGAGGAGGGACTGTAGGTAATAAAATAGTTTTGAGTATATTGTCCATATTTTAGTGTAATTTTATTTACTGAGTGTAGTTCTTTGGTATTTATTTGCTTGATGCTTGATTGATTTGCACTTCAATTTTACTAGGGCCTTTTCAGTTCGTTTGCTTGGGCTAAGGCACTTTCCTAAAATTTCAGGCCCAACACTTTCTTTAGGAGGAGAAAGATTTTTTTTTCCAATTATTTTAAAAATATATTGCCTCTCCTCCACTTGTTCTTGTCTCAGGTGGAAAATCCTGTGTATATATAGTATCTGCATACTTTTGCATACTTATGTCTCTTGTTGTATCTACATTTTTGTGGTTGCTCAGTATTACCAGCTCTGTTACTGTTGTTTGCTGCTTCACTAAAGCACAGTCCTAAGGAGTACAGATTGTCATTTATTGCCAACTATACAGGTTCCAGTGATCTGGCCCCTGCCTACCTCTTCTCTCTTTTCCATTCTTTGCCATCCTTCTCTACCATTCTTCCCACGGATGCACGATTTTCTGACAGCTTTTTCTTAAGCAGATCACACTTTTCCCAATCTAGAGATTTCACACATACTGTTTGCTCTCTTAGAATACTCTTCCCCTAGGCCTGCATGGCTTGCTACCTCACTTAATTGTTCCACAGTTCCTTTGGTACACTGAGCTTCATCAGTGTCCTTAGAGTGACAATGAAAATGAAATCTCCTTTCTTTTTTCCTGTTATTTGGTCATCTTCCTAAAAGGCACTTTACCTCCTTAGCAACTACCTTCTTCCCTCCCCATTCTAATTTAATTTCCTAGGCTTTTACAGAAAGCTAGGATGAAAGAATCATCAAGGGCTTTGCCTCCCTCTTAGAACTGAGCTAGCTTGAGTTGATTTCTGTGCCTGCAACCAAAAGGAAATTAATATAGTGGGTTATTTCAGGAGCTTTCTCTGTTTTTCTATTGATATCTATATTTTTCAAGGCAATGTTATTTTGTTTTGTTTACAAATATATTTGAATATCTGTCAAGATTACTATTTTATTACCCTTTGTAAGTTTCCTTGTCCGTTTTGCTTGCTTGTTATTCCAGATAAACTTTATTTTATTAATGTTGCCAAAAATTCTAAGAAATAGCAATTGTAAATAATAAAATGTTTTGTGCAAAAACGTTTTCACTGTATTGTCTTTCTCGAATAACTCAGCATATTTTTAGTTTAATTCAATTTTTATTTAGTACCACTGTGAAAATGCTTTGCCTTCCTGCCAGCTGTGTTTATTTTTGGTCTTGTTACATTGACCAAAATTTCAACAGTGATACCAATGATGGAAGTAATGGGCTTTTAGAATATTAAACATAATTATTGTTTAATTTTATTGGATTGTTTGTATTACCTTTTGAGACAATCAGTTACTTCTTTATTAACTCAAGGTTTTGCTGGTCTGTGTTCATAACCTTTTTATTAGAAGTCTTCCTTCCTTGAAACAAAAGAAGCTCCACTTGGGGTAGAATATTATCCTCATTTCTGACATTGAACTGTCTTCCATCTTCCCCTCATTGGATTTGTCACAGTTTTATCTAGGTTTCTGATTTACTTTTTCAAGGAAGCAATGTTTGGTCTAACTTATTATCCCAAATTTCTGTAAAAGCCTAGCAAATAGTTTTGTTTTTGTTCTTTAGTTTTGCCTTTATTCATTATATCTTAAGGATTTTTAAAAATAACTTTTTATTTTAAAAGCTTTGTTTTTCTTTAATAAAGGGAGGATTTAAGTCCTTGACTACCTCTGCATATAGTGTTGCCTGAATCCCAACATTTTGATGCATATTATTTTCATCCTTTAAAAAATTTTTATCAGCCCTTTTTTGGCGAGATAAACAGAATTTTACAGGCTGAACGTTTTATAGTATTATCAAGGTTTTAAGTTTTCCTTACAGCTTTGAGGATATATACACACACACAAATACTTACATGCCTATTTATATATGTATGTTGTATATGTGGGGTTTATAAACAATCTTTTCAAATTACTATATGCATCATTGAAAAAAAGGATATGCTTTCTGTCGTAAAACTGAACTATGCATTATTTCTTCTAGAAATCTATCTCCAAAAAACAAAATCTCAAAAAGAAAAATAGAAAAAAATTAAAAAGCAATAAAATAAAAACGTATTGTAAAGAAGCTAGAGTTATGAAAATACTCATTTGAGAATAATTCCTAGTATTAAAACCAATGAACACTCAAATTGTTAAATATATACCTGTAATACATACAACCTTGGTTATAAAATGTGATGATTTTAACAGCTGTGGCAGTTCAAAATTTAATTTAGACTATAATGCAAAAATGAAAAGTTTTATGGACTGCATAATTATAGGTAATGCATGGTAATAGCTAGAAAAAAAATGATAAATGCCAAATGGTTAATAGTATTTGAATTTCCTTGTTGAGATCATGGTGATTATTTCTTTTTTCTTTCAAATGTTATTGTTATTTTGCCTTAATATTTATCATATAAATTTTTAAAAAGTGAATTCCATTTCAGTGGGCGTCCCTTTTAGACTCTTTCCTTCCTGATGATGGGTTTGGAGTGAAAACAGTTGCCATTGTATGACAAGACTGCTACCAAAAGCCCTTTTTTAACTTTAGGACAAGCATTGGCCAACCATAGCCTGCAGGCTAAAAATGGTTTTTAAAAATTTAAAGCATTGTAAAAATAAATGAGCCAGAGACCCACTTGTGCCTTGCAAAACCTAAAATATATACTTTCTGGATCTTCACATGAAAAAGTTTGCTGACCCCTACTCTAGGTTATAAGTTATGACTTAAGTATTCCCACGTGTGGCTAGTGCCCTAGAAGAGCTTTGGATGTGAATGGAATAGGGCTAGAATTCCTTGGTCCTATCCAGTGATAAGGAATCCAAAGCAGTGGAAAGAAACAGATGTCAAGAAAATGACAAAATTCTTAAGGGGTGTGTGTGTGTGTGTGTGTGTGTGTGTGTGTGTATGTGTCTGTGCACCTATGCACAAATGGAGCCTTGTTTTAGTTTGCTAAAGGGCTGCCAATGCAAAGTACCGTAAATGTGTTGACTTTTATAAAGTGTATTTATTTGGAGTAAAAACTTACAGTTCCAAGGCTGTGGAAAGTCCAACTCAAGGTGTCATAAGAGGTATTTTCTCACCAAAGTCAGCTGACGTGATGAAGCAAGATAGTGGACGATCTCTGCCTGGTCTCCCTGAGCTTCCTATATCAGTCTCTGGTATAAGGCTTGTTTCTGGGTGTGCTCAGCTGCTCAGTTGCACTGTTCTCTTCAGCTGCAAATTATCAGGCGAATGGCTCATCTCTCCCCTGGGGCCACAGGATCAAAAAAGACAGGGTGCTCTATCTCTTCTTGTGTGTCTTCTTGAATGAATGTCTATTTATATCAGCCCATGAAGGGGTCAGGGACTCAACTTGAGTTACACCCTACTGATGTGGTGGAATCAAAGCCCTAATTTTTTATTTTTTAAGAATCTTTAGATTACATAAATGTTCCATAAAAAATATAAGGAATTCCCATATGCCCACTCACTCCCACACTTTCCCACATTAAATACATCCTTCATTAGTGTGGTACATTTGTTATATTTTAGGTCTTTGTTAACAGCACCCCTTCCAGGAACCAAAATCTGTATTATCTATTGCTGTTTAAAATATTACCTCAGGGAGGCGGCTGTGGCTCAATCAGTGGGGCTCCCGTTTGCCATGTGGGAGGCCCCGGGTTCGGTTCCCGGGGCCTCCTGGTGGGGGCGGGCCCGCCCGCACGGCGTGGTTGGCTGACCCGGCGAGCACGGGCGGCAAGGGGGGGATAGATGGATAAATAAATAAAATCTTTAAAAAAAAAAAAAAAAAAAAAAATATTACCTCAAATCTATCTGCTTAAAACAACAAACATTTATAATCTCACAGTTCCTGAGGTTCAGAAATTTGAGATTGACTTAGCTGAGTGGTTCTGGCTGAGTTTCTTTCAAGAGTTTCCGATCAAAATGTTGGCTGTGGCTACAGTCATCTGAAGGTTTGACTTGGGCTGAAGGATGTGCTTCCAAACTCACTGGGCTCTTGGTAGGAGGCCTCAGTTTCTTGTCACATGATCCTCATGACATATCACCTGGCTTCCTCCAGAGCATGTGATCCCAAAGAGGCAAAGAAGCTGCAATGCCTTTTATAACCTAACATTGGAGGTGAAATACCATCACTTCTGTCATATACTATTGGTCACACATCAACCATGATATAAGGTAAGGGTGGACCACACAAGGGGTGGGAATACCAGGGGGTAGGGAATCATTGGTGGCCATCCTGGAGGCTGCTGCCACAGGGAGACTGGAACATCAGAAATTTTTATGATGATCTACAAGGAATGCTGATAAAACTGAGCTAATGATCAGAGTGTCAACTTCCCACTGCCTAGTGTGCCACTGTGGCTAAAACTGGCATATTTGAGGTGGGATTATTTTAGAAGTAATTACATTAGTTTTAAAGCATTACATTTTAAAAATATATAACATATTTAACTTAATTATATACTTCAACCATAAAAAGTTATAACAATCATTTTCAGGTTCTTTTTTAGTTTCCAGGTAGTTTTCTCCTTTTTCTTTTTTAAAAAGATAACTGATTTAATATTATACTCAATTTTCTGCACTTGCTTTTTTTTTTTTTAACCATGCAAAATGTTTATAATGTTTTATGGCATATAAACTGGCAAAAACTTTACCTGAAGTTACGACAGGGACTAGTTAAAGGAAATATATCTTATGTGTTTCTAGAGATCACTAAGAAAAATCTCTAATGCCCTATTATAAAATTCAGTAATGGAAATAAACTTTTTAATTCACAAAGAAGAAATATATCTAGTTATTAAATAAATGCAATATACTCAACCTCCATAGCAAACAAATGGAAATTAAAACAATGGTTTCTTATTGGTGAAAATTCCATAAATTATACTGTAGATGGCTAATCAGAGTGTTTTGAATGGAGTATCAACTGGTAAAAAACCTTTAAGAAAATTATCTCAAAATATGAATAACAAAGCAATAATATAGTCATATTTTTTCACAGAATGTTTTTACATATCCAATAAAAATTCACAGAATATGTTTTATGTATTCAAAAAGTTAAGCATACAAGAAAATTTATCAAAGTTAGTTTGTATTAATAGTGGGAAAAATGTTATAGTTCAAAAATGGAATGTTTACACAATGTAATGAAAAGACAGACTGCAGTAATATGAAGTAAAAGCATGATAAAAATTTTTGTATATATTATGATCTGAACTATGAAAAAATATATGAAGAAGGAAAGACTGAAATAGGAACTTCTGATCAGTTTTGATTTTCCAGGGTAGGAGAAAACATTCCTTTAAAAAAAAATCTGTAACTTAAAAAAATTTCATATTTTATGCAGTGAACTTAAATTGTTTGAAAACTTTATTTATATGTAATAAGAAACTTCTTTTCCTTGCTGTTAACCATCAGAAGTTTGACCACAAACTCTTCACCTAGTGCAGCTTCTTTTGTTCCCTTTGGATTGGAAAATATTTGGGTTCTGTTTTTCCTGGACCACTTTTTTCCCCAAAACATTCACTGAATCATTTTAGCCATCCTCCTGTCATATTTTTTTTTTTCTCTATGAATGGATAACACTTAGGCTGCCTTGAGAGTGAAATGTCTATTTGATTTCCAAATCAGGTGGTTATACTGGTGGGCAAAGCCAGGGCAGGTTTATGTCTGGGATCTTCATCTGGGTCTGTCACCAGGGCAACCACTAGGATAATGCCAATGAATATTAGTGCTCAACCTTGTCCTCATGCTGGGTCCCTGGAGGCTAAGGGTAGCTTTGCCAGCAAGGAGGGAGCCTGAGAACCTGGCTAGGATACAAAAGTGTCTTTTGTTTGTGTCATAAATTAATATCCTTGGAACTTGGCCAGCTTTCTGCTGGAACCAGTATGGATAGTGACATTTGGTGACCACCCCAGTTTTGGAGGCATAGGTGAGAGTGACCAGAGGGATTTCAACTGAAGTATGAAGTAGAAAAGGGTTTTTACTTTGAGACTTAAAATCTGGGATTTATCCTTTATTTATTTATTTATTTATTTATTTATTTATTTATTTATTTATTTATTTATTTATTATTTGCATTTAATTCCTAGCAATAGCACTGTGCTTGAGAATGAGATCTACACAAAATATTGCATACTTCTTTTGAGCCACAAATTTCAGCTGAGGAGCTTTTTCAAAGGAAATGACTGTGCTATAGGAAAAGAATTAGACAAAGAAGTTCAACAGCATGCAGTTTCTAGTAGAACATAAAAAACCCTACAATACTATGAATACGTAATGATCTTAATAGGTGAAGACTATTTGAAAGAATGCAGAGATGTATTGCTAAATGGGAAAAATGTACTATTAAATATGTTGTAGAGTCTGACCTTCTACCATTCCTTCCTCTTTCCCCCTTTCCCCTCCCCCTTTTACAAAATGAACATTATACACAGAATTGTGGAGGGTATATGTTGTCAAAATATTTCCAATGACTATCTCCAAATGCTGTGATTATGGGTTGTTTTTGTTTAAAACTTTTTTTACATTGACCTTTTTTTTTTTTTTTTTTTTTTAAGGAGGTACTGGGGATTGAACCCAGGGCTTCATATGTGCGAAGCAAGTACTCAACCACTGAGCTACACCACTCCGCCCACTTATTACTTTTTTTTTTTTTTTTTTTTTTAAAAGATTTTATTTATTTATTCATTTATCCCCCCCTTGCTGCTTGTGCTCGCTGGGTCAGCTAACCATGCCATGCGGGAGGGCTTGCCTTCACCAGGAGGCCCTGGGAACCGAACCCGGGGCCTCCCATATGGTAAACGGGAGCCCTACTGATTGAGCCACAGCCGCTTCCCCGCCCACTTATTACTTTTGTTATTTTATGCTCACTCTTCCTTTTCAACATTATTTAACTTAAAACGAAGGTCTGGGAGTATTTATGGGAGCAGCCAAGAAAGGGAAGCAATTCATTCCTGATCTAAGATAAGTCACTTAGGCCCACATCTTTCTTCTGTGGTCCCCCACCATTGATTTCCCTCTTAACACCATGTGCATTGGTAGCACTTTGTCCACGCCACCCTTTCTTTTGGGGGTGGCATTCCTCCCTTTCACCTGTCAACTCCTCCTTTTCCAAGACCCCATGTGCATGTCCTACCTAGGTGAACTCTTTCTCATTTTCCCCAGAAAAGCGTAGTTACTTTCACAAATCTTTCTTTATTCTCTGTATTAATAATTAGCATATCAGTTTATACTTTATATAGTATCCTTGAATGTGATCTTCTCGAGAGAAGGGACCCCTCTTAATTGTCTTTGTTATTTAAGCTCTCTTAGACCAACCCAATATATATATTTTTTAAAACACCAATATAATTTTTACCTACAAGTACCCTCAATAAAATGTTTATTGGTTGTATGAATTGATTTATGAATGGATGGATGGATGGATGAAAGTTTGAGCCTCAGACCTATATGAGGGTTTTTAATTAAATGCTTATTAATTTTCCCTTAATATTTTGTGGTAAAATAAATTTAAAGATACAGGATTCACAGGTGATGATGAAGTAAAACTTGAAAGCAAAATAAAATGAAACAACAACAAAATCTGAGGGCACCTTAAAAATTTAGCAAAATGGCAGAATTAGAGTAAACATATATGCAATGTTTGGGAATTATTAATATGCATTTCTTTCTTTTGCTTTCAAAATTTTCTGTGACAACTTAATTGCCACCTGTAATTTTTTTTCTTGCCTGTTTTTTTTATTTGTTATTTTTGGGGGAGGTACCGGGGATTGAACCTTGGGACCTCGTACATGGGAATCTTTCACCTTTTTTGACTGATAGGATTTTGTAGAATTTATACATTTTTACTTCTTTCTTTAAAGTTTTAATTTTATTCGGTGTTTTAATTATAGCACTTATTTCTAATTCAAGTGTACAAATTCATTTTAGAAAATGGAAGGACATATGGAACAGTAAAAAATATATGTATGTATGTATAGATAGATAGAGATAGACAGACAGATAAATATAGACATGGAATCATCCAGAGTCCAAACTCACATTGCTCCCATTACCTCCAATAAGTCACCGTCAAGTTTCTTGGCCTGTTAGGATGCTGCAAGGCCAGGATAAAAGGAAGGATCTCCCAGGTACTTAGTTCACACTGTCCTAGACCTGGACTCTTGCACTGCTCTTTTTTATTATTATTTTTTCTTCCACTCTCTGGAAACCAGAGAAACTCACCAAATATAAATCCTTCTTTATAATTGAGTTGGTAAAATTCAATTAATAGCAAGTTGGACCTGCTATTCAAGCATACAAGCCTGCATGTTCTCACAGACCAATAGCCAGTATTTTCTTTATGTCTGATGTATCGGTCATATATGGTATAAAAATAACCACAAATATCAGCATTGATTACTCCCATGAGTGTTTCATTTTAGAGTCCAGAGTGAAGGACCAGATATTAAACAGGAGATAGTTTTTTTTGGTGATAAGGGAAGCAAATGGTGCAATAACATTTTAAGCTTTGGCTTGCATGAGTTCCAGTAATATGTCATTGCTTAAAACAATACATGACCAAGCCCAAAGTCAAGGGGTTCATGGTGGGGGCATACTCTTTCACAGGAAACCACAGAGTTACATGACTAAAGCGTGGAAATAGGTAGGAGTAATATTTGGAACCAATAATTCAATCTACTAATCTGGTAATTGTGAAATGGTTAGGGCATATAACCGTGTCTAGTTGGGCAAATAGTTCAAATACATTTTGATAATTGCTACAACACGAAAAGTGCACTATGATATTTAAATAATCTCCCTGGAAGTCTAGGTCAGGTGTCCTGGTCTCAGGGCTTAGATATACCTAGAACTTCCTGTGTTTCAAAGTGCCAACATGCTCAAGAGAGGCTGTGAAACACCCTTTCCCTATTCTAATATCTGGATTCACCTCTGATGATGTTAACATAATCTTTATATACAAATATTTATATCCAGTGCTTGTGAAAGAAACTCCTCATCTGACAGATGTAGGAATATATATGTAAACCTGCATATATACACACATACTATATGCATGCATGTGCTTATTGTATTTTATATCTATCTATTAAAGTAATTTATATTGATATCTGGGATTTAATTCCAAACTCAAGGATTCATTCTAGCCTTTTCTTTTTCAATATTATATGTACCTTCTCGTTTAGTGAAAAAACTGGCTCCCATTATCTGCAATGTATTTTCTTATTGGCTTAATTCTAGAATGCACATTACATAGATTCAGAATTGCTAAGTCATACTAGTTGTATAAACAAACTTACTAACTAGTGCAGCCAGCAGTAGTGCTCATTCTTGCCGTTGGGCTGGACCCCTGATAGAGTGAAGGCAGCTTTGTCTTCAAGGATGGAGCCTGAGAACTGGGCTTGGGTCCATGAGTGTCTGTTGTATGTGTCATAAATCAGTTGTCCAGATTTCTGCTGAAGTCAAATTGGATAGAGTGGCAGTTGGTGACTGTTCCAGTATTGAAGCTACAGGTGGGTGTGAGTGCTCCTGATTTGCCACAGCCTGAGAACTGGTTCCTAAAATAAAAAACAGATACATGCATGTTAGGTCTGAGGAAGGAAGACAGAGTGATCACTCCAAAGGCCATTCTCTGAGATCTCTGTGAACCTGGTAGTAAGTGAGGAGGAGGAGAAGGAGTCTTGGCCATGGTGTGGACATCCCAAGGGTTCCTTAGCCCCACAGGTATGCTGGAGTCTCTGCTGGCTGTTTTACAGATAAGCTGAGTCAATTAGTGAAGACTATAATATTTGTGTGCTCTATGCAAATCTGCTCTCCTAGTACGTCTTTCCTACCTCCATTATCAGGAGTTGGGCTGGGTGGTTGTGGCCTCTAGATTGGCCTGAGGAATCTGTTGTTGTAATCTTTTATATGGCCCAGTGAGTCCAGAGCTCCTTAAACTGGAAGCCTGGGGTTTGTTTCAGGCTCTGCGTACCTCTGAGGGAATGAATAGTGTCCATGATGGTTTTCTGAAGACCATGCAAATGCTGATGGGAAATGGGGAGGCTGAGAGGCCATCCATTCTTTCACTCAAAAAAATATATATTGTTTAAATTCCATTGTCCTTTGCCACAATTTGTGGCTTGGCTTTCACTTTCTTATTGGTATTTTTTGATGAGCAGACATTTTAAAATTTTATGAAGTCTAATTTATCAATTTTTTCTTGAATCCTTGGTATCTTTTTGCCAAAGTCAAGGAGATAGTCTTCCACCACCCCAACCTGCTGAGATGGCTCCCTTGTCTGTTTTGTTCATTCTTTTTGCTCGTTGTTTTGTTCATTGTTTGCACTCGTTGTCTGCTCATTGGTGTTTTTTTTTTTTTTTCATTAGGAGGCACCAGGAACTGAACATGGGACCACCCATGTGGGAGGTGGGCACTCAACTGCTTGAGCTACATCTGCTCCCTGCTCATTTGTTTTTGCTTGTTGTTTGCTTGTTGTCTTGCTCATTTTTGTTTTTGTTTGGCTTGTTGTCTCCCCATTTTTTCTCATTGCTCATTTTTGCTCAATGTCTGCTCATTGTCTGCTCATTGTTTTGTCTTCCTTAGGAGGCACCAGGAACTGAACCCAGGACCTCCCATGTGGGAGGCTGGCACTCAGCTGCTTGAGCCTTATCTGCTCCCAAAGATTCTTTTAGTAACTTTATTGTTCTGACTCTCACATTTGGGTATATAATCCATCTTAAATTAATTTTGTATATAGTGTAAGATAGGGGGTCAAGGTTCTTTTTTCTCTCCCTGTACAATTATCCACTTGCTCCACTACCACTTATTGAAAAGACTTTTTCCAATTGAATTTCATTGGCACCTTTGTTGAAAATCAAATGACAGTGTATATTTTATTTCTGAAATCTTTATTATGTTCCACTAATCTATTTATCTGTCCTTATACAGATACTACATTTTTAAAAATATATTTTTTATTTATTTTTAAAAGATATTTAGATTAAATAAAATGTTACATAAAAAAATATAAGGGATTCCCATTGCCTCACTCCTCAGACCTCCCACTTTTCTCTATTAACAACTTCTTTCATTACTGTGGTACATTCATTGCAATTGATGAACACATTTTGGAGCATTGCCACTAAGCATGGACTATAGTTTACATTGTAGTTTATACTCTCTCCCACTCAATTCTGTAGGCTATGGTACGATATATAATGGCCTGTATCTGTCACTGCAATGTCATCCAGGTCAATTCCAAGTCCTGAAAATGGCCGCATATTACAACTCTTTTTTCCCTCTCCCTGACTTCAGCACCTCCAGTGGCCACTGTCTCCACGTAATGATATAATTTCTTCCATTGCTAGAATCACAATAATTCTATAGTAGAATACCAGTAAGTCTACTCTAGTCCATATTTTATGTCCCACTCCTGAGGATTCTGGGATGGTGAAGCCCACTCTACCTCTAACTGAGAGGGGACTTCAATCCCATATGGCTGATGGATGGAAACTACATGGTTTTAATGACCGTAGCTTTACAGAAAGTTTCAGGACCACCAGGGCTTTGCTAGGTCCTTTGCACATACATTTAAATTAAAATCACTTAATTTCTGCCTAAATACCCCTGGAGTTTTGATTGGGATTTGTGGTGAATCTATATGTCAATTTGGATATATTTAACATCTTAATATTGATTCTTCATATCTGTGAACATGATACCTTTCTCCTATTTACTCTTTTGATTCACCTCAGCAAAATTTTGAGTTTTGATATAGCATTTTCACACTATGTTTGTTAAATATATTTCTAGTTAGTTACTTTAAAAATTTTATTGTAAATAATATCTTTCATGAAATTTTATTTCCTATTTTTTGCTAGTATAGATTTTAATTAATTTTGAATCATGACTTTGCATTTTCCATCGTTGAACATTCACTTATTAGTTCTAGTAGTTTAAAAAATTACTTTGGATTTTCTATGCACACCATCATGTCTTGAGGACATAAAGACAGTTTTAATTCTTCCTTTCCAATTTTTAATGCCCCTTTTGGGAACCAAATTTGAATTTCCAATTTATTCCAGGTTTCACCTTGATTAGAAATATTAGGTGAAATTTGTCTCTTACCTAAAGCAATGTTTCACAGGTTTTCCTTGGTACATTTTAATGACTTTCCAAGAAGGAAGTTTCCAGTTACATATATTTTACTTTTTATATAGCAATAAGTCATTAAGCTGGCAGTTTGTGTGAGCAGGATAGAATTGTTTTGGTATGAAGGTAGGTCTGCTTTAGACATGTACATGACCATCAGGCTTTGACATGTACATGCTCTGGAAATGAGTCTCATGTTCCACATTTCAACAAAAACTTCATGAATCATGAAGGTCAGGATCTCAAAAGTATAGTTGTTGTTCCTTAATATATGGACTATTCCAGTGATTCCTCATGAGTTGAGTACATCTCAGTGGTAATTCCAAGTACTATTAAAGCATAACTGAAATGATTAAAAGATTATCATACAAATAGATAGTGAGCACATGCCAAATTTTATTTATCCCATTAATGAAGGAGCAAAACGGAATAGTAACACTGATTCAATGAAGTTATTAGGAAGTGAAATTTATATAGGCAGTGGAAAAAAATCTTGAAATAAGATTAAGTTATATACGAAGCTGGTTAATAGCCTATAGGTTAATAAAACTGTAACCTTTGGGATTATCTTCTCTACTTCTTATCTGTTTTTCTCCATGTTAACATAAATTCACAGGTTTAAAAAATCTGGACCCTAATTAATTGTTAGACAAAGTTACAAATCCTGATAAAGTCAGATGGGATTATTTTTTTTAAAATTCTAGCATGATATTCCAGAGTTAGATAATTCTTTTTGTTGTTTTCCCAATTTTGGATTGTAGTTTTCTATTTTCCTGAATAACACTTATTTTTCTAAACTTTTTATTTTGAAATAATTATAGACTCACAGGAAGTTGCAAAAATAATACAAAGAGTCCCATGGTCACTTCAGGAAGCTTCCCACAATGGTGATATCTAATGTAACTATAGTACAATATCAAAACCAGGAAATTGACACTGGTACAATATTGTTAACTAGACGTTTTCAACATTTTTCACATGCATTCATTTGTGTGTTTTTGTTTGTGTGTGTGTATCTATGTGTATTTTATCCCTTGCCTGGGTTTGTGTAGCTTCCACTATAGTCAAGACACAGAACTATTCCATTACCACAATCTCCCCTTCATGCTATCCCTTTATATTTGCATCTCTCTTCTATACCTATTTTTTTTTTTAAGATTTATTTTATTATTTATTTACTTTTTCATCCATTTTTACCCTCTCCCCCCCTGCTCCCCCCATTTTTGCTGGTGTTTTTTTTTTTTTTTTGTGTGTGTGTGTGTGTGCCATTCACTGGGCAATTCTCTGTGTCTGTTTCCTGCCCTCTCTTCTCATCCTTCTGTCTTCACTGGGATTTGATCCTGGGAACCTCCGATGTGGGAGAGAGGCTTCCTACCATCTGCGCCACATTAGTTCCTGGTTTCTCAGTGTGTTTCGTCTTGGCTCTCCCTTGTGTCACTCTCCTGTTACGTCATCATCTTGCTGCATGGCTTGGCGGGGCCTGACAGTGCATCCGCACACGGGGCCTGATGGCTTACCTGCTCGCAGGGCCTAGTGGCACACCCACTCGTGGAGCCTGGCGGCCCACGTGCCTTCTATATTTTTCTTTATTTTTACTGGGAGGTCCCGGGGATCGAACCCAGGTGCCTCCATATGGGAGACGGACACCCAACAATTTGAGCCACATCCGCCCCCCTACCTACTTTTTTGCAACTACTAATTTTTTTTTTCCATCTCTATGGTGTTGTCAAAACTTGCTATTATCATGAAATAAATACATGTCCACTGCTGATAGTGACCTAAATACAGAAAGGTTAAAAGAATGAAATAAACTCTTGGAACTGCTGACAGTTCCATTACCACTCCCTGTCACTTCTGATGGGACCTCATGAAGACTTTGGCATTGTAAGATATTCTGAGGATGGCACAAAAGAAATGTTCCTCCAGAGCCCTGAATTGAACCATAACCCTGGACTCTTTCTTTACCCTTTTGGGCAGAACTGCTCCACTAAAGATGAATCTTCCTTTTCTCTGAGTTGGAACAATTGGCAGGTATATCCTGAAGGTGGATGAGGGTCCCTCACGGACCTTTAGGGGGAAGACATTTTCATGAAGAGAGTTGCCAGTGCTTTCCACTGCTGCTGAGGAGGCAGGTAAGACAGTAAAATGCACCTGTGAAGTGGTCAGTTAGAAGAAGATTGTCCTTGCCATTGACCAGAGCCTTTCAGGAGGTAATGGAAAAAGACTTTTGCAGGAGTCTGAAGGGTAAATGGGAGAACCCTGGGGAGAAGAGCAAACCAGTATGCACTGCTGGAGCCCACCCCCAACTCCTCTAGGAAACAACCTCAGAAAAGGGGCAAGCATGGATCCTAGGGGATAATGCAAAAAAGAAGGAGGGAAGGGGATGGTGGGCAGGAGTGGAGAATCAGGGCAGTAGAGACCTAGTTTGCATGTGATAAAGCAGCATCCTGGGTGGAGAGAAGACTAGGTTTCCACATGAAGGAATATTTTGCAAAAGAGCTTTTGAGTTTGCTCTTTTCGTTCTTCCTTATTTCCCTAGCTGGATTGCTGTGTGTCCAGTCACCACTGAATTAAAAAATAAAAATAATAAGGCAGCTCAGGCCAAGCTTGAACTTGTTGCATAACAATAGGCAGCTATATTTGAGCATTCTTTCCTTTTCTCCCTATTTTCCTCTAGTCCTTAGGTTTACAAGAGAAAAGATAAACAATTTGTGGAAATTAATTTTAGGAAAAGATAAAAGGAGATTGGGGTTGGAGCCTACAGTCACCCATTTGGGACAAAGCAACAGAAGAGGGTGGAATCTATTGCATAATAAAACCTGGCACTCTGTTCCTGGGCAGATCTATCCTCTACCTCAACTCCCCACCCTCACTCCCCCCAATACACACTTAAATTCACAGGAGCAACACAAGCGATTTCCCTGGGAATGGTAGCAAAAGTAAAAAAAGTAAATAGACACTTGAGAAAAGAGGCCTCAAATGGAAGCTTTCCAACAATATAAATCAGAATGAATGAAATAGAATATCAAGATTTAAAATAAGTGTGACGTTGCTAAAATATTTTTTAAAAAAAGATTACTTTGCTAAAATAGTGAAAAAAAAAAACCCAAAACATTACTTTGCTAAAATATTAAAAAATAATAATGAAATAAAATAAGTGTAATGTTCCCAAAAGGCATAAGAAGGAATAACAGTAACAAATACCAGGAGAAGGATTTCTTGAAGCCAAAAGCCTGACGGTGGTCCTCCATGTCCTGTGTAGCTTGCTTGGTCATCTTCTCAAATCTTTGCTCAAATATCATCTTCTTAGTAGGGCTCGCACTGAACCACACTTCTTAAAGCTGTAATCCTTGTGACCCTCCTTATTCCCATCCCTTGCTATATTTGTATCTACAGCAGTTAAGCACCTCTTAGCATACTACATAATTTATATTCCTGGTCTATTTCTCTTTATTAGAATGTATTCTCCATGAGGGCAATGATATGTCCATATCTTCAGCAACTACAACATTGCCTAACAATAAATACTTGTTGAAATAAATAAATGAAGATGGTACAAGAGACTTGGGAAGTAAGGATAAGGAATTAGTGTACAGATTTATTATATAAGGCAGCAAGGGCAACAAAGGAAGGTGAGAAGATGGAGAGAGAGGGACGGTGGAAGGGAAGAATGAGATGAAGAGAGAAAGAAGAGAAGAATATATGTTCATGTCAAATCAGACCTAATATAATAAAAGATATTCATGGACTGCAGGTGCTGTGGGTTTGGGCTTTAGGATGGGAACTAAAAAGAACTGACAGCTTGCTAAAGGAAGATGGAGGCACTGATAAATTTAAATTGCACATTAAAACCACAATGAGCTATCACTACTACCACTAGAATGGCTAAACCTACTTGATCATATCAAGTGTTGACAAGGACACAGGGCAACTAGGACTCATACATTGCTGGTAGGAATGCAAAATTGTAGAGCCACTTTGGAAAACTATTTGGCAGTTTCTTATAAAGTTAAATGTACACTTAACCATATAACCCAGCAATCCCACTCCTAGATATTTACCCTAGAGTAATAAAGGCATATGTGTTAAAAAATACATACATGTGTTTGTTCACAGCAGCTTTATTTATAATAGCCCAAAACTAGAAACAGAGTGTAATGGCCTGAATTGTATCACCCCAAAATATATGTTGAAATCCTATCCCCCAGTACCTCAAAATGTGACCTTATTTGGACACACAGTCATTGAGGATAGAATTAAATTAAGATGAGGTTATAGTAGAGTAGGATGTGCCACTAATCCAATATGACTGGTGTCCTTATTTGAAGAAGAGAAGAGATAGCCAAAGAGAGAAGACAGCCATGTGATAACAGAGGCAGAGATTGAAGTGCTGCAGCTTTAAGCGAGGGAATGCCAAGGATTGCCAGCACACCATCAGAAGCTAGGAAGAGGCAAGCAAGGACTCTTTCCTACAGGTTTCAGAGAGAATGATCTTGCTGACACCTTGATTTTGGACTTCTGGCCTCTAAAACTGTGAAAGAATAAATTTCTGTCGTTTTAAACCATCTGGTTTGTAGTACTTTGTTTTTGTTTTTTTTTTAAGATTTATTTACTTTATCCATTTTAACCGCCTCCCCTTTCCCGTTTTTGTGTCCATTCGCTGGGCAATTCTCTGTGCCTGTTTCCTGCCATCTCTTCTCATCCTCCTCCTCCAGTCTTCACCAGGATTTGATCCTGGAGACCTCCGATGTAGGAGAGAGGTATTCTGCCGCCTGCGCCACCTCAGCTCCTGGCTTCTGGAGCTTTCAAAGCATCTCGTCTTGTCTCTCTCCTGTTACGTCATCATCCTGCTGCATGGCTCTCGGGGCCCGACAGCTCAGCGGCACACAGAGCCTGGCAGCCCATGCGCCTTCGGGAGGTCCCGGGGATCGATCCCAGGTCCCTCCATATGGCAGACGGACGCCCAACCATCTGAGCCACATCTGCCCCCTGGTTTGTAGTACTTTGTTAGGGCAGCCCTAGGAAACTAATAACCCAAATGCTCGTCAGTGTGAATGGGTAGACATATTATGGTGCATACCATAATTTTTTGAATACAATGGAATTCTATTCAGGGGCAAAAAACGTACCTATTAATACATCTTCCACAAGATGGATTAATCTCAAAAGCATTATGTTAAGAAGCCAGACACAAAAGTCACCATACTGTACGATTTTATTTATATGACAGTCTAGAAAAGGGAAAACTATAGCAACAGATAGATTGACAGTTGCCAGGGGAGGTGACTGATTACAGTGAGGCACCAGGGCATTTTTGGGGATGAGGCAAATATCCTGTATCTTGACAGTGGTGGCGGTTATACAACCAGATACGTTTGTTAAAACTCAACTGATCACATGCAAAGGGCACTGTTTTAGTTTGCCAAAGGGCTTCTGATGCAAAGTACCAGAAATGTGTTGGTTTTTATAAACAGTATTTATTTGGGGTAAAAGCTTACAGTACCAAGGCCGTGAAAAGTCCAAACCAAGGCACCATCGTAGATGCTTTCTCACCAAAGTCAGCTACTGTTGATCCTGGTGTGTTGCCGTGCAGTGAAACAAGATGGTCGTAGATCTCTCCCGAGGTTTCAGCCTTCCCCTTCAGGCTCACCATCTCCTCTTGAGCAGCTCAGTGGGCCCAGCCTCTTGGGGCTTCCTGCTTAAGCGATTCTCTCTCCTACACGGCAGGATCAAACATAGCAGCTTCTTTTTCCTTTGTCTGAGTGAGTCTCTCTTTGTGTTTCTGTTTGTATCAGACCCAGCGAGGAGGTGGAGACTCAACCTGTGTCATGTCTCATTGTCATAGTCCAATCAAAAGCCCTAAAGCAGGGGTTCTTAACCAGGGGTCCACAACCCCCAAGGGGTCTGTGGAAAGATTTCAGGGGGTCCGTGAGCTTGAACTGAAAATTACAAAAAACATTCTTGTGGGGATGTGTTGGTGCAGGTGTGATATATTTATTAAATAATACACAGTATATAGTGTGGACTTAGTATGATTTTTTTAAAAAGATTTATTTTTTAAAATTTATCCCCCTCCCCCAACTGGTTGAGCCACATCTGCTTCCCAGTATGATTTTTATTTGGATGTAGCGTGCTCTGAGTGCTAGGGATAACTGCCTGCAAAAAGATTGGTAAGAATGGTGAAGATGGTTTTAGGACGCCGTGGGAAAACTCGAATTTCTAAATGTTTGCCAAGAACGAGCGTTTGAACAGATGTTGAACAGTGTTAGGCTATCAAGCATTGAAATTATGGGAAAGTTGTAAAACGTAATTTTGAATAATTCTGAAATTTAATTTAAAGACATGCCTATTTTGAGTGTCATAAAACTATCTGCTGCTACATTCTGAGAATGGGTCCATGGTTTTCACCTAACTGGCAAAGGGGTCCATGAACAAAAAAGGTTAAGAAACCCTGCCCTAAATCGATCTTATCAAGTAATCAAATCAAAGACCCCTCAAATGAATTTAATGCAATCAAAGGGTATCACACCCAGAGGAATAGATTAGTTTACAAACATAATGTTTCTCTTTTTGGGATTCATTTAATAATTTCAAACTGCCACAGATGCATTTATAGCAAGTAAAATACATTTGAATCAACCTATTTTTATATAAATAGGAAAAAACTAATACATTATGCATAGAATGACTATATGTCCGACTCTATGTCCCAGTTCTTCAGGGACATTCTTGTGTATGCTGATTTTACTGTCATAATTATTAGTTATGTGCTCAATAAATATTTGTCAAATGAATTAATTGATAAAGAGGAAAAAAGTCTTTAGTTATTAGAGACATTTATTTTTACATTAGAATGAATGCATATTCACCATTAAGAGAATATTTAAGTATATTAGGATGCGTCCATTTGATAAAGTTTTTTTTTTTTTTTTTAAAGATTTTATTTATTTATTCATTTATCCCCCCCTTGCTGCTTGTGCTCGCCGGGTCAGCCAACCACACCATGCAGGTGGGCCCGCCCCCACCAGGAGGCCCCGGGAACCGAACCTGGGGCCTCCCACATGGCAAACGGGAGCCCCGCTGATTGAGCCACAGCCACTTCCCAATTTGATAAAGTTTTGAAAATCCAATGTTTAAAGGATATTTGGTAAGAATGTAAAGCAGTCTGTGTACTTAGAAGCAAATATGCATTTCCATATGAGCCCATATTTGCATAAAACATGCATATATACTCAGAGCACACACAGAGATCGTTAATACGTCTTTTTTAAAAATTTATTTATCCTCCACTTGCTGCTTGTGCTCCCTGTGTCCATCTGCTGTGCGCCTATCTGTGTCTGCCTGTCTCCCTCTGTTGCCTTGTCTTGCTGTGCCAGCTCACCGCGCTGCGTAGAAGCTCGTTCACCAGGAGGCCCAGGGATCGAACCCAGGGCCTCCCAGATGGTAAACGGGAGCCCAACCAACTGGGCCACAGCTGCATCCCCAGAGATCATTATACTTCTTAAACAAGCTTAGAATGTCTAGTGAGAGAAAATGATGGAAAGAATTAATTAATTCTTTGAAGTCAGGATTACTCAAATACTAGAACCTGGCTTCAAAAGAAAGCAGAACACTGTGGAAAAAGGGGAGGTTTCCTGCCCAGCCTTGGATCCAAGACAGAAAATTGTGTGTATGTGTGTCTGCACATATATGCACATGCATGCATTATGTGCATATGCATGTGTTAAGGGGGTAGAAATTGGAAAATCAAAGTGCTAATATATATGTTCTTAATGAATATTCTATCCCCCCCACCAAAGACCTTAGGGCCTATGTTTTTAGTATGTTGCCTCAGGAGCTCAGAATTTTTCATTGATCTTCCCCCCTTTTTTTTTTCTTTTTTTAAAAATTTTTATCGCTATAACAATTTCAAGTCACACACTCAATGGTCTTGTGTTAAAAATGTAAGCATATTTCTTGTTCCTAAGCTCAAAAAGCCAGGACAATTTTATCTCTGTCCAAGACTCATGAAAGACATATCCCCCAAGGCACTGCTATGCCTATTCACATGCTGAAGGAGATGTCTCACATGCTGGAAGTCCCTTGTCAGCGAGAAGGAGATGTCTCACATGCTGGAAGTCCCTTGTCAGCGAGATCATGAGTCAGTCCTTTGACCCCGACAAGTAGAAGGTCAAGGGTGTTCCTGTGGAGGTGTGCTACATGTACCAGTGCCTCCGTCTCCCTCTCCACAATGAAGCTATCATTCTGAATCTTTTTTATTTTTATTTATTTTTTATTAGAGAAGTTGTAGGTTCACAGAAAAATCTTGCATAAAATAGAGTCCCCATATACCATTATTTTTTAAAGATTTATTTATTTATCCCCTCTCCCTTATTTTATTTATTTATTTATTTTTGCGCTTGCTGTCTGTTCTGTGTCTGCTTGTCTTCTCTTTAGGCAGCACTGGGAACCAATCCTGGGACTTTCTGGAGTGGGAGAGAGGTGCTCAATCTCTTGCATCACCTCAGCTCCCTGGTCTGCTGTGTCTCTCATTGTCTCTCTTCTGTGTCTCTTTTTCTTGCGTCATCTTGCTGCACTGGCTCGCTGCACTGGCTCTCTGCGCAGGCCCACACTCCGTGCGGGCCGGCACTCCCGCACAGGCCAGCACTTCTGCATGGGCCAGCATTCCGTGCGAGTCAGTTCTCCACGCCAGACAGCTCACCACGCAGTCAGCTTGCCTTTCACCAGGAGGCCCCGGGAATTGAACCCTGGACCTTCTATATGGTAGACAGGAACCCAATTGCTTGAGCCACATCCTTTTCCCCCACTATTATTAACATCTTGCATTAGTGTGGTACATTTGTTGCAATTTATGAGAGAACATTTTTATGCCAGCACTATTAGTCCATAGTTTACAATAGTTTTCACTGTATTGTACGGTCTTTTTTAAAAATTTTTATTCTCAGTAACATATTTACAACCTAAAATTTCCCCCTTTAACCATGTCACATATATAATTCAGTGCTGTTAATTACATTCACAGTGTTTTGCTACCATCACCACCATCTATTACCAAAATTTTCAGTCAGCCCAAATAGCAACTCTACAATTTAAGCATTAAGTTCCCATCCCCTACCCCCACCCTGGCCCCTGGTAACCTATATTCTAGATTCTGACTCTATGAGTTTTCTTATTCTAATTTCATATCACTGAGATAATACAATATTTGTCCTTTCCTGTCTGGCTTATTTTCACTCAACATGATGATGTTGTCAAGGTTCATCCATGTTGTTGTATATATCAGAACTTCATTTTTTTTCACTTCTAAATAATATTCCATTGTATGTATACATCACATTTTATTTATCCACTCATCGGTTGATGGACACTTGGATTGCTTCCACCTTTTGGACCTTGGTGTGCAAATATATCTTTGAGTCCCAGTTTCAATTCTTTTAGGTATATACCTAGAATACCTAGTAGAGGTGTTGCCGGGATCATATGGTAATTCTATACTTTAGCTTTCTGAGGAATTGCCAAACTGTCTTCCACATATGCTGCAACATTTTACATTCCCACTAACAATGAATGAGTGTTCCTGTTTCTCCACTTCCTAACACTTGTAATTTTCTGTTTTTTTAAAATAGTAGCCATTCTAATGGGTGTGAAATTTTATCTCACTTTGGTTTTGAGTTGCATTTCCTTCAATATCATCTTCAGAGAAAGGTCTATTCAAGTCTTTTGCCCATATTTTAAATGGGTTGTCTTTACTGTTGAGTTGTAAGATTTCTTTTATATTCTGGATATTAAACCCTTATATGTGATTTCCAGATATTTTCTCCCATTGAGTAGGTTGTCTTTTCACTTTAATGATACAGAAGTTTGGTGCACAAAAGTTTTAAATTTTGATAAGGTCTCATTTATATATATATATTTTCTTTTGTTGCTTGTGCTTTGTGTGTGAAGTCTAAGAAACCATTGCCTAACACAAGGTCCTGAAGATGCTTCCTTGTGTTTTCTTCTAGGAGTTTTATAGTCCTGGTTTGTAAATTTAGGTCTTTGATCCTTTTTGAGTTAATTTTTATGCATAATGTGAGATAAGAGTCCTCTTTCATTCTTTTGCACATGGATATCCAGTTGTCCCAGCACCATTTGTTGAAGAGACTATTCTTTCCCAATTGAGTGAACTTGACCGCCTTGTCAAAAAATGATTGGCCATAGGTAAGAGAGTCTATTTGTAAACTCTCAATTCAATTGCATTGGTCAAGATATCTATCCTTGTGCCAATACCATGCTGTTTTGACTACTGTAGCTTTGTAATATGCTTTTAAGTCAGGAAGTGTGAGTCGCATGTTATTTTATATTAATTTCACTACATTGATGAATACCAATAATGTTGATTTAAAAACAATGAAAATGCCATTCTGAAAATTAAATTGCTATCAATAGTATAATTTTCAAAAATCTGTACATGGAAAGAGAACATTGATGGAAAATGTGAGCAACAAAATGGAAAATAATGGAAAATTAATGCCTTGTGCTCTCTGTTACATATATATATACATATATATATATATATATATATTTTTTAGTTATTTGTTTTTTTTTTTCTTCTAAAGACCCTTTTTTTTCCCTGAAACACGAATTTCACATAATAAAATCTGGCCTTGGGAAGTGGATGTGACTCAAGCAGCTGAGCTCCTGCCTACCACATGGTAGGTCCTGGGTTCGGTTCCTGGTGCCTTCTAAAGAAGACGAGCAAGACAGCGAGCTGGTGTGACAGGCTGGCACGGCAAGCTGATGCAGCAAGATGACGCAACAATATGACACAGTGAGATGACACAACCAAGACACACAGTGAGGAAACACACAATGAGAGATACAACAAACAGGGAGCAGGGGTGGCTCAAGCAATTAGATGCCTCCCTCCCACATGGGAGGCCCAGGGTTAGGTTCTCGTGCTTCCTAAAAAGAAGACAAGCAGACAGCAAGTGCAAAACAATGGGGGGAGAAATAATAAAATAAAATAATAAAATAAAATAAGGTAAAATAAAATAAAATATATAATAAAAATAAAATAAAATATAAAATAAAAAAATAAAATAAAAAATAAAAAATAAAATAAAATAATAAAAATAAAATAAAATAAAATAAAATAAAATAAAATAAAATCTTGCCCTGCCAATTGGAAAGCCCTGGCATGGGGCCTGGTCAGACTCTGTGGGGAGCCTATTTCTATAGACATCGCAGCTAGCTTACTGATAGAATTCCCAACCCCAGATGGTAGAGGCTAAACAGAACAGGAGGTTCCCATTTGTCCCAAGTAAGGAAAGCTTCTCTGAGTAAGAGGCATTAGAGAACTGTGGAAGCCTATACTGAAGACTATACAGAAATCAAGCACAGCTTCTCCAAACCTCATCAGTGCAAAAATTAATATTCGACTCTGACAGAAGTGCATGAAGGAAGTAAGAGTTAAGTATTGTGAAAACCTAGTGAAATTCATTGTGTGTGTGTGTGTGTGTGTGTGTGTGTGTGTGTGCCCGGCATGGATGCATGTTAGTACAAGTTCACACTATGGTTAGCCAGTGAGTTTTCTGGCAATGTCCTTTCTATTTTGTTTCTCCGGCTTCAGGTCCTGCATTTGTAGGTTGCTCAAAAATGTTTAATATGTTGGTGAGGATGATAAGCATGATAATAATATGCAGATAGATGAGTGCTTTGCTATGAAATTTGAACATCAGATTAGGGTGGCTGAGAGATGACAACAACAGTGTCCATGTATTTGCTTATTTGTGTCATGAAGCATCTGTTCAAGGGAAGAGTGTGCTCTGAACAATCTTTCTGTAAACAAGTATGGATCTCAAGTAGCACATGGTAGGTGCTGACTAAAACTATTTTGAATTTTTTAAATGTCTGAAAATGCTTAAACTAACAAGCTAGGGTTTAGGGTGGCATGACTTCTGTCTTGGTTGCCAAGCTAATGGAAAGGGAATTGGGGACAGGGCAGATCAGCTGGGGAAGAGTTTCTTTCACTTTTCCTCCACCTATGTCACTGTGGGTTACAAATACCTATAAAAATCTGCCCTGCAGTATAAAATTACCTTGTGTTTTGTCTGTCTAAATGTTTTGGATTGTCAACTATTGATCCAGACTAGTATCTAAGACTGAGAAGCAACTGAGGATCCTGAATCTCTTTGATCCAACTGTGTTACTACTGCCCACCTGCATCAAGAAAGGAAGGCTTTTCCCTTAACATGGCTGGTGCCAACAGATAATATGGTTCCTGAAGTCACCCTTCAAGGTGGAGGTGAATTGGGCATTTTGTCCCAGGGATGCAGAAATGGAGAGTGAGTCAGTATAGGCTAGGAGAGGGAACCTAGACATGCAGATTCATGAATTGATTTCGTGTTTAACCTTGGCAGGGGCTTGAGGGGAATCTTAGATGGGAAGGTGGGATATCATGGTACCTGGGAGCTGCTCAGATGTGACTTGTGATGAGAGTGCAAAGGGTGAGGATAAGAGGAGTCTAGGTGGCCATGGTGGAGATAACCCCAGAGCTCATCCATCAGACACCTCAATTGAGTCTGGGCTGTTCTCAAAACTCAACTGCTATCACCATCCTGGGCAGGGCAAATATGTTCCTCTGTCAGGTTTGGCCTGGCTATGGAATGGGGCATGGAGGGTGTGGTTTAGGCTGCCATCACTGTGGTAAATGTTTTGCTTTCCTCTGTTGGCCTAACAGTCACTCATGGCTCAAGGAATAGTAGGACCCAAAAAAATATCCCTAGGTTGCAAAACTACTGGCTTTCCCTTTACACACCATGACGATCCTGAGACCTTCAAGTGAAGCTGCAGAGACCTCTTGCCACTCTGGAGCTCTCTGCTCAAGGTGAAGTCACCAGACACTGAGTCTGTGGAAACTTCTGGTCCCAAGACTCTGCTTTAAGGGATGGGAAACTCTGAGTCAATTCTGTGGACACACTTGTTTGATGTACCTGCTCTGAGATCACGTCTGTAGCCATTTGTCAGTTTGATGTAATTATGAATTCCAAAAATAGATATTGGATTATGCTTGTAAAATGATCTGTTAATCTGGGCACGATTAAGTTATGATTAGGGTGTTAACTGGGCCATGTCAGTAGGGCATTGAGCCCCACCCCTTGGTGGGTGGGGGAATCAAATATAAAAGGCATGGCAAGAACAGAATTGAAGAGTTTTGATGTTGGAGTTTTGATGTTGGAGAGAAGGCCCCGGAATAGAGACAAGCCATTTGCCTGAGAGTTCACAGCTGGCCTTGTGGGGAGAAGCAAAGCCTAGAGAGCCTAATAGTCTATAGCTGACCTTGTGGAGGAACCAGAGGCGCTAAGCCCGGAGAGAAACGCAGCCCCAGGAAGAGAGGAACCCAAGAAGCCTGAATCCTGGCAAACATCAGCAACTGTCTTGCTCCAACACATGGCAATGGACTTTGGTGAGGGAAGAAACTTATGCTTTATGGCCTGGTAACTGTGGACTTCTACCTCAAATAAATACCCTTTATAAATACCTTCTGGTATTTTGCATTAGCACTCCTTTGGCTGACTAATACAACCTCCATGCTTTTCTTTGGAGATAGAGCAATATCAAGGAAGGGTCTGTCCCTTTTACATGGAGTTTCCATTCTGGTGGAAAAAGTGGCCCTGTCAAATGTGTCTTTTATAATAATGTTACAAGTGGGGACTTGGGTAGTTTGAGATGGAACCCCCCCCCCCCAGGGGTTATCCTACTGTAGTTGGGGAAGAGAATGTACCCAGAGTAGGTGCCCTTTACACTGAGGCTTAGAGTGTGAGGAGAAGTTAGCCAGGTAAGAGAGTAATGGGAGTGGGAACCCCTGAAACAGCTTCTCCCAGCTTTCTTCACCCATAATCGAGGTGTTATTGACACCATGAGGTGCTAGAGACTCATTTCAGTGTGCATAATATTTTACATGATAGCTGTACCTTTCACTTCTATTTTTGAGAGTGTATATTTCTGAAATTGTATGTTTAGAACAGCTTGTCATTTTATCACTGTTTGCATTTTTGCTGGAATTTTCTATTATTTTTTCCTTGATATGTAGAAATAAATGAAGACAATCTAAAGAATAAGCAGAGGCTATTAAAAGCTTATGATAGCCAGAAAGTTAACCTCCATCACTTTAATTTTGTGGAGACTCCTAGGCAGGCAGGGGAGTGGGAAAACTTTAGAATGAAAAAAGGGGAGACTCATTTGGATTGTCTTTGTTTATTTCTACAGAACCATCTCCCTTCCTCAGAAACATGGCAGGGGAGGGTGGAAGGGCCCTAGCAGAAACTCATCTGTCCAGGTTCTGCCGTTTTGCCAGCTGGCCCCTGCTTTTGTCTCTCAGGTAGCTCCTGGACTCCTTTTAAAGTTTAAGCTCCTTTGTTATTTTGGAGGCAATGGTTTTGAAGGCCCTGGAGGTGCCTGATATCCTCTCCATTTTAACCCCGTTAAGAGACAGGTAGGGCAATCTGCACACTTCCACCTTCCACTGCACAAAGTCCTCCTGGCCTGGTGTACCATACATGCAAAACAGCTCATAGTCCTTGTTAAGGTCCCACTCGCAGTTGTTGGCATCCAGAACCTGGCAGATTTCCCGCATCATTTCCTTTGGCTCCATGGAGCTTGTTTTCTTCATTCTCCATGTAAACTTCAGTGAGTTCGGCTTGGCCTCCTGAGGTTTGAACATCCCTACCAATTCTTTGTTTTCAGGGACATCCATGTTATTCCTGGCAAACTTGAAACATAATTGTTTCTGTATGAAGTTGAAGCAGCAACCAGTGGCTCCCTGCTGGCCCTGGCTGTTGCTTGATCTGGCAGAGAGGTCACTATTCATGGAGGGGACAGGGCTGGAGTCCTTCCACTCCAGACCAGGCAGGGGGCTGGCAGGCATGTCGGCTATGCTGCTGGCCTTCCTCCAGGTGGGAAGGGCAGGTTCACTGAAACTCCGCTGCCTGGGGTTGGCAGAGATGGGAGACTTTACCTGTTGGGATAGGGAATGACTGATGCTGTTGTTCTGATCAACTGTAGGCTGAGGCTGTAGGGTGCTGGTGTTGCCCTCCATGTCACACGTCTTATTGCTCAAGAGTAGATAGGTGGCCATCACTTCATCATATTTCTGGCCTATCAGTGAGTCATGAATCTCTTCCCGAGTATATCCCATGGAAACCATCAAGTCAGTCCGCCAGGGGTCCATGTAGTCAGGGAGTGGCTCCTCATAAGGCCCAAGTTCATGTTCATGGCCCATGTTCATCCACATGTCTCTCATAATATGCTCCAACGTTCTTCTTTTGCTGGAATTTAGAACGAGGCATTTCCTCAGCAGGTTTTCACACTCCACAGACATGTGGATGGGGATGTTGTATTTTCCACTCAGTACTCGCTCCCTGAGCTCCTTCAAGTCCTCTCCAACAAAAGGCAGGGATCCAGTGACCATTGTGTACAAGATGACTCCCAGGCTCCATACATCTACTGCTGGCCCATCGTACTCTTGGCCTTGGAAGAGTTCCGGGGCAGCATAAGGGGGACTGCCACAGAATGTATGTAGCTTTTCACCAAAACTTAATTCACTGCTGAAGCCAAAGTCTGAAATCTTTATGTTCATATCAGCATCCAAGAGGAGGTTCTCTAACTTTAAATCCCTATGCACAATATACTTCTGGTGACAGTACTGCACAGCAGACACTATCTGGCGGAATTTGGCTCGGGCCTCTTTCTCTGTCATACTGCCATGAACTAGTAGGTGTTCAAACAGCTCCCCTCCACTAGCATACTCCATGGCAATATAGAGTGTTTTCTCAGTCTCCATGACTTCATATAATTGCACTATATTTGGATGATTTAAACCCTTCATTATGGTGACCTCACGGGATAGTTTCTGGAGGCTGGAGGAGTTCTGTTCATTCTTCTTGATTATCTTCATGGCTACTTCCTTCCCAGTCAGGATGTGCCGGGCCAGCTTCACTTTGGCAAAATTACCCTTTCCGAGTGTCTTTAGCAGTCGGTAATTTCCAATAAGGGTCTCCTCCTCCTCCAAGCTGGCTGAGAGGTCCTGCAGCATGTTGAACAGGCTGGGAGACAAAGAGTCCAAATGGAGGTTTAAAATAGAGAAGGTTGGTGCTTGTGTGTGTGTGTGTGTGTGTGTGTGTCTATCCTCGGAATAAAATAATTCCACAAGTCCACCTGATGAGCAGATAAAAATAATAAAATAAAATTAAATTAAAACGTAGAAAAGAAATAAAAATAGAAAATGAGTAAAAATAAAGAAAAATTAGAAAATAAAACTGAGAAAATTAAAATAATGAAGAAAAACAGAAAAAAAAAAAGAAATGAAAAATAAACAAAGAAAATAGACAAAAATCTTACAACACTAAATGAGGAAACCACTAAGTTTTGTCAGATTCCATTGTCACTGAAAATAAGTTTCCTGAGCTAGAGTAATTGTAAACCCAGGTTGCAAGGGACTTGTTTAGGATCTAGTATTTCCCAAATAAATAAATAAATTTATAGAAAAAAAAGAAAATGAGAAAAATAAAAAGAATAAATATATGAGAAAACAAAAAAGGAAAGATTAATGAAAATTGAAAAAAAAAATGAAAAGAAAAGCAAATGAAAACAAAGTGAGAATTATAAAATGACAAAATGAGAAAAAACAGCCAGACTAAAGAGAAATAAAAATTCAGAAAATGCAAAACAAACAAAAAGAAATGAAATTAAAACAAATACAATAGACCAAAAACCCCTCACAATTCCAATGAGTAAACCATTAACCTGAGAAGAATTGCATTCCTAGTTTGCCAGAGAATTATATAGGGCTTGGAATTGAAAAAAAGAAAGGAAGGAAGGAAGGGAGGGAGGAATAGAGGAAAGGAGAGAGGGAGGCTTGGAAGAAAGAAAGAAAGAAAGAAAAGAGAGAAGTAAGAATTGAATAAAATAAGAAAAAAGAAAATTAGAAAAATTAAAATAGTATTAAGAAAAAGTGAGGAAATTTCAACGAAGATAAAGAAAAAAGAAAAATGAGTGGAAAAATGTAGAAAGGAACAAATAAAGAAAACTATAAACACAGAAAAATGGTAGTAAACTGAATAAAGTAAGAATAAAATGCAGAAAAAAAGATGAAAAAACAAGGCAAAAATGAGAAAAAAGAAAAAATAGGGAAAATGAAAATAAAAGATGAAGGTAAAAGATAAAATGGGAAAATGAAATTTAAAAAAAAAATTGAGAGAGTGGTAAAAATGAAAACAAAAGAAGAAAATAAAAGGAAACAAAGAAAGTAGTATAAATGTTTAGAATTACAAAATAATAGTTGTTTATGCAGTCATAGCAAGAAATGGACCAATCAACACTGGGGATAATCCCCAGGGGTTTTCTCCCTTTTTGGTTCCAAGAACCCTTTACTCATTAAAAACTATATGTACAAATATTGAGGACCCAAAGAGTTTTGTTTATATTGCTTTTACCTTACCAGCAATTAAAACTTAGTGGCCTTTTCATTTCAGATTTTAAAAACTGTAATATGTTTTGGCTGTTAGAGATCTGAGAATGTCTACACCTTTCTCTTTAAACTCTGAATGATTAGTCTCAAAATGATGCCACAATTTACCAGGCATCAATATATTATGCAAAATGGTATATTGTATAAGACACAATAAGTTACATTTTTAACATATGTAATGCAGAGTAGTACTGTATTTTCCTTTCTTATTTACAATTTTGCCCAATTTCTTTGGAGTAGATTCCTCCATTACATGAGTCAGATAACTCGCTGATATGTTGGTTCTAGTGTCTTTAAATGTAGAGGTTGCAAGTGTGGGTTGAGAAAGCAAATCTCTTTCTTTTCTAAGGCAGCGATCCATCAGAGTCTGTGCCCTGTCTCTAGGTACTGGACATGGCACTCGAACCTCGTGGGAAGGAAACAAAATGCCCATGTATGACTTTAAGAAAAACATTTTTTGAAGTATAACGCAGATGCAGAAAATGCACAAACCATCAGTGTATAGCTTGCTGATGGTTCACAAACCGAACTCACCTAATTAATTTGCATTCAATTCAAGAAACAGAATGTTCCCAGCTCCCCAAACCCTCCACCACCATGTCCCTTTCCAGTCACTTTCTCCTCAATAGTAGCACGATTCTGTCTTCTAATAGCAGAGAATGGTTCTGCTCATTGCTGAAGTTTCCATAAATGGACTCAGACAGTATTAAAACCTCTGTGTCTTCCTTTGCTCACTGGGAGAATCTGCAAAAATCATGGGGCAGGCTTGTGGACCTCCACAGGCTGGGGTGGAATGACAGGGTTAAATCAACTATATGTAGAAATCTGGGAAGGGAAAATATCCAGCTGGGTTATAAGTGTTCATGCTCAAAATGTATCATTCGGATCATACTATTAGTATTTATACACAGTTTTTTAAAATCATGTTATATTTTTTCCTTTATAGTCTTATACATTTCCCCTGTCCATCTTAAAATGTAAGTGTTTGTATACATATATGTTCAATGTTTACATGTATATATTCATATTCATAACATAATTACACACATCTGTATAAAGACATACATATATACATAAATAATTTAAAATGTTTAAAGATTGTACAATATTTCATCATTTAGATGAAATACTGATCCCTGAACTTAGATGTTGAGGCTGTTTCTATCCTATGACAATGACTTTTACAGACTTCCCTACCTGATTTTGAGTTCAGGGAGCTGAACATTCACTTCTAAAACATCTTCCACAGCAGTGGCTTTTCCTGCTCCAAAAGACAGTCCATCAGTGTCCAGGCACAGTGGTGACTGCTCTCACATTGCACTGGGCTTTTTTAGTGGCATGTTTCCATTTCCTGCATTATACTGGAAGCTCCCTGAAATCTGGACATCTGTTGATTTATCTTCTCAGCACCTTGTCAAGCATGCTGCTTAGATTCAGTATGTTCTTAAATAAATACCAGGTTTTGAGTGAAAGGGCAGACACAAAGTAACTAGTATCCAGGCATTTCCAACCCACCCCCCATCAAGCTTCTACCATCCTAGTGAAGCAGTATTCTAAGTTGATAGTTAATTCTGCACCCCAAACTACTTAGTGAGCCCTGAGAGAGATGAGTGTTCGTGGTTCCTACATCCAACTAACTGTATTTATACAGATCCTTTACCGCTGCGACACCTAATAGGATTTTCCAAGAGTTTTTGCATTGCCTATTGTTCTCTTCCCTGAAGCTGAAAGTGCAGTGAGGGTTTACTAGGGAAGGATGGGTCAAGTTGAAGTTTTCTATTGGCATGACTTAATTGACTTATTATTTATATAGACTCTTAGGTAAGGAAACACTTTCAAGATTACATTTCAGTTCTGAAAAGAACTTAATACCACTGGAGGAAAAATGGGAGAAGAAAAAGTTATGTCCTTCTTTTTTGAATTTGAATGGTTGAAAAGAAATTCATGCACACAATTTTACCCAGTCCTTGATTTTCATGTTGACCTTATTGTTTTCAAACATTTCTGATACCTGTAGAATTGGACTGATAAATAAAAAATAAAGTTCTATTTATTGGCACCTGAGAAGAAAGCTGCCTTCCAGAACTAGTACATCCTTTGTTTCTCTGGTCCTCATATAGAGTCTGCATTGCTCTGTATTACTATGTAAGTTTTGGGACGTGTCTAGCATTGCTACCTTCCCTCATTTCTTAATTGATTTGAGTACTTCAAGCAGCAATAATAACGTGATGTGGTAGTAATAACATAGGTAGATATAAAATCTTTGCCAATGATAGCACATTGAACAGGAGGAGAGGAAGTATATTATTCTAAAGTTCTTGCAATAAAATGAAATGATATAATATTAAATCAAGACTGTAATCAAAAGTGACTAATACAATAAAAAATAACAAAAATTACTAAGAGATATGATTACACATCCAATAGAAAGCTAAAATACAGGTATTACAAAAGAAAGGTATAAATAAAGAATATGGGAGAAAAAGCTGATGGGACAAACAAAAAACAAACAGCTAGGTGTTACATTTAAAACAGACGTATCAATAATTATGGTGAACTTGAACTAAATGCTTTGCATAAAAGGCAGAAATGTTAGATTTAAAAATAAGGCTCAATTTTATGTTATTTATAACAAACACATTTTAAATATAAAGGCAGAGACAGGGTAAAATAGGAAAAATATTCTCTAGAAAGCATACGCATTAAAACTGGCATGTGTCTTATAATATCAGATGGAATAGTCTTCAAGGAAACAGTATGAGTATATATAAAGAGTGACATTTCATAATTATATGATGGGCATCTTCTTAAGAAGCTATTACAGTCCTAGAGTGTAACAGAGTTTCAAAATATAGAAAGAAAAAACAAACAGAACTAAAGGAGGAAATACACAAATACATAATTATAGTTGGAGAATTCAACCTTCTTCCATCAGCAATTGGTAGATAAGTAGACAAATATAAAATAAGTAACGATATAGAAGATTTGAGTAACACTGTCAACCAGCTTAACCTAACTGACATTTATTGAACACTACACTTAACAGCTGTAAAATATGCTTTCCTTTCAAGTGTATTTGGAACATTCACCAAGATGAACTATATATTAAAGATTAAAAATCTCATTAAATTTCAAAGGATTTAAATAGAGTATATTTTCTGATCAAAACAGAATTAAATTACAAATCAATAATGAAAGATATCTGGGAAATCCTAAAATATTTGGAAATTAGAAAGCATTCTTCTAAATAACCCATGGGTAAAAAGAAGAAATGACAAAGGGAATTTGAAAATCTGTAGAAAGCAGATAAAGCAGTGTTTAGAAGAAAATTTATGACTTTTAATATTATATCAGAAAAGAAAATAAATTTAATATCATATTCTAACTTTCAATATTAAGAAGCTAGAAAAAGAAGAACAAATTAAGTCAAAGTAAATAAAAGAAAGAAACAACAAAGTAAGTGTGAAAATCTTTAAATTAGAAAATAGAGGGGGAAGCGGCTGTGGCTCAATCAGTAGGGCTCCCGTTTACCATATGGGAGGTCTCGGGTTCGGTTCCCGGGGCCTCCTGGTGAAGGCAAGCCCGCCCACACGGCGCGGTTAGCTGACCCAGCGAGCACAAGCAGCAAGGGGGGGGATAAATGAATAAATAAATAAAATCTTTTAAAAAAAAAAAAAAATAGAGGGATGTGGATGTGGCTCAAGCGATTGGGCTCCTGTCAACCATATGGGAGGTTCAAGGTTCAATTCCTGGGGCCTCCTAGTGAAAAAGCAAGCTGGCCTGCGCAGCGAGGTGGCCTGCGTGGAGTACTGGCCCGCACGGAGTCCTGGCCTGCGCAGGAGTGCTGGCCAGCACAGGAGTGCTGTCCCTCATGGAGAGCTGGTGCAGTGAGATGATGCAACAAAAAGAGACACAGAAGAGAGACAATGAGAGACACAGCAGACCAGGGAGCTGAGGTGGCGCAAGAGATTAAGTGCCTATCTCCACTCCAGAAGGTCCCAGGATTGGTTCTTGGTGCCTCCTGGGGAGAAGACAAGCAGACACAGAAGAACTCACAGAGAGCAGACAGCAAGCACAAAACAACGAGGGGGACAGGGAGACATAAATAAATAAAATACATCTTAAAAAAAATAGAACAACAGTTGAGAAAAATCATCAATCTAAAAAGCTGGTTCTTTGAGAAAATCAATAAAAGTGATACTTATAGAGCTATACTGATTAAAAATAAAGAGAGAAAGGGAGTATCACTTTAGAACTTAAGGCATTAAAAGGAAAGTAAAGGAATATTATGAACAACTTTATGCCAGAAAATGAAACAGCTTAGACAAAATGGACATATTCCTTGAAAGACATGTTACCAAAACATGACAAGAAGTTGAAAATCTGAATTGCCCAACAAATAAATTAAATTAATTAAATTTGTAATAAAAAATCTTCTAATATGGAAAAACCCCTGGCCCAGATTTTTCCTTTGGTGAAGGGTATCAAATATTTAAAGGAGAAATAATAATACTCTAAACAAACTCTCTTGGGAAATAGAGGAGGAGGAAATACTTTCCAACTCCTTTTGTGAGACAGCATAACTCTGATACCAAAACCAGGCAAGGATATTGAGGAACAGGTAATATTTTGGAATTGATGTTTCTTTCTATATCTTGATTTAGTGGTGGGACTCTAAACTTGATTTAGTGGTTCCAGGACTCTCTGCACTTGTCACATCACAGACCTGGTAAAACTCTGGAAAATGTGTGAATATTACTATATGCAAATGATACCACAATAGAAAAAAATTTAATTGATATACTTCACCACATTAACTGAATAAATGTGAAAAAGTACATCATCTCATGTGAAAAGGTTTATCATCTCATTAAATATGAAAAAGACATTTCATGATATTTGATGTCTGTTAATGATAAAATCTCTCAGCAAAATATGAATAGAAGGAAACTTCATCAATTTGATAATCAGGCATTTATGTAAAGCCAACCATACTTAATGATGATGAAAGACTGAACACTTTCCCATTATGTTTGGGAACAAGGCAAGGAGGTCTTACCACCACTTTTCCCTACTACTCTGGACATCCTAGCTAGTGCTATAAGGCACAGAAAAGAATAAAGGGTGTAAAGATTGTAAAAGAAATTGTAGCAGTTTGATGTTATTTATGAGTTCCAAAAAAGATATTTGATTATGTTTGTAAACTGGTCTTTTCCTCTGGGTGTGATACGCTTTGATTTATTAGATTGAGCTGAGATGTCTTTGATTAAATTATGTTAAGATTAGGGCAAACAGGGTTGAGTCCCCACATCCTTGGTGGGCTGATAAAACAGACTCTCACAGAAGTAGACACACAGAGAAGAACACAAAGAGAGACAGTTCATTAGACACAGCAGAGGCCCCAGGAAGAGAGATGAGCCTGATAGTCTACAGCTGACCTTATGAAAAGACCAGAGCAGGTGAGCCCTGAAAGAAACAAGTCCTGGGGAGAGAGACAGCCTTATGCCAGCCTATAGCTGAGATTGGAAGAAGCTGGGACCACAGAGCCTTAAGAGGAAGAAGGAAGGCTGGACCTTCACAGATGTTGCCCGCCATCTTGTATCAACCCATGGCAACAGACTTTGGGTGAGAAAGTACTTCTTATGGTACCTTGATCTGGACTCTTTAGGGCCTTGTGACTGTAAGCTTCTACTCCAAATAAATACCCTTTATAAAAGCTAACATATCTCTGGTGCTTTGCATCAGCACCCCTTTTGGCTGACTAATACTGAATTTGGTACCGAGAGGTAGGGTTGTGCTTTTGCAATTATCAAAATGCTGGGATGGTTTTATAAATGGGAAAAGAGTATTTTTTGGAGGAATCATGAGATGCTTGATGGAAAAGGCCTGGATTGCTTTAAAGAGACTGTTGGTAGGAATATGGAGCCTAAAGTTATTTTTGGTAAGACCTTAGAAGGAAATAATTGTGAGATGCTTGATACAAAAGGCCTCGAGTGCTTTGAAGCGACTGTTGGTAGAAATATGGATGCTAGAGACTTTTATGAGGCCTTAGAAGTAAATGATGAAACTATTATTGGAAACTGGAGGAAAGGTGATCCGTGTGTTAAAGTTGCAGAGAACTTAGCAAGATTAACTCCTGATGTTTTATGGAAGGCAGAATGTGAAAATGGCATGCCTGGGCATTTAGCAGAAGAACTTTCCAAAGTAAACTTGGAGAATGGGCTTGGCTTCTCCTTGAAGCTTGTAGTAAAATGCTAGATGAGAGAGATAAGCTGAGAACTGAATTGTTGGGCACAGTGAAACCAGAAATCGATTCCAGAAATTCTAAGCCTCTGGAAATCAAGCCCCCAGATGATAGTGCCCCATTTGAGGAATTAACTAAACTTGGAACTTGTTAGGATTAGAAATGCAGTCATCCAGGAAAGACTTGTGGAAAATATTACTGTCTGATGGCTTGGACCCCTGCTTCCTACATGCTAAGCCCACAAGCTTTTTGTGAGAGCTGTATGAACAAAACCACTGTCAGCCTGGACTAAAAGGACATTAGGGGAGAAATGGAAGGGAAAATGGCTTTAAAAGGAAAACCACAGAAGCTGAGGTCAGGAATTAAGACATCTCTTTGGGTCAAGAGAGGATCCCCACCTGTATGTATGGAAAGGGTGAAATTTGCCCTGGCATTTGAAGAGGGTGGATGTCCCAGCCTGCTGTTGGGAGACTTTTGCCACCCCAGGCTACTGAGAGGGTTGAGCACATTCCTCAAGGGTTGGGGAGAGTAAGGTCGACATCCCATAGGTCTGAGAGGGGTGGTCCTGTCCCCCCTAGTTTAGGGAAGGCCAGGTCACCAACTCATTGCTCTGAGAGGGTTGGGCCTGTAGGCCAGAGTTTAGGGAAATGTTGCCTCCCCCCTTACACCTCTATACACATTTGACATAATTGTGTACCTAGAAAATTTAAAGGAGGCTATGAAAGAGGAAAAATAGAAATTAAGAAAAAATTGGACCGAAAAATAAATTTAGTTAGGTCACAGTATACAAGATCATTATACATTTAATTTTATTTCTATTGACTAGCAATGGACTACTAGAACATTATTATTTTTTAAAAAGCACATTTACAACAGGATAGGAAAATAAAATACTTAGGGATAATGTTAATGAAATCTGAAAACTACCAAGTATTTCAGACAGACATTAAAGAACAGCTAAATAAATGAAAAAAAAAAAATATATATATATGTTCATGGATTGGAAAACACAATGTTGCTAAGATGTCAGTTCTCCCCAAAGTGATCTACAGATTCAATGTAATTTCAATTAAAATCTCAACAGGATTTTCCTTTTACAAATTAACAGATTAATTAAAAAAATTATAGGGAAAGCTAAATATTTTGAATACCCAAGCTTATAAAAAAGCTCAGTATTTTTTCAAAACTTAATAAAAAGCTGCAGTAATCAAGGCAGTGTGTTGTGGGTGAAGGGATAGACAAATAGGTCAAGTAATGGAAAACAGTGTCCAGAAATATACCCACATCAATATTGCCAAGTAATTACTGATAAAAGTTTCCAAAGGAAAAAATGGTCTGAAACAGTTGAATAGCCATATGTGAAAACAACAACAATAACAACTTGACCCTACGTTCCTCAAACAATACCAAAAATTAATTTGAAATGGATCATAGACCAAAACATAAAAGCTAAATCTATAAAACTTTTACAAGTAATTACAGGAGAAAATATTCATGACTTTTGGGTAGACAAAGATTTTCTAGATAAGTTCCATAAAGCATATTCCAAAAAAGAGAAAAGGTAAATTGGACTTTTTCAAAATTAATTTTTTTAGTTAAAAGACATCATTAAGACTAGGAATAGGCATAGCAGAGATACGGAGAAAATATTCACAAAACATTTATCTGACAAAAGTCTTCTAACAAGACTCTATAAAGAGTACACGTATGATTTGTGTCCTTTTCTATGTGTATGTGACACTTCAATATAATTTACCAAAATAAAAAAGCCTATTAAAAGAATATATAAATAACATGTTTCAATAATAAAAAGACAAAAAATCTCATTAAAAATGGGTAAAAGCCTTGAACACTTTACAATAAAATATATACAAACGGCCAGTGATATTCTCACCATCATTAGTCATTTGGGAAATGCCAATTACAACCCCAAGGGGACATTATCGCACATGTTACTAGAATGGCATACGCAGAAAGTCTGATGAGAATTTTGATATGGACTTTTATCTATTGCTGGTAGGATTGTAAAATGGTAAAACTTTGGAAAAGGTGTGGCAGTTTCTCCTAAAGTCAGACATACACCTACACTTTCAATTCAACTATTCCTCTACGATATATTTACAATGAGAACATTAAGTCATTGAAACATAGACAACCCAAAGGAGAACAAACAGAGGCCATTTATTCAAAACTTGCTGTAAAGAGTCAGGTACCACCACCTGCATATGGCAGAGACTCCAAGGCAGGCAGAGGAGTGGGAAAGCTTTATAGTGAAAAAAAGGGGGAAAGCTTTAGGAATGCTATGATTATAGGTTGTTGGCCAGTGGCCACCTTTTGTCTCTCTTCCACTGGGACAGTGGAGACTGGATCTATGGGGGTTTCCCCAGGAGGGTAGCTCAGGAGTAGGTCACTTTCAGGCCAGCTCCAGAGCACTCTCTGTTCTAGGACAGCCTTTCCTGAAAGCACCCCACTCCCCTGTTCTTCTGCTCCCCTACTTCCACTTGTTTGATATTCATCTGGGCACTCCCTAGTTCCACAGCAGTAACATCCTCATACTCCTCTCCTGAATCATCTCTAGGTCTTCCTTATCTTCACTTCCTGACACCAGCCCTTCCTGGAGCCTGGGGGTGGGAGGGGCAAAGTGGGTCCCAGCCTTGGGAGACCTTGCAGTCAGTGTGGGAGTGGGTGTTTATGGGTGCTTGGTTGGTCCTGGCTACCGCATCTCTTTTTTTTTTTTTTAACTTTATTTTGTACATTTAATAATTGAAAATATAAACAATTAAAAACTAAAAAGTAAACACAGGTGAATAAATATATACATTTCTCAATTAAATGTAATGGATACATGTAATTTTTTTTTTTTTTTGAATCAAACAATATATTACACAATATATTTGGTTCATAGTAATGCATTCATACAGTATTTGTCCTTTTGTGTCTGGCTTGCTTCACTCAAC
>JAKSZT010054218.1:1045573-1081063 GCA_026826555.1 Tolypeutes matacus
AAAAAAAGAATAATTCTTATTATAATAAAATTTTTATAGCATCCAGGACCCTTGGTCTCCACCTATCATGACCCTTTTTGAATGGGTTCTGAGGAAATGTAAAACATTTTTTGAAAACATTCGGACACCAGAATCTTAGGAAATGTTATTGAAACTCTGAGTTCCCCACACTATGGGAGTATGGCAAAGCTTTTACCAATATATATATATGAGTAGAACTGAATAACTTTTCACAATAGTTCACTGTCATGATAATCCACTAAACACAGTAGGATCAAAGGCAACATTTCCGATTCTTTATTGTTCAAAGGCCGGGGCTTATCTGTTGGTCTCCTGTCTGGGTCATTATCAGCTTACTGGTGCCACACACAAATATACCTGCATATATATCATCTACTTTTTCTCTTGTAATTCCTGTCCATTTCCTTTGCAATGATTGATGTCTATTTATTGATTTTTTAGATTACATTATCATAAAATGATGAGTTAAAAATGAAGCTTTTGAGCTTTGAACAAATGTGTTTGATGATCTTCTTGGGGACCATGGAGCACCAGCTCCCTGAGCCCACACTAGGTTGGATCCAGCCAAGCCTGAGACAGGTTTTTTTTTTGTCTCACTTCCCCACTGACATCTGTCACTGTGGAAATGGTTGCTGTGCCACAGAATACAATAATACTCGGCCTCGTCCTCAGACTGGGCACCTGTTATGGTGAGGGCTGCTTTGCCGCCAAGCAGGGACCTGGAGAATCGGGCAGGGACCCCTGGGATGCAATTGCTGGTACTCCCTATCAGACCCCGGGGAGGCTGGTAGGGCTTCTGCTGCACCTAGTTGGCATAGTTACTGGTGGTGACGGCCCCCGCACTGGAGCCACAGTTGAGTGTGACTGTCCCTCCAGGAGATGTGGACAGTGAAGGTTCTTGAGTTACCACAGCCTGGGAAAAGGCTCCTGAAAACAGGTGAGAGACACTGTGGTCAGGAGAAGAGATAGGGACAGCAGGTTCCATGTTCCTGTCCCCTCTCCAAGCCCAGAAAATACCCCCTGACCTGTGCAGTGAGCCAGAAGGTTGAGCAAGAGAGGGGTCCAGGCCATGGTGGAGATGCCTTCAGTGCTGTGCTTTTCAAGAAGACTCAGCCCTGGGTCAGCTTCCCCAGCTCCCATTATAACCCTTAAGTCCCTGGGCAGGGTGAGGTGGGGCGTTCATGCAAATGAGCGCCCCTTCCACAAGGACTCAGCAATTTGACCAGGCTACAGTTAACTGAGTTGTTTCACATCAGTGATCAGATCAGAGGGCCAAATACCAGCTGTGCTTGCTGTCCCAGGGCCTGGCCCACAGCTCCCTCTAGGGTCCATAGGGGAATAGCACTGATGGAAGGGCATCCTTTTGCAGGACCTTTCCCTTGCCTCCTCATCTCCTTTTCAGAGCTTCAGTTTTCAGTTTCCTTAGTAAATCAATTTCAGTACCTGGGATACCCCAGGCAGGAAACCTGGTGGAAAAATTTTGTAAATGGGAGGCTTGATTGCATCACAGGCTCCCGTTCTTCTTTACTCCAATTTACACATCCATCACTGCTCTGAGTAGAAGAGGGATCTGGGGCTCACCTGGTGTCTCAGCTTATGTTTCTCAATACTGAAGCTAATAACGTGCACATCTAGGCTCCTGGGCAGTTGACTGTCCCAAGTTCAGGTGCTCAGTCTTTACCAGGGCCCAGTAGCATGCCAGAATTTATATATATTTTAATTAACATACAGGTCACATACTGTATAATTCAACTTTTAAACTGTAGTGTTTGGGTGTTTTTGGTTTTTGTTTTTTTTTTTTTTTTTGGTATATTTGTACTGTTGTGCAAATATCCCATTGTAGTTCAAAAATATATCACCCATTAAAGCAATCCCATACCCTTAGTAGTCATTTGCCCATTCCCATGTCCCCCAGATACTGGCAATCACTGATCTACTTTCTGTCTCTATAGATTTGCCTATAACAAATGGAATCATGTAGTCTTTTATGTGTGGCTTCTATCATATATCTTGATGTTTTCAAGGTTCTTCTCATATGGATGTATCACTTTTTGTTTTTGCCTTCATCAGTTGATAGGCCCACACTTTTGCTATGGCAGGTAATCTATGAATATTTGAGTGCAAGTTTCTGGGTGGATGTGTGTTTTCAATTCTGTTAGAACTATATCTAGGACTAGAATTGCTGGGTCATTTGATAACTGTATGTTTTAACTTTTTGAGAACAACCAAATTGTTCCAAAGCAGCCCCTTTATAGTCCCACTGGCAATTAGGTACGAGGTTTCCAGTTTCTCCATATCCTCTCCAACCCTTATTATTCCTCCTCTTGATTTTAGCTATCCCAGTGGGTGTGAAATGGAATCTCATTGTGGTTTTGATTTGCATTTTCCTGATGACTAATGATGTTGAGCATCTGTCCATGTGCTTATTACTGAGATGACATATGCCTTACATGAGCTTGGGAACTTTTTGTCAGAGACCAAGCATATGACCCAGTGACCCCCAGTCCCTCTTTTGTTTTGAATTGGTCAGCATTTTTAATTGCAGACAACAGTATTTACTCTTGTTAATCTATTCCCGTACCTATGGGGAAGATAGGGCCTATTTCCTCATTTACCTGGGTCTTCCTCAGAAGGCCTATTCTGTCTCACTTGGCAGGCATAACCTGTTTCTCTTTCTCCCATTCAAGGAGAGATCTTGGTGCACAGAGGTCTCCCATACAGATGCCTACACCTCAGACTCTCATTGAAAAGAGACATAAGGCCGGTGGGCCCAAGGTTTTTTGTTTCACTTATCTTCTGAGCCACTGTGAGGAACTAAAGCTGCTCCCACTGCCAGGGGCTGTAGCACAGTAAAAATAGGCCTCATCTTCAGGCTGGAGCCCAGAGATGAGCAAAAGGCCTCATTGGCCGAGGCATCTTTGGCTCTAGAGAAATGGCTGGAGATCCCAGAGCCCTGGTGCTTGTCTGAGTCTGACTTGAATATTAGGAGATACCGGGGAGGGCTCCCTGGCTTCTGCTGGTACCAGGATATGTAGTAGCCACCAACATTGAAGCTGCTGCTCAGGGTGCAGTTGAGTCTCACAGATGTTTCCAGAGATGTGGAGAGGGAGGGCGGCTGAGTGAGCACAGGCTGGAAGAGGGAACCTGCAGACACAGACAGACATGGGTGCTGGGACAGGGACCAGGGTGAAGCTGCTGCAGGTCTGAATGAGAGGGGCTGATGCAGGCTGGGAGGCTGCTCTGGGTGTCTGTGGCCTGTCCCTACCTGAGCAGTGAGAGAGGAGCATGAGGAGGAGAGGAGTCCAGGCCATGGTGGACACAGGTACTGAGCCCCACAGTGGAGCTGGGCTGCCCCAGGCCTCCTTTTCTCTCCCACCCTCTGCCAGAGGAGGTGCTGATCATGCAAACTTGCTTCCATCCACTGACTGCCCAGGCCCTCCCTGAGCCCTAAAGCTGGAACTCAGCTCACACTAGACCCAGGAAGATGAAGATTTGTTTTTCCTTTGGGAGAGCCCTGGGAGGAAGCAGCTGCTGAGATGACAAAAAGTCCTTGCTCAGGTGACTGCCAGGCCAGAGAGGTCACAGCTGCTGAGCCCCCATCAATGAGCATAGGGTGCAGCCCCCCAGGCTTTGCCCATTTGAGTGAATGGTCCTTCCTTAGCCCCAGTGCAGGAACTACAGGCAGTCCCGCTGCATCCCCTGGTGGTCATAGGGTACAACCTCAGCATGGCCCAAGGATGTGAGAGCAGAGCAGCTTTTGTACCCTCACCAGGTCACTCTCTCTGTCCACATATAGATGGTCTGATTTCTAGATATGATGTGCTTGATTACTAAACAGTTGCTTGCTCTAAAAAAGAGTCTTGATATGTGGATGGTTCACACATGTAGTTAAAAATTAAAAAACCCACGTGTCATGTCAGCTGCCACAGAAGAGGGGTCAGTTGAACTGGTTTGAAGGGGGTGGTGGGGCAGCTCAGGGGACAGTAGCAATAGGGCATTCTATAGCAAATAAAAATGCCCTTGGCTTGTTCAGATGATAGTATTAGGTAAATGTTCCCAAAATTATATAATGCCTTTCAGATTTTCACAGGGTTAGATTTGATTAGTGATTTGGGAAAAAGCAATAGCTTTGGCAGGCTTAATGTTAACCAGCCAATACTTTTACATATCTCTCTATTATATGAAGTCAGCTTTTATCTCCCTAAGTAATGTTTGCATGTGTGTGCATATTTGTGTTGTACATTTCTTGTCTGCATTTTGTCCTAGGTCTTATACAATTTGTTTATATTGTAAACAGACATTTTTAACATGTACTTTTTTACTCATTATTTTCAGTTCAGTTATATATATATATATATTTTTTTTCTCCCCCCCCCCCCTAGGTACCCAGTGCCTGGGGATTGAACCCTGGACCTCATGTGGGAAGCTGGCACTCAACCTCTGATCCAGATTGGCTCCCCTGAGTTGTTTTTTTGTTTGTTTGTTTGTTTGCTTGCTTGTTTTTTTTTGTTTTTAGGAGGCATCGGGGACCGAACCTGGGACCTCCCATGTGGGAAGCAGACACTTAACCTCCTGAGCCACATCTGCTTCCCAGTATATGTTTTAATGTCATACTGTTTTTGTAGCTATGTCTGAAGGCCTGGTCAGGGGACAGTGGAAATCATCACTGCCTCATCATTCCCCACATCCACAAATGGTCTCCAAGAATCACGCACAAGGATCTTTTAGTTCATCATCTCTGACCAGGATTGCCCTTTCCCCTCATAGTATTTAGAGCCATCTTTCACTTTCTGATCAGTCAGCCTCCCCCCACACCCCCAGCTTAAACTCCTTCACTGGCTCTTCATCACTGTTCGCACAAAGTCTGCATCTCTGAGTCCTCTAAATATGCCCTTCATACTCTGGCCCTTCCTACCCCCACAGCCCACATTACAGTGCCCTCCCTTTGCTCTCAGCCTCCAGCCTCACTCACTTTCCTGTCCTTGGAAACACTGAACTCTTCTTCCTTCCATAGTCTCCATACCATCTCCACCTTTGTTGAGATTAGATAAACTTCCATGTGAAATCATGATGAATGTGTCTACTTTGGCATCACTGAGCATCTGTTAAAATTAGGGCATGTGCCCACGTCACAGATAAGGACAGAGATTTTTAAAATATGTTACTATGGAAATTTTTGAGGTCACCAAAAATTATAGAGAGTAGCCCATGGATTTTTCCACCATTATCCAGCTTTATCTATCATCAGTATGACTCATCTAGTCTATATATCTTTCCCCACAACCTCACTCAATGATTTTAAAACCAATTCTAAGTATATCACTTCATTAGTATATGATTTAGCATTTAAATACATATTGTTATGTTCCCAAACTCTTGTACTTTAAAAGCACTGGATTCCAACAACTCTCACATAAATTAATATTGTGTTTTGTTCTCTCCAGTGGTTATCTCATTGTTGTACTGCATCAGGTACAAGGTTTCAAAATCAGAAGATTCTGAATTCGGAATGACTCTGAGGAGTCATGGAGTGGTGGTCCAGTTGTGAATCAGGAGAGACAGTGAGAGCCAATGATTAATAAATCTCATGGAGATTTGGAGGAAGACATTAGAATGGAAAGTAAGAAGGAAGAGATGAAATTTAAAGATGTTTAGGAGAGAGAATCTATATGGCTGATTATCAGTTGGATCTCTGGGTCAGGTACAGAAGAATCAATGGTAAATTTGAGGTTTCTCATTTTGTGGATAATTTGGGTATTACTGCTGTTAACTCTGGTAGAGATATCAGATAGAAGCTGTTCAGGCAGCAATGGTAAGGGTTTGTGTTTCTCTTTTGGAAAAGTAGGTCACATGAATTAAGATATAAAATTTTAGCTCTGAAAGGGTCTGAGATTTCCATGAGGCAACTGCATTGTCTTACCAGTTAGATGCATAGTCATGAAAGGGGAACTGTGAACATGTGATGAGTCAGAGGACTAGAATGGACTCCTGGGAACCTCCTCTGTCTATGGGGTAGGTAGGAGAGGCACAAAATCCCATGTGTAATTCGAGAAAATTTGTGGTTGATTTATCTGTCTTCAATTATTTGTGAAAGAAATATTTATTAAGCACTTATTATATTCCACTTAATTCTCAGATGACAAAGTAATAAGAGGAATTGGTTGAAAACACAACCCCTTTTATGCTCATACCAGTGGTTCTGATTCAAATGAGAACAGTGAAACTTCTATTACCTTTCAGGAGACCACCTATCAGATGGGAGTTAGAGGGAGCACCCAACAGCACTCACATCCTTCTCCCACTACCCCATTCTGCTGGGCGACAAGGTCACACCTCTTACCACATCACGGCTCTCGTGTGACCTGGCTTCCTCTTTTCCTGCCAAAATCAAAGCATAAAGAATTTTCACAAGCTTTTCCACCCACTTTGGATATTTGGAATATTTCCAGAGTGGGGAGGAGCAAAATTTATTCAATTTCATTTGTTCAGTTTTTTTTCAATAATACTTTCTGAGTTTTATTGCTTTCCTAGGGGTTTCAGTTAATAAGATTAGTTCTATGTATATATAATTTTATTGATGATATTAATTAATATTTTCAATTACGTAGTTACATGTTCATAAAAAGTATTCAGCATTTATCTTCTACATAAAGAGACAGATATTCATAAAGTACAGAATTTCTCAAATACAGTAAGAGTATTGGAAATAGTTGGTGAGGATGAAGGTGGTATGTATCTAAAGAAATAAACCAGGCCATGTGTAGATCAGAGCTACCTGGCTTGCTATATGGGGGCATAGGAGATCCTGGAGGGTGTTGTCTGAGTATGGAGATGGAAACCCAGATTTCCTAAGGGTTCAGAGCTAAGGAATGATCAGTGCAGCCTGGGCCTGGAACAGGGGACAGCTGGGGGTTGGGCAAAGGGACCTCTGGGTCTTCTGGGTCACACATGCTGGACTTTGTCCTCTTGTCATCCTCACCCAGAATGAAGACAAAGTTTTTTGCCCAAATTGAACTTGTTTTCATTGGGTGACCAGTAAAAAGAGGAATTGTTTTCCTTGACCTGTAAAGATAAACTGCATAGAGAGCATCAGGCCTTCTAGGTTCAGTAGCACAGGGGACAGTGGAAGCAAAAATCTGAGCTGGTATTGGTAACTGGCAGGGACAGTGGAGTGATGGGTCAGGCAGGGGAGATGAGGGCAGATCCTCATCTCCCTTCCCCACGGGAAAGGGCTCTTGGTGGCATTGGGATGTATCCAGCTTTGGGACAGTGATATTCAGCTTTGTCCTCAGGCTGGTGCCCAGGGGTGGTAATGGAGACTGTTTGACAAAACCCAGACCCAGAGAATTGGGCTGAACCCCTGAAGGTTGATCACTGCTGGCCTAGTGGTGTTGAAAAGCAACAATGTGGTATGAGAGGAGAGGAGAGGAGAATCCAAGGCTGTTCCTGCAGACTCAAGAAAACCAATCATAGGAGTTCCCATGGCTACTGAGTGGCATCAGCTCTAGGGAAGTCCTATCAATGGCACCTATTAACTCAGCATCCCTGGAGTAGGCTCTGGGTTTTCCCAGCAAAGGTGGAGCCTCCATCACCTTCATCCTCTCAGTCCCTCAAAGAGGTTTGCTGACACAGTCTCCAAAATCCTTCCATGCCTGCCCCCGTCTCCCTGACATGACACCTGAAGGTTTAGGTCCTAGTGAGTGAACCAGGCCAGCTCTGAAACTGGGCTTCCCTTGGGCCTTCATCCTTACTCAGCTCTTCACACCATAGGGCTTTGACCTGGGAGCACAGAGCACCTCAGCCAGCCCTGAACAAAGGCAATGGGGAGGGAAAGCGAGCTTGTGCTCTGACCTCCAACAAGTGACTTCTGTGTTGTTGAGGTACTGTTCATGTGCTGGAACATCCTGGGGCCTCTGACTCAAGAGAAAGCTAGGAAGGCAGAGGTGCTTTCCTCCAAGAGAAGAAAAAGGTCAGCCCCACAGGTTTTGATTTTTTAAAAAAATATTTATTTTTTTTATTCCCCGCCCCCCCCCCCCCCTTGTTGTCTGCACTTGCTGTGTCTGTTCATCTTTCTTGTTTCTTTAGGAGTCACCAGGAGCCGAACGTGGGACCTCTGATGTGGGAGGGAGTTGCCCAATTGCCTGAGCCACTTCCGCCCAGGTTTTGATTTTATGACACATTTATCCCATGGAGTGGTTTCATTGTCATCATGAATTTCATTCTTGTTTGTTTGGGTTTTGTTTTCTGAGATTTCAGAAACACTAACTGGGAATTGGGAAATTGGAGAAGAGCCCTTGTAACCGAGAAGCATCTTGCAGGTATACGCCATGGGCATGAAAGTTATTTTAATAGAAAAATGTCATGATCCAAGAGCCTGAACAGCTGGGTTTTTTTTTTTGGTCCCACTTCCCCATCTGCCTATGTCACTGAGAGAAGCACCGTTGTGCCAGATCATACAGTAATAGTCAGCCTCATCCTTGGCCTGGAGTCCAGAGATGAGCAAAAACCCTACATTGGCTGAGGCATCTTAGGCTCCAGAGAATTGGCTGGGGATCCCAGAGACCTGGTGCTTCTCTGAGTCTGTGGTGTAGAACAGGAAATACCGGGGAGGGCTGTCTGGCTTCTGCTGGAACCAGTATAATCCTGTAATTACCAACACTGTTGTCGCTGCTCAGGGTGCAGGTGAGTCTCACAGATGTTCCCAGAGATGCAGAGAGGGAGGGCAGCTGAGTCAGCACAGGCTGGGAGAGGGAACCTGCAAACACAGACATGCATGGGTTCTGGGGCAGGGACCAGAATGAAGCTGCTGTCAGTTTCAATGAGAGGGGCTGGTGTAGGCTGGGAGGCTGCCCTGGGTGTCTGTGGCCTGTCCCTACCTGAGCAGTGAGAGAGGAGCATGAGGATGAGAGAAGCCCAGGCCATGGTGGACACAACCCCTGCAGCCCCTAATGGAACTGGACTCTCTTATTCCCTCCCTATTGGCCTCACCAAAGGCGGGGATGGTCATGCAAATTGGGCACTAACTCCTCTCTGCCCCATTTTCTCTGAGCTGAGGGTCTTGTGGTTATAGGAGGCTAATGGGCAGGGCTACTCTGTGTGCCCCTTGGGGGTGCCCCGGGAAGAGGCAGCTGCCGGGACACCATAGGGGCCTGTGAGCAGGAGGCTCTGCCAGCCCAGGGAGGACCCTGGATCTCTGATGACAAGAGGAGAAAGGCAGGTACTGTGTGACCCCAGGTGCCCTTTTCCCTAAACACTGCTGAAGAACCTATGGAGCCTGATGAAGATACCTCAGAGCACTTTCTTCTGAGGCTCCACTATGGGCCTCTGCCCCCAAGCAGAGTCTTATTCCCTGGTCAGACTTCCATGGGAGCCAACTTATTCCATGCAAATATCTTCTGGCTCCTTGCTGTCCCCCAGCCCTTGTTGGATGCAAATATAAGCAAAGACCCCATAGAGGAAAAGGACATGACCTAATTCAGATGGAATGGGGTGAGGGAGCCAGATGAGGAGGTCATGAATTCAGGGGTGCTTCACAGGTGCAAGAAATTCCCACATGAGTGAGGACACCATTGGACCAACTACCATGGAGCCAGCCTGGTGGTTGACCAGCTGTCAGGCCCAGCGCTGGACTCTCAGGGTTCACCCTGTGCCTGCTGCTGGCCACAAGGCAAATATCCTCTGGCCAATGTGATGCTAAGAGACAAGTGGCAGTGACATCTTTCTTGATGTCACTACTCAAGACTAGGGCCAGAAGGGGCCTCCATATGTCCTGATTGGAACAGTGATGCTCCCACACAGGGATCTTTGTCATGATTGAAAACCATTCTTAAACAGTCTGTCACTTTTATCAAAATATCAGTCTCTGTCAACTGTGACCGGGCAGCTTCAGCTTTGTTTTTCCAGACACTGAACATGGTGAGTGAGAGGACAATTAAAGGTTCCCATAGAAACACACACCTGGAGAAATTGCTGTGTGTGCATATTGCATGGGGGGTGGGAGGTGGACAAGAAATCAGGGTAAAACAGCCTGAAGTCAAGTGGGATATATAAGTTTGGATCTGCAGGAGGATTTAACAGATCTCTTTGGCAGAGAGGAGGAAAGGGTTTTCTAGTCAGAGTTCAGGGCATGTGCCAAGGCCGGAAAAAGGGTAAGTAGGTTGCTGGTGACATTGGTGAATGATCCCTTGTGTTCAGAGAGGTGCCATGTGAGTATGTGAATGCAGCACCTCCAGATGGATTAGTAAAGAAATATCTGAAACACGTTATATACCCAGAGTTAAACCTTGTATTATTTAACAGTTATTTTTAAAGGGGAGTGGACATTAAACATACCTGGCCTCATTATTCATGCCTGGTGTGTACCATTCTTTATACATTCAGAATGATGTTGCCTAGAGACATTTGTTAATCCCGCAAGGCATTTTAACACATAATATTTTATATTTAATAGTCCTGAACAGTATACAGTATTTTCACATGGAACCAAGCACTGGGCTTTCATGAGTCCAGTTCACAGGTGCACCATGAGTCCCCTGCAACTGGTGAAGCTGGGGGAGCTGGCTACTGTGTCTCATGGCCCTAAGGGTTTGGAGCCTTGTGGGTCCTGAGGCTGCTGCTCCACTCTGAGCAGTGATATTCAGTTGCATTCCTCAGGCTGGAGCCCAAGAGACTCAGAGAGGCTGAGCTGCTCTACTTGGAGCCATAAACTAGAGGCTGGCTCCCAGAGGGTTGGTTGTTGTTTCTGTTGGTGGGGGTTTGGGGCTGCTGCAGACAAGACACTCCTTCAGTGCAGACATTTCTCCTGTGTCCAGCACAGGTGACCAAGACGTCCTTCTAGGGGAAGGGTCACTGACCCATCCCCACCTGGCCACAGTCCTGGAGATCTGTGGCTTCTCAGCATTCACACCAAAACCCTTCTTTCTTGGCTTTTATTTTGCCTCATTTTTTTAGGCCACAAAGGGAGGAGGCTCATTCAGAAAAGCAGAGAGGGGTTTGTGGCTCACTTCCCCCTGGTCCTGGGACACTGTGTGAGCAATGGGGCTGTCCTCTCATATCTGACAGTAATAGGCAGGCTTATCCTCGGGCTGGAGACCAGAGATGAGCAAATGCGCTGTTTGTGGATGCCTCTTTATACCCAGAGAAGCAACTAGAAAACTCAGATCCCAACTGCTTGTTTGAGTCTATGTAGTAAAATAGGAGAAACCCGGGAGAGCTCCCTGGCTTCTGCTGATACAAGTATATGCTTTTTCCTACAATGTTGATACCACTTCTTAAAGTGCAGGTGAGTCTGATGAGAGTTCCTGGAGGGCATGGGGTAGGGCAGTTGTGTCAGCACAGGCTGGAAAAAGGAACCTGCAGACAGACATGAATGATGGGACAGAGACCAGGTTAAGGCCCTGAGATCTAAGCCAGTCCCTGAAGCCAGTACCTACCTGGGCAGTGGGAGAGGAGCATGAGGAGGAGAAAAGTTCAGGCCATGGTGCACACAGCCCCTGAGGCCCCAGATCTAGAGCTGGGCTGCCCCAGGCTTTTTATCCCCCCATTCTGGGAAATATGCTCCCTCCACTTGGGTCCCCATCTCCTTTCTGAGTTGGAGCCTATGGACACAGTATCTAAGGGACAGGGATGCTCTGACGTTGTTCCTTGGAGGGAGCCTGCATGGCAGTAACCGCTGATTTGACAATGTACAGGCTGAAAGAAGGAGACTCTTGCATTGACCACAGTTGTTGATTCCCCTCAGGGAGCTCAGGTCCAGCCACAGACTCAAAATCAGACACACACCCATCTGTGAACACCCTTGATGGGGAGCCTAGTCCAGCATGTCTCCACGGTGCTCCCTGCTGGTAGCAGCAGAAACTTCGGTCTCCACAGGTCCTGGGTCTTTTTTGCCATTTCACCTTTTTACTGTAATTTGACACATATTGACTGAGACTTCTGTGTACCAAACTGTGAACATGGAACCAATATTTTGGAGGGAAAAACCAAAAGGAAATAAATAATACTGGAAACATGGAAAGCGCTGGGAGAGAAGAGTATGGTCTTAAGAAACTGTCAATATTTGGGGCATTTAGACAAGGTTTTTCAGGGAGGATATCCACTAATTGGCCCCATGGTGGATGAGTGGGTGTGGAGCGCTCCAGGGAGAGAAGGAGGGAGTGACCATTCTGGAAGGGAAAGGATTTTAGAAGTTTCAAATTCATGAAAAGTCAAGTCAGGTTCAAAGCCTTTGAGGTGATGTTGTGTTTGAGAGATAAGGAGGGAGGGAGGGACCTGGAGATATGTGGGAGAAGGTGAGGTAGTCAAGAAGGAAGTAGGCGGGGAACCAAGAAGGAGAAATAAATATCAGATTGTATGAACAATCTATCCTAAGGCCCCTGCATGGACAGGTCTGTTTCTGGGCTGTTATTTAAATTTCTGATTCTGCAATACCCTAACAATGTGTGTTAATTTTGCTTTAACATGTATTTCAGTATCTGATGGTGATTGTCCCACCTGTACTTATTTAATTTGAAAGTGATTCCAGGATGTTCCTAGACTTAAAAATTTCCCTATATATATTTGAAATTTTGTAAATTTTCCCAAGTGCAGACCTGTATTTATTGTAATTAATTATAATAATATATTAGCATAATTTTACCTTTTTCAATAGTAAGCCACCATATCCATCAGTTTGTTCTTGTTTTCACAGGTCTTGTTTTATCCCCTTTGATGGAGTTTTTTGTTTTATCTTAGAATATCCTGATGCCTTTTTTGTCAGGAGGTTGCCTCAACTCTACATGTGTGTTTTGTCTGCAGGGAAGAGGGCTGCAATCAAAACTCCATCCAAGTCCTAGTTCCCAGTGGAGGGGCCTCTGCTGAGGCATCAGAAGCCACAAGTTGGGCCTGGTATTGGTGCCCACTGATGACAAAGCCAGTAACTTGCTCAGAAGAGAGAATCTTGAACAGAGGTAAATCTCACTTTTTAGGGCCTAGAGCCCTGGTGAGCCCTGGGTGAGCCTGACATTAGCAGAACCAACCAGAAGCTTATAGCTGATGAGGCTGGCATGGTGGGTTGGCCTCATTCACCCTATTTCACTGTATCTGAAGGAACCTGTTGCTGATCAAGAATTTTTGCCTATGTGTGGAGGTGAGCATGTGATTTCAGTTGCATGTCAGTCTAAAGTTTCTTGAAGTCAGTGACACATAGGAGAGCCTCAGACCCTGGGTGCCTAACTTGATACGAACAGCACAGCCCGTGAAAGATACTCAGCATCCTTAGTTATTGGGGGAAGCAAATCCAAGTACAATGAGATAACACTTAATATACACTATGACAGTTATGATCTAAAAGGCAGGAAATAGCAAGTTTTGAGAGGAAGGGGAGAAATCAGAGCCCTCTTACATGGTTGGTGGAAAAGAAAGTGGAGCAGCCATTTTGGAAAAGATCCTGGCAGTTCCTGGCAACGTTAAACACAGAGTTACCATTGACCCAGCAATCCGCTATTAACTATTGACCCAAGAGGCAAGGACATATATGTTTATACAAAAACTTATGCATAAATATTCATAGCGGAAATATGCATAACAGTCAAAAGGTGTAAATAACCCAAAATGTTCGCTGACTTATAAATGGATAAACAAAATGTGGTCCCAGGGAGCTCATGCTACTCATAGTGGTCATTTGAACTGCAGTGTCAGCCTCACTCAGCTTGAACAACCTAAGACATACCCACCTACCAAAGCCTACAACCAACCTGATAACATCCAGTAGGGAGAGAGTTTAAAGGTTGAGTCCTCCTAATGTAGAGAACCTGGGTAATGCCTTGAGATTACAGAGATCCCCTATTTTCTTGAAAGCTTAACCACTAGGTCCTTGGGGCTCATTGTACCCCTGCATCTCAAGTGTACTCATGGATCCAGCAGAAGGCACTGTGTGAGGAAGGTGTCAGTGTGGGGGTGTGGCTGAAGGTGGGTGGCAAGTTGGAGGAAAGAAGCCTAAGCCATAGGAGGGTATCTAACTTGGGATTTGCAGAAGAGGAAGGAAGGAGGTAGGTGGGAGTGAGTTAGATTGAGGCTGAGGGACAGAATGTTCTAATGAGAGGTAAGAGTATGGGTCAAAAAAGGCTTGTAGATCATTCAAATTAATGAGCAAGTTCAATTTGGCCTACAGATTGGATTCTAGAAGTGTGAAAGGGTTCCAGGAGAGACCCACTGAGATAAGACGGGAGAGCTGCTGAGGCATGTAGAGGGCAGATTATCATGGTGTCCAACCCTAACAGGGTAAGCTGAGGCACCAGAAGTCTGTTTGTGGGGTGGGGGGAATAGGCTCACCATCGCCTTAAGTCAATAACTTTCCAGCTGCATCCTGGAGGTGATGAGAATAAAGTGGGGGTGAGACCTGGAGCAGGGAGAGGGTTTGGGGGCCTGTGACATAAAACAGAGTAAGAGGATGGCCACTGGTTCTAGCTTAATCAGCATGGAGCTGTTTAGATGAGGACAGATGCAAGAAATCTTTTGGTTGTAAAATACACAGGCCTTGGAGATTGTTCAGGTATTATTCGTGGAATCTCTTCATGTGATGAGGATGTCTCCATGTCCTGCTGGGAATGTGGATGGATGATTACAGTTGGAATCAAAGGGGAACACTGAAGTAGTGTTTTCACGTATGTTATACCAAAGATTGGGGGAGATGGATAACTATTTCTTTTTCACTCATTTATTTTCTCATTTACAAACTGAATGAACAACTACTACCTCTCAGCACTTGGCAGAGTTTTGGTGCTGTAAAGGGGGAAACAACTTTGTCAAGGTCAGGCCCGTCCTTTGGTTTTTTTTTTTTTTTTTTTTTTTTTTAAACCGGGAGGTCCCGGGGATCGAACCCGGGTCCCTCCATATGGGAGACGGACGCCCAACCAGTTGAGCCACATCCGACCCCAATCCTTTGGGTTTTAGTCTGACTCACTATGAGAGGTACTGAGCTGCTGAATTTTCCAGGAAAAATTCAGATGGATGAATTAAGCACTTATAGGAATATGGTGTAGAGCTCTGTAGTTAAGGCAAGAGCTCAGCTAGAAACATGAATATACTTATATATTATCCATTCTAGCCTTTAAATGCCATTGTAACTACAGCTGTGTATTATTAGGTTACTGGGGTAAATAATTGAGATAATAGATAATATGAATAAAGTGAGTATAACAATACTGGCACGTAGGAAGAGATACCAAAGGATTTTTAAAATACAATTTATTGAAGTATATCATTCATACATGAACATACATAAACTATAAGTGTTCAGTAAATATTGTGAACTTACAAAACAAACATGTATAACATCATACAGGGCTCCCACACATCACTCCCCCCCCCAACAAACACCCCACATTGTTGTGAAACATTTGTTAACAAATCATGAAAGAGCATGTAGAAGTCCACAGTTACCAGGCCATAATGCGTAAGTTTCTTCTCTCACCAAAGTCCATTGCCACGTATTGGAGCAAGACAGCTGCCAACGTTTGCCAGGGTTCAGGCTTCTTGGGTTCCTCTCTTCCCGGGGCTGTGTTTCTCTCCAGGCTTAGCTCCTCTGTTTCCTCCACAAAGTCAGCTGTAGACTATCAGGAGAATGGCTCGCTTCTCTTCTCCTGGGACCTTCTCTCCAATATCAAAACTCCAACATCAAAACTGCTTCTCAAAAACTGCTCCCTCTGTCCTTTGCCTTGCCTTTTATATTTGATTCCCCCACCCACCAAAGGGTGGGGCTCAACGCCCTACTGATGTGGCCCTGTCAACGTCCTAATCATAACTTAATCATGTCCAGATTAACAGATCAGTTTACAAACATGATCCAATTATATTTTTGGAATTCATAATTACATCAAATTGGCAAATGGCTACAGGTCCCTACTGAGGTTGTAGCTGAGCTGTCATTCAGGGCTGAAGACATCTGAAGATGTGACAGGAACTGGCAGGTCCACTCCCAAGCTCCCTCACAGGGCTCTGGGCAGGAGGCCTCAGGTCCTCACCATGTGGGCCTCTCCCTAGGACTGCCCCCACATGGCCACTGGGTTTCCTCAGAGCAGTGATCAGAGAGAGGAGGGGTGAGTTACTGATAAAGAGACAGAGAGCTACAGAGCTACCCAGATAGATTTTGCAGTGTCTGGACACCTGGAGGAAGGACCAGGTGAACTCTGGGGATTTGTAGGTCTGTGGTTGGAAGTACAATGTTGGGAATGACTATTTTTGGCAAATATGGCAGCAGAGGGTCACTGGTGTATGGCGTCAGTGGTAGGGAGATATGTAGGAAAGGGCACACCTGGGGCATGTTTCTATGGAATATGAATGTGTTCATCTTGGCATAGGGTGTTATCTCAGTAGGCAGAGACATACATAATAAACAAGAAAACATTAAGCTCTCATCCTGGGGACTCTAGCTACAATCTAAAATAGAAGGATAAGAATCACTTGAGTACATAGGCAATGCCTAATAAAATAAAACAAACCAGTATGTCAAGCTCTCAATATTATTGCATGTAACTATGAACCTTATTCTTCAAAATTTGAAGCTTAGTGTTTGCCATAGGTTCCAAAGGGAGGGGAAGGAAGAATGGGTGGAACATAGGACATTTTGGGTCATTGGAATTGTTCTGCATGATTTTGCAGTGATGGATGCAGGTCATTATACATCTTGTCAGAACCTATAAAAAACTATACGATGCAAAAGGTAAAACATAATGTAAGCCATAGTGTAAACCTTTGGGGTGAATGGGTATTCCCTATATTTCCTAAGTGACTTTTCTGTAACCTAAAGCTTTTTGGAAAATAAAATGAATAAAAATAAGACACTGGAGAAATATACAGAAGAAATTGTCAATATACATAAAAGATAACAGATCTTATGGTGATGAAATGGCACAATGAAAAAAAATTATTTTTTTATTTTTTAAATTTTATTTTATTATTATGTTTTATTGTTTTTGGCTTTGTTTTGGGGAAGGTTTTGGATTGCAAAAGGGTTGCAAAATTTTCAGGGGAGAATCACTAGTTCAGGGTATCAGTAGTGAGGGGATATGTGGGGAGTAGTACACTGGGGCATGCCTCTATGGAATATGAATGTGTTCATATGATCATGGGGTGTTGTCTCGGTGGGTGGAGACCCACAGAATAACCAATGAAATACTGACTTCCCATTCTGGGGAGTACTGCTACATTCTCTGTTAGAGTGGTAAAAATCTCTAGAGTACATGGGCTGTACCTAGAAAGGAGGACAGACCAATATGCCTGGCCTTTGATATTGATGCTTGTACTTATGAACCTTGTTCTTATGAAATTCAAACTTAGCCTAATAATATATACTGCCTAAAATTTACCTCCTGAAAGCCTCCTTGTTGCTCAAATAGGACCCTTCTCTAAGCCAAATTCAGCATATAAATTCACTACCATCCCCCTGATGTCAAACATAACTCCCATGGATGAGCCTCCCTAGCACCAAGAGATTATTATCAAGTGCCAACTGGTGATGCATTTGCGAAAAGATCTTGACCCAAAGGGGGAAATATGAAATACAAATGTGTTTTAATGGCTAAGATTTCAAAGTGAGTCAGGAAGTCATTCCAGGGGTTATGCTTATGCAGGTCTCAAGAGGATCTCTTTGCCACAGTAAACCATGCCTTAAGCAGGAGTGCTCCTGAGGGTTCTAGAAACATTTAGAAACAATAGGCAGTGAAGAAAACTACAGGAAATTGGTCCCCCATCAGCAGACCTTTCCATGGACTATATGATAATCTATGTATCAGAGTTAGACTCATTTATAATTTTCCTACATGGTTCTTCTGCCCCATTTATTTGAACCTATAATTTAGCTATACTCATTAAATATGTGTCCCAGAGATTTAAACTTTCTGGCTGTTCATAGGCCGGTTGAGCACTGAACAGTTCATTAGACTCAGCCAGGACAACGAAGAAAATGATAATTGACAAGGCACATCCCAAAAAACAAAGAGTACCTACTACTGCAAGCAAGACAGTTCCATCCATATGCCTCATGGGATCTAAGCCCCCTCTCACTCAGAAGCAGAGTATGTTTGTTCCCAAATCCTCAAGATTGAGGAATGCACAAACTTTAGGGGGCATGCAAGTATGGACTAAAGTAGACATTATTATTCTAGTAATGGAAGAATTTGTAGCATTGATTTAAAGACAGTGGTTACCAGTGGTTCTAAGGGTGAGGGAAAAATAAGTATAAAATGGGGCATCTGTAGGGCATTGTAATTCATGTCCCAATGACAGATACAAACCACTAAACATCTTGTCAAAACCTGTACAATTGTGCTATGCAAAGTGTAATCCATAATGTAAACTACAGACCATGATTAATAGCAATGCTTCAATATGTGTTCATCAATTGTAAAAAATGTACCACACTAAAGAAAGATATTGTTAATGGGGAAAAGTGCAGGAAGAGGAGGGGTTGGAGTATTTGGGAATCCCCTATATTTTCAAAGTAACAGTTTTGTAATCTAAAGCTCCTTTAAAAATAAAGGAAAAAACAGACCAACTTCATAGGGGTGCACCATCCCCTCACCATATGCCTCTGGTTATGGTCTCCTGGAAGCAGCTACCACACTAACATGTCCATGTGCCCTTGGACAAGAGGTTCAAATGGGAGAATCCAAGTCTTCTGGGATGCCCTCTGGAGACTCTCTTGTACCCTGACATGCCTGCCCTGGCTCAGCCTGAGCTGAACATCTGTTTGCAGACAGACCACATCTGGGAATCCCTGCTGTCTGTCCTTGTGTAAAATGGTGGCTAGTGGGGTCTAGCATGACCATTCTTGTTTTCTTAGAATTGGAACCCAAAGAGTCAGCTCAGAAATTGGGTTTTCTGATTGGTGCCTATATAATACAATTCACCTCTGTCCTCCTCCCTACCATAAAATGGGGATGGAATAAGCAGATGGCTCAGAAGAGGAAGTCCCTTCTTTTGGAGGGAAAAGGAAGATAGGCCCATGACTGCTTTCCATGCCCCATGCTGAGGGTGGGCTGGCTGCCACAGAATAACTCATGAGATTTTAGGGCATCTTGTTGAGCTCTAGTGATGCCAGATCAGGAAATTTAGGAAAAAATAATTGGGAAAAAATTACATGGCAATAAGTCTAGACAGAGGGCCAAAGACTGCCCCATCAAGTTCCTGGATCTAAGAGGTGGAAGGTGCATTTTTAACAGTATCTCAGCCAGAATTGGAACTTTCTTTTATTTTCATTGGGTTAATTACATGCAAAATGTTATGAGATCATAACCACTACCCATTAAGAAAACATTTACATCATAGTAAATAGAAACTCTGCAATTTATGCATTAACTACCCGTGCTTGTGGGTCAGTTTCTGGCTTTCTTTTGAGTCTTTTGAATCAAAAGACTCAAAATTTTCTTAGGGAAATTTCTTAAGGAATATCATAGGGAATTCTAAAAATTGGGGACAGAAACAGTCACCAGAATTCCAGATGAGTAGCAAAGGTGAGCTGGGCAGGGACAGTGGGTGGGCTTGGGGGTTGTGCTCCAGAAGAGGTAGCCCCACCCAAATGTTACATCTTTTTAATAAAGTCATGGAATGAGAGGCCCTGCCTGGAGAAAAGCTGGGAAGCAGGAATCTGCAGCTGGTCAGGGGAGATGCGGGGACAAGACTGGAGTCTGTGTCAGGGCACCTGAAGGACTCGGGGAGGGGGAGGAGCAGACAGCAGTCCTGGATGTCTCAGGCTTGGCCAGTAAGAGAGACTATGGAATCACCCACACACTGCTCTGGTCAACTCTACTATCATGGGAAGCCAGTGAAGCTTCCAGAGTTAATGAAGAACTTGAGCATCGATCTCTTCAGGACATGAAGCCATTGAGCTGAGCAGTACTGAGGGCCCCTGTACAAGAAGAATGTGAAAAGGACAGCTCAGGTGCCGCCATTGGGCCATTTCAGATAGTCTCCAGTCCAGGGAGAAGAGTGAGGAGGTGAGGACCCCATTCTGGGCCCAGATGTCCCCCAGAGTCTGCTTCCTACAGCACCAGAGTTGGGACCCAGCTTCTCTACATCCTCCTGATCCTCCTTCAAGGCTTTTGTGAAGTTAGAGCTTCTTCATCTGTCTACATCCTTGATCCCTCAGTACACCAGCCTCATCTACATCTTGACATGATCAAGAAATCATTTTGAGGGAAGCGGCTGTGGCTTAATCAGTAGGGCTCCCGTTTACCATATGGGAGGCCCTGGGTTCGGATCCCGGGGCCTCCTGGTGAAGGCAAGCCTGCCCGCCCGGCGTGGTTAGCTGACCCAGCGAGCACAAGCAGCAAGGGGGGGATAAATGAATAAATAAATAAAATCTTTAAAAAAAAAAAAAAAAAAAAAAGAAATCATCTTGGAATGCGAAAAAGAGGTGCTAATTAAAGATCTGGATGCAGGTGGGTGAAGGGAACCCGAACCTAGATGTCCCAGTCCCCGCTAGCACGTCACAAAGACTGTCCCATGACACCTTGGAGAAGCCTCAGTGTCTTCAACATTCCTGGAGCCAATGGCAAGGAACAAATCAGCTTCTAGAACCAAGCAGGAATGAGCAGATGTGGGAAGGAGGGAAGGGACCTTGTCAGAGTAAGACCCTGGTAGGTCCATGTGATCATGAGATTCTCTCAGACCACACACATCTGTGAGTCACACTTGGTCCTTGGGCTGGGCATGTGGGGTTCAACCACCTCCATCCTCATCGTCATCCCAATGAAGGGATAATTCATCCTAAGAACCAATTTCTTCCTATGTAGCCATCACCAAGTCACCAAGGTGGAAGATGGATCAAATTAAATATATGAATGAAAGAAAAGGAGAAGACATTTTCACCTCTAGTGGTCCCAGGAAGATCACGTGTTGTCTGAAGAAGTGCAACAGAAGCCACCACCTAAGGTAAACTAAACCACAGGTGGTGACAGGGGGACTACACCAGGCTGGGGTTGCTGGGGGAGGTTTCAGTCTCACTTACTCATGGGTCTGAAACTCTGTGTAAGTCTTAAACTTTCCAGGCCATGCACATTAGTAAGAGTCAGACGTGTCCTCATGCTAGAGTTTGGCGATGTGCAGAACAACTGAGTTAGATGATGCATCTTTGGCTCCAGAAAAGTGGCTGGGGTCACTGGAACCCTGGTGCTTGCTTGAGTCTGAGCCTGGACTTGGTGGGAACCAGCATACCCAGAAATCATCCACATTGAAGCCACAGCTCAGGGTGCAGGTTAGTCTCACAGATATGCCAGAATTCAGAGGGAGGATGACTAAGTCAGCTGGGAGAGGGAACTTGCAAAGACATGCAAGAATCATGGGGCAGGGACATGGGTGAGCCTCAAGGACATCAGAGATACTGGGATTGACTCAATTAAAAGGGGCTTCCCTGAGGCCCTGTGGCCTGCCCCATCTGTGTAGTAAGAGAGGAGCAGGAGGAGGAGAGGAGTCCAGGCCACGGTGGACAGAGCCCCTGAGGCCCTGAGCTGGGACTGGCCTGGCCCAGGCCTTTCTTATCTTCTCCACTACCCTGAAAGAGGAGGGGCTGTTCATCCAAATTTATTTCCTCTACTGGTGCTCTCTGCTCTCTCTAGAGCATCAGTTAAATCCTGAATTTTCTTCACACAGAGGGGACTGAAAAGGGAAATTCAAGCTTTTCCCTATAGGAGGGAACGAAGGAAGCAGCTCCTGGGATCTCACACAGACCTGTGAGCAGGACATGCTGCCCAGCCCAGAATGGACATAGCTGCTGAGTCCCTTTCAGCAAACACAGGCCCCCACACCCAGCCCTGAGAGTTTGGGGGATAACACAGCAGTGACCATCCACTGTGCTTCCTGGGAAGACCCACAGCGCCCCCTGCTGCTCGCTGCTCAAACTCCAGTTCTCAGTGGAAATAAAGTTAGGTTCTTAGGTCTCAGAGCCTGGTCACTGCTATTCTACAAACATCCATGGTCCACATCCCATCTGTGTCTCCCAGAAGTTGGATAATATCACCTTGGAAATGGCAATCAGCAGAGAGCAGACCTCCAAAGTCTGATCTCCCAGGCATGGCAACAATAAGAGGGCTGATATCCTGCAAGACTGTGAAGAAACTGTACCAAGGAGCATCAGTGTATTAAAATTACAACTGGGTGGTTTTAATTCACAACCTGTGATTGTTATGGTGTGAAGGACAGTCCATCACATGACTCTGTCAGGAAGTCTTATACCTCCTCTTGTTGCTGTGCCAAGGCACTGTTCACACCATTTGATTGTTATGAATAAATCTGCTATTTATATTTGCATCTGTGGAAGTGTGTTTCTACATGGAATTGGAATTTATAGGTCAAAGAGAAAGCACATGATTAATTTCAAATGAAACTCAGAGGATGATTTTCAAAGTGGTTGTGACATTTTATACTTCAACCTGCAATATTGAGAGTTCCACTTGTTTCATATCCTATCAACATTTGATGTTAGACTTTATGATTTTAGCAATATCTGTGGATGTATATGGAAATTCATTTTACTTCTTTGGTGTTAGAAAATATAGGTTTATGCAGGAATCCATCCTGCAAAGTTTTGCGGGGATCTGTCCAGCAGAGCCCGTGATGGTGCAAAGAATTACTCTGAACACTGATGTTGAGAGAGGCAAGGGGGAGAACAGCTAAAGGAGCTATTCTCCTTTGCTGACTCCCATCACAGTTTTTATTCTTTTTTTGACAAAGTACAGGGTCAGTGTGTACGTGCAGGGGCTCAGAAAGTTCCAGGCTACACAGGAAATAATGGAGAGGCAGAAAGCCCTAACTAAGTAAGAGAGCAAAGTAATAATGTTCCTACTGTTTTTAGCAGAAACTGATAGCAGTGGTTTTCTGCTCATGCAGCAGTTTTCTGTTTGCACAGTAAAGCAGGCTCTAAACTGTTTTAAAGATATTTTAACCAAAGCATTCCCACATCTCCCCCTTTTTTGTTTAAAGACACAACCCCTTCGTTCAGCTGCCCCTTTCCCAGTGGTACAAGGTAAAAAATGGGAAACAAATTTTGGCTACAGTGAGTGGGCAGTTGTTGTAATGCCAGATTGCTGCCTGCTACCTGGGTCCCAATCTGAGCTGGGTGTGGGAATCAAAATAGCCATGGGAGCAGGAAACCTCCCTCAGTAGGGGTGAGGGTCTGTGATCTACCTCTGTTGGCCCCCAGATTCTCTCTTGATGGCCCCTCTGCAACTGTGCCTGTCTTAGGTTGTTCCTTCCCTGAGGACTCTTACCCATCTCTGGCTAACCAGCCATACTCTGGGGCCAAGCAAGGTGAAGTGAGATGTGCAAGTGAGGGAGGGCCACTCCCCAAGAGTGTTAGTTCTGTCTCTGTGACAGCCTATGTCCCCATGGCCTCCATGTCCAGCAACTGCCTTGGAACTCCCCCATCTGCTGGCAGGGCCCCAGCTCTGGTCACAAGGCAACCCCATGTATGGGACAATTACAAGACACCCCCAGGTCATGGTAGGAACAACAGGATGGGGGGATTCCTGAAAAAGCTGTATGCAGGAAGGAAAAAGGACACAGCACCAGGCAAATAGGTAGGCAGATGAGAAGGAAGGAAAGGAGACATTGGGGTAAAGCTGGGAGGCATTAGGTTTTGAAGTTTTCTCTATGAAAGAATGTTTTTTCACAAGCATGACTCAACCAAGGCAATGAATTTCTGATCAGCATGATATGAACTCAAGAGAGGGCCTGATGGATTAATCCTGATGGATTAAGAAAACAAGAAGCATGATTATTCCAATAGGAGACATTACCCAGATTCTTATGTTTAGGCCATGAAACCAATTAGATGGATTTAACCATTGCAGATTATCATTGAGTGTTTGAAACACATTTTGATGTGTAAGAATTTGTATTTGAGATAATTGATATTCCAGATGTTGCTGGAGAGCAAGTACCTCTCCTTGTAGATGGGAGGGGAGGCCCCTTGTAAGTGGGTTTTCACTTGCTCCCAGGAAAACTGGGAACTGTTTCTAGGTAAAAGAGTAACACAAAGTTTTACATGTTCCCAATCACAATGCAAATCTTGTCTGGTAAGCAGAGCTTGTTGTTTTTCACCTATCCAAAGAATAGATGCTTCTAATGCATTAAGTCTGGTAAGAATATAATTATCAGTATGAGCTTGTTTTAAAAGTTCATCGGTAGGGAGTGTGTGAGTGTTGATTGTGCCAGAATGTGTTGTATCAGTGGGTGGAGACCCACATAATGAGTGGGAAGGATTTGGACTCCGATCTTTGGGAGGACCAATTTGTTCAGAAATAGACAGGCAGGAGTCTCTCAAGAGCAAGGGCGGTTCCTAATAGGGGAGGACAACCAGTGTGTAAAGACCTCTTGTTGCATGTAACTATGAATCTTGTCATCCAATGAGTTAAGCCAGGGGGTCATCATTAGCCCCAGGGGCATGGGGAGGGAGGAATAGTATAGATCAAACAGGGGGTATTTAGTGGTTAGTGGAAATGTTTTTCATTATCTTACAGTGATGGACACAGGATGTGGTAAATATCATCAAAATTTATAAAAGTGTATGGTCTAAAATGTAAACCATAGTGTGAACCATTGACCATGTTTAGTAGCTATGTTTCACTATTTGTATATCAGTTATAACAATGCTACCATCCACATTTAAAAAGGTATTAATCTGGGGGGCGGGGAGGAAAGGGGGAGTGTTGGGTATATGAGAGTCTCCTGTATTCTGTGTGTGACTTTGCTGTGACCTAAAACTTCTTTGAAAACAAAATGAAAAATAGTGAGACACTGGGGAATGAGAGGGAGGTGGTGCCATGGTACAGACTGGACACCAGATATTGCAGTGATGAAAGGCAAAAGGTCAAAAAAAATTTTTTTTTCATATTTTAAATATCCCAATCTTTTAATTTTATTTTTTTAAGTTTTTAAAAAAATTTTTAATGTATTTTACCTCTTACATTTAAACTTATCATTATTATTTCATTTTCCTGTTAATTGGATTCAGCTATTGTAATGGCTGCATCTTTGAAGAAGCTTTGGATCACAGAAAGGTTACAACTGGGGTGGAGGAGGATCATTGGTGTGGGATGTCAGGGATGGGGGATGCATGGGAGGAAGTTCACCTGAGCATAAATATAAGGTATATAAAAATGTTCAAATGTTCACGGGGCATTGTCATAGTGGGTGGAGAATCACTCAATAAATGAGAGAATGCTGAATTCCCATCCTGGAGAGCTCTGCCACATTCTCTAAGGGAGAAGCAACAGTCCCCCAAGTGCAGGGGCAGTGACTGGTGAAGGAGGATGATCCACTGATGGGCTCTTGATATTGATGACTAGCCTTATGAGTCTTTGCTCTTGGAATTGAAACTTAGCCTATTGTTATGGGGTATGTAAGGGTTGCCTCCTGAGAGCCTCCTTGTTTCTCAAATGTGGCCTCTCTCTTAGCCAAACTCAACATATGAATGCATTACCTACCTCCAAGCATGGGACATGACTCCCAGGAATGAGCCTCCCTGGCACCGAGTGATTGCTACCAAGCACCAACTGGCAATGCGAATGGAAAAAGACCTTGAATACAAGAAAAAGGTAAAGACAAATCAGTTTATATGGCTAAGAGACTTCAAAATGAGTCGGGAGGTCATCCCACAGGTAACTCTTACACACATCTCAGTGGGGTCTCATAGAATTCCAACGTGGATATCACCCCAAATAGTGAGGCCCCTGAAGGCTGTGGAGACACCCAGGTCCTGTGTCAGGGCAGATATCTCCAGAGTTTGGTGCCTTGCCAGTGGGTCCTACTTTGGAGTTTGTGCTCCTGAGAGTGACAGAATTGGACTCAACTATGTCTTCCCTGCACATGGCTCATCTGTCCCTTCTATTCAAACCTATACTTGGTGCTGGAGTTCAAAGGTGTATGTCCAGAGACTTGAGTCTTTGGGCGGTCCATGTGCCAGCTGGGCCTGGAACCTTGGTGGAGTAGCAACTCCTATTCTACAGCTCATTGGACTCACTGAGGACAACTGGCAGGGAGATGATTATGGCCAATGGCCATCCCAGGGAATGGAGAGAGTCTGCAGCTGCAGGCAGGATAATCCCATCCATCTTCTCCATGGGTTATAAGCCCCCTCTCAATTGGAGGTGGAATGGACATCACCATCCCAGACTCCTCAGGATGGGGGGAAGAAATATGGATTAGAGTGGACTTGTATTCTACTATAGACATATTGTGATGCAAGCAATGGAAGATGTGGAGCCAGTGGCCACTGGAGGCTCTGAGGGCAGGGAGAGGGAAAAGCAGTTGTAATACAAGGGCCAGAGGAAGAACCCAGAGAATTGAGCTGAGACACCCATGACCCAATTGTTGGTGTTAAATATTAGACCCTGGAGAGCCTGGTAGGGCTTCTGTTGCACCCAGCTGGCATAGTTACTGGTGGTGATGGCTCCAGCACTGGAGCCACAGGTGAGTGTGACTGTCCCTCTAGGAGATGTGGACAGTGAAGCTTCCTGAATTACTACAGCCTGGGAAACGGCTACTGAAATAGGACAGAGACCCCACAGTCAGGAGAGGAGATGGCATGGGTGGGGCAGGGGTAGGAAGATTCCATGTTTCTGATTCCACTCCAAGCCCAGTAAATGCCCACTGAGCTCTGTAGTCCAGAAGCACAAGCAGGAGAGGGTCCAGGCCATGGTTGGGAGACCCCCAGGGCTGTACTTTTCAAGATGACTCATCCCAGGGTAAGCTTCCCCAGGTCCCATTATAATTCTTAAGTCCCTGAGCAGGGCAGGGAATTCATACAAATGAGCTTCCTCTCTGGAAGACCCAGCAATTTGACAGTTTACAGTTTATTGTGGGGTTACACACAGTGGTCATGTGTGAATGAGCTCTCAACACCATCTCCCAGCTGTGCTAGCTTTCCCAGGGCCTGACCCACAGCACCATCTAGTGTCCATGGGTGGAATAACACTGCTGGCAGGAAGCCCTCTGGGAGATCTTTCCCTGTGAGTTCCCATCTGCCCCTCAGACCTACATTTTGTAGGTCAAATGAAGACCTGCCCATACTCCAGGAAGAAAACCTGGTGGAGAAATGTTGAGCAGATGTGGTTTGAGTGCTTCACAGCCTCCCTCTCTCCTTAAATGAAATCAGACTCACTTGAGTCACCATGGATCTGTCTGGTGCATTAACTCAGGTTCTCCCGGGAGCCCAGCTAATCTCATGCCTGTCTAGGGTCAGAGGCTCTGTCTCTCCAGGGCCCAGTAGTACACCAGGGTTTATTTTATAAACTGATATATAATTTATTTATCATAACATTCACCCTTTTAAAGTGAACCATTGGGTGGCTTTTAATATAATAACATAGTATATAATCAACACCTCTCTCTAATTCCACAACATAATGACCCCTGAGCTGTCATTTCCCAGTTCCACTTCTTTGCAGACATGGACAACACTGAACTAATTTCTCTCTGGTTATGTTTGCCTCTATAGAACCAGAGACGATGTAGCTTTTTGTGTGTGGCTCCTCCTATAATATTTTCAAGATTCATCCACATTGGAGCATGAATCAGTAAGCCTTTCCTTTTTGTGGCTGAATAACCTCCTGTTTGTGGATTTACCAATGTTTGTTTACCATTGAACATTTGAAGGAAATGAGGGTCATTTCCACACTAGTATTATATAAATGGCACTCCTAGGAACATTCTTGTGCAAGATTTTGCATGGTCAGGTGTTTTCAACCCTCTTTATGTTATACTTTGGGGTAGAATTGCTGGTTCACATGGTAATTCCATTATTAGCTTTTCTGAGGTAGAGATAAACACTTTTCCTAAGCCATGGCAACATTGTTCATTCCTATCAGCAATGGATGAGGTCTCCAAATTCCCCAGAACCTGGAGATGAGGAGTACAGTTAACTGAAAACCCTTATTCTTCTTTTTGCCTATAGCTTACAGTATAAAGTGGTATCTCATTGGGGTTTTGATTTGCATTTTCCTAATGACAAATGGAGCTGAGTCATTTAAAAGATGATTCTGTGATTTCTGCTCATTCCTGATTATGTGAATTGCATGCTCAGAAGGAAAGGTTACAGAGCCAGGGGACGTCTCTCCAAAACAGTTTCACCTGCCCATGACTTCAGATGGAGGCAGCAGACCCATAGCTGTGGGGTCTTCAAATCTCAGGAAACAGAGTCCAAGCATCCTGTCTACTCCAATGCTCAGGGCCATGCCCCAGGTGTGTCGCCCCCTCCAACCGTCCCTTGAGTGTTTCCAGGGAAGCAATCCTGGCAGTCATGCAGGGGAGAGGCTCAGACCCTCAGGTGAGAGTGAGTCAGAATGAGGCTGGGCTGTGAGCCTCACCCCATCATAATTGGTTGGGTTTTGATCTGAGAACCTGGGAACAGACAGCCAAAGTCTCCTGAGCTAGTCCTGGTCCCAGGAAGAAGGAGGGTGTGAGGGGCCAGGTAGAGGCAGAGGGAGGTTCTTGTCTAACTTCCCCATGTGTCTGGAGCACTGTGTGACCACTGGCACTCATATCAAATGCTGAGCAGATAGTCAGCCTCATCCTCAGGCTGGAGGTCTGAGATGGTCAAGGAGCCCGTGTTCCCTGACTTGGAGCCTGAGAAACGAGCTGGGATCCCAGAAGGGCGAGTAGTTCCTGCCATCACAGTCTTGGGGGCACCCCCAGGCTGCTCTTGGAACCAGAATGCACCAAATATTGAAATGCTGGTGCTGCTGGTGCTGGCTCTGCAAGTGATGGTGACTGTCTCTCCCAGAGACCCTGACACTGAGGCTTCTTGAGTCAGTATAAACTGTGCCCAGGACACTGCAATGAAAGAAAGGGACACAAGGTAGTGAGACTGGAGTCATTGCCATGTTACTCCCCTGAGTGTTCTCTCTCTGTCCCTTCTCCTGACCCACGGACAGCTGGTCACCTGGGCAGAGAGTGAGGAGGCTGAGGAAGAGGGCAGTCCAGGCCATGGTGGCGATGACCCTAGAGCTCTGCTTCCCAATGCCCCACGGCTGCCACTGAGCTGCCCAAAGTCTCTTTTACCTACTTCCCCACTCCACTGAGAGAGAATGTCATATGCAAATCATTGCCCACCCCCTCAGGGCCTCCACCCCTGGGCTCTCCCTCAGTCCTCTCTCCTTGGGCAGGGCAGGGCCTGGCCTGAGCTTCCTCAGGGGACCAAAGTACTTGGTTACTTTGTCCCCAGGGTGCAGAGCAGCAGGCCCCCCACAAGGAGCCAGGTGGCTGGTGTCCCAGCTGGGCAGGCCCACAGCACCCCCTGCTGCCTCAGGACAGATTCACTCAGGTCTGGGAGGCAGAACAGTGACATGGGAGAGAGAGAACTGGCCTCTGCCCTCCTGCCTGCTGCCCCCTCCTCATAGAAAGGAGCATCTTCAAGGCCCAGAAGTTACCTCTTCAGGCTGCAGCCTTTTCACCATGGCTAAGCCCTGAGCTCAGTGTGGAATCTCTGATGACTTCTTTTCTCCAAGGAGCTCACTAAAGGAATTTTCTATGGATTCCGTAACCAGAAGGACAAAGGACAGTGACAGAACAGCCAAAAACTAGCATTGGGAAGCCTAGAATCCTGACTGTCCTCTCTCTGATGCTCAATTCCCTCTGGGGCAGGTGGGGGCTCCCCTACAACCCAGGGAGGGATGGGAGCAGCTGCCATCAGGAACATCTGTGCTAAATCAGCCATCGTGGTAGTAAAAATTATCTTTTACCTGAAAATCTAGACCAGCAGCGAGCAAACAAGACTCTCAGATCATGCAAGGACCCCTGCCTGTGTTTGGAAATGAAGTTTATTGAAATATACCCACATAAATTCCTTTATATGTTGTCTGTAGTTCTTTCTTCACTACAATGGTCAAGTTGAGCCATTGCAACTTGAGGTCATTGGCCTGAAAAGGGGGAAATATTTGCAAAAAGTCCCTTAACTAAAAAGTTTGCCTCCATCTGCTGTGGATCTGCTCTTCCAATAAGGGAGCCACTGGCCACATGTGACTGTAGGTACTTGAGCTGCTGGAAGAGTAAAATGCAGTCCAGGTTTAGGAGACATTAAAAATGAAGAACATAAAATATTGCATTAATAATTTGATATAGTGATCCAAGGTTGTAATTATAATATATGGATTAATTTAGTGGAATAAAATATGTGATTACAAATACAATTGTTTTCCTTTCCTTTTTTTTTATTTTTTATTTTTTATTTTATGCCTTTTTACACATGTGGCTCTCATTCCATGTCTCATGGACAGCACCTTCTAGACTGTGTGGTCAGGAGTGGCTGTGAGGGAGGTGGGGCTCATTTGCCATGTTCTGCTCTGACCTGAATGTCTGGGCACTCATGGGGACAGGAGCACAGGGAAAAGGATAATAATGTGTCCCTTGTTCCCAGGACTAGCTGAATCCTCAGGACGCACCAATACCTTTCAGATCTCCTGGCAGAGGCCCAGTGTCAGCAGATGGTCTTTTCTGGTGTAACCACCCAGGAGGCCTAAGACCCCTCTCTGCTAAATGACACTTCTTTCTTTTTCAATATCACTTATCTAGGACATCATCCTACCCCTGAATTTTGGCCTCTGCCTCTGACCTGTCTCCCTGTCTCTGTTCTTTCCCAATGTTTTCCATCAATCCTTTCTGCATTTTGCTGCTAAAGAGTTCTCTCTATGTGCCAGTTTGATCACATCACTCCCAGATGAGAACCCTTCCTTGACACCATGTGGCCTTTACAGTCAAGCACACACTTCTCAGGATGAGTTTCCTCCATGATCTGGCCAAGTCCCTCCTTGGTCTCAACCGGAGTCATGCAGAATCATTTCCCCTCACCCCATTGCCATTCCACCTGGCCCTGTTCAGCCCAATGCCTCATCTTTCAGTTCTTTCGTTGGACAACCAAAGTTACTTTTCTCCAATTTTTGGGAACATGCTGTTTTCAATGCCCAAAGCCTTCTTCCCCTCATGAACTCCATTTGGTTCATTTCCATTATTTCTACAGGTTTCATCACAGTGGAGTCTCCTCTTCTGGCCATGATTCTGTGGCCCAAATCTGTCTCCAGCTCACATCCTCACAGCAAAGCAGGATGATGGCTGTGATGCAGGCTTAGTGTTTGGAAAAAACAGGTTTTCCACCCAGGTTATCCAAAGCAAAAACATGAATCCCACCAGAACCCTCCCTTGGTGGGTGAGTCTTGCTGGCAGACTTGAGAGCAGGGAAGGCTTTTGTCTCACTTCCCCCATGGGGCTGGAGCACTGTGTAAGACTAAGAATTTCTGTGGTAGGTGCTACAGTAATACTGAGTCTCATCCTCAGCCTAGAGCTCAGAAATCAGCAAAAGGGCTTCATTGACTGAGGCTTTTTAACCCAGGAGGTAGCTGTGGGCCCGGAGCCCTGATGATTCTCAGAGTCTGACTTGAATGTCAGGAGATTCTGGGAAAGGCTGCCTTGCTTCTGCTGGTACCAGGGTATCCAGAAGTCACCCACATTGAGGCCACTGCTCAGTGTGCAGTTGAGTCTAGAAGATGTTTCCAGAGATTCTGAGAGGGACGGCAGCTGAGTCAGCACAGGCTGGGAGAGGGAACCTGTAGACACAGACATGCATGGGTGTTGGGACAGGGGCCAGGTCTAAGCTGCTTGGAGGTCTGAGCTAGAGGGATTTACCCAGGCTGGGAGACCTGCACTGGGTTCCTGAGGCCTGTCCCTACCTGAGCAGTATGAGAGGAGCATGAGGAGAAGAGGAGTCCAGGCCAAGATGGACATAGTCCCTGAGCCCCACAGTGGAGCTGGGCTGCCCCAGGCCTCCTTTTCTCTCCCACCCTCTGCCACAGGAGGGGCTGATCATGCAAATTTGTTTCTATCCACTGAGCCTTGATGCTGGAGCTCATCTCACACTAGGCCCAGGGGGATGAAGGTTTTTATCCTGTGGAGAGCACTGGGAGGAAGCAGCTCCTGCAATGACAAAAATATCCCGAACAGGGGACTCTGCCATGCCTGAGAGGACGCAGCTGCTGAGTCCCCATCAGTGAGGCCCCAGGCCTGGTCCCTTTGAGTGAATGGTCCTTCCTGAGCCCAAGTGCAGGGACCAAAGGAAGTCCCACAGCGCCCCCTGCTGGTCACATGGTCCAAAGCCCTGGGAGCCCAGCTGATTTCTCCCTCATCAAGTCACTGCCTGGGTCCAAACATTGATGTCTTATTCTAGATACTGTGACCCCAATATACTGTGCTGGATTCCTAATCAGCTCCTCACTCCAGAGAGATCCCAAGTCTATGGGAGCTGCAAACATGTACGTGAACCACAACTTCAGCTACTAGCAAGTCCAGAGAAGATGCTGCCAAGACTCTGTGACCACATGCGTGCAGCTCAGGTGAGAAAGAGAAGGCTTGTGTGAGCTGGTCAGGAAGGTGTGAAGGTGATTGTCAAGGGAACAGAACAGCATTGCATTTTTCAGGGAACAAAATGCTGCAAGGCAAGTTCAAAAGCCAAAATTCAGCAAAAGAACTAGATTTGCAGTGATTTAAATTTTGATAGTGAATAGCGTCTAGTTAGTGATTTTTGGAAGAAATATTTCCTTTGGTAGCTTAATATTTACCAATACAGAGTGTACTCATTTCTTTTTTTTTTTTTAATTAATTAATTTTTTATTGTGGGTAAAAAGCAAAATTTTCACAATACATACCAATATTTGTAAAATGATATATAAATATATATGCATATATTTGCATTTGATTACAAAAATGTTATTTATATATATATAAATATATTTGAAGAGGTGCTTAGATTACCTAAAATATTACATGGAACCCACTGGGATTCCCATGTTGCCCACCTCCCACACCTCCCACCACATCCCACACAAACATCTCCCCCAAGTGTGGCCCACCACCCTCAATGGACTTACACATCCTGGGGCCTTACCATCAACCATAGACCACAGTTCACATCATAGACCACACTCTCTCCCACACAGTTCTGAGTGGTGTGTGCTGATTTAAAATGGCCTACATCCGTTGCCACAATGGTACTCAAGACAACCTCCAAATCCCAAAGAAGCCCCTGTATTTCAACTGCTTATCCCCTCCCTACCCCAAAAGTGTCAAGTGGCCACTGGCTCCACCTCATTGTTATAATTTCTTCCATTGCTAGAATCACCATATGTGTACAACAGAATACCATCAAGTCCACTCTGGTCCATAGTTCTTCCCCCAATCCTGAGGGGACTGGGATGGTGATGTCCACTCCACCTCCAAGTGAGAGAGGGCTTATATCCCATGGATATGGTGGGTGGGATGATCCTGCCTGCAGATGCAGGCCCTCTCCATCCCCTGGGATGGCCGTTGCCCATCGTTGTCTCCTCGCCAGGTGACTTGGATGAGTCCATTGAGCTGTAGGGTAGGAGTTGCAGCTCCACCGAGATTCCACGCACACCTGGCACATAGGTAGGCCAGAGGCTCCAGTCTCTGGAAGTATACCTAAAAACTTCATATAGGTTTGAATAGAAGGGACTGATGAACCATGTGCAGGGAGGACTTATTTGAGTCCAATTCTGTCACTCTCAGGAGCACAGATTCCAAAATAGAGCCCACTGATAAGGCATCAGTCTCTGGGGCTATCCCCCCTTATATAGGGCCTGGGTGTCTCCAGAGCTCTCAGGAGCCCCTCTGTGTGGGGTGATAGGCACTTATATGTTCTATGAGCTCCTACCGAGGTGTGCGTAAGAGTTACCTCTGGGATGAGCTCCTGACTCTCTTTGAAGTCTCTTAGCCACTTGAACTAATTTGTCTTTACCTTTTCCCCCTTTTATTCAAGGTCTTTTTCCAGTTGTGTTGCCAGTTGGCACTTGGTATTAATCCCTCATTGCCAGGGAGGCTCACCCCCGGGAGTCATGTCCCACGTTGGGAGGAAGGTAATGCAATCATATGCTGAGTTTAGCTTAGAGAGAGGCCACATTTGAGCAACAAGGAGGCTCTCAGGTGGCAACCCTTAGGCACCCCACAACTGCAGGCTAAGTCTCAGTTACAAGAGCAAAAACTCACAAGGGTAGTCATCAATAAAAAGAACACATCAGTGGGTCATCCCCTTTTGACAGACACTGTCCCTGCACTCAGAGGACTATTGTTGCTCCCTTGGAGACTGTGGCAGAGCTCTCCAGGCTAGGAATTCAGATTCCCTCATTTATTGTGTGATTGTCCACCCATCATGACCATGCCCCATCTTTTGATCTTTTGCACGATTTTGTATATCTTTCATGTATATTCGGATGAACTAATTCCTATGAAACCCCCCTCTCAGACACCCCCCCCAATAATCCCCTGCAGTACCCATTGTAACCCTTCTGTGATCCAAATCCTCCATGAACATGTAGTCCATAAAATAATCAAATACACTTACTAGGAAAAAGAAACAACTATGATAAGCTTACATGCAAGAGATAAAACAGAAGGAAACTCGGGGGGGGGGGGGGAGAGAGAGAAGGAAAAAAAACAAATAATCAAACAAAAAACAAAACAAAATAAAATATAATTAGCGGATTGGGACATTCAAAAATATGGGCAAAAAAGCAAAGGAAATGCCTTAAAAAAATATATATATATATATATATTTATTTATTTATTTATTCATTTTTTTTTCCTTTCTCTTTTCGTTTCTTTCCTTCCTTTTATCACTGTGTTATCGGATGTCCGGTGTGCTGTGACACCTTCCCCCTCTCAATCCCCATTGTCTCCCAATTTTTCATTTAATTTTCAAAAAAGTTTTAGGTCACAGCAAAGTCAACACACGGAGTGCCAGAAACTCCCAGATACCAAACCACCCCTCCCTTCCCCACCCCATTTACCCCCCACCTTTTTTTTTTAGATGTTAGCATTGTTATAACTGTTATACAGATAGCAAAATATAGTAACTAAACATTGTCAATGATTTAAAGTATAGTTTACAATTTAGACGATACAGTTTAATAAGTTTTGATGATATTTACCATGTCCTGTGTCCATTACTGTAAGGTAATGAAAAACCTTCCTCATGACCACCAAACACCCCATTAGATCTTGACTGCTCCCTTTCCCCAGCCCCCCAGGGCCCATGATACGGCCCTATCCCGACCCATGGAATGACAAGATTCACAGTTACATGCCCTGGGAATTTGAACCTGCACTTCCTAATCCACCCACTTGCCAGTGCTGCACCACCAAACCCAGGAACACCACCACTCATCTGCCCCATCCCCCAGCATGCAACCACACTCTATCCCTTTACCATAGATTATGTCCATATGGGTGATGGCTCAAAGCCTGCTCTTCTCTTACTCTCCCTTGTTAACCTATCTTTCAGACAATGGTTCTCAGAGACTGCTCACTTTCCTCAGTTCAGATCAGTGAGGTCATATACTGTTCATCCTTCAGTGCCTGGCTTGCTTCACTCAACATAAGGTCTTCAAGATTCATCCACGTTATTCCATGTGTTAGCACTTTGTTCCTTCTTAC
>JAKSZT010054219.1:67327-78858 GCA_026826555.1 Tolypeutes matacus
TTCCCCGAGGGGACTAGCTCAGCTCTGCCCACCCCCCACTGCCATGTCCTTACTTCCTCTTCTTGTCCCATCAGCAGCTCGAGTCACCTTTTCGGAGAGGCCTCCCCCATCCCCAGAGAAGGGAGCTGCCTGTCTATTATTGTTTGTCTAAATGATGAACTATATGCAGAGCATCTACTGATTTAATTTTTTGAATGATTTTTTTTTGCATTAATTCTTTCCCTAAAACTATCATCAATATTCGTGTTTGACAATGACCACAGTACCAAAAAGGCATCCAAAGAATGAGCCTATTTTTCTCCCACAAAATAAGTCTCCAGTTGGATGGGGGTGTTTTTCAGATCCTCACCAATTCAAGTAGGGGCCCAGGAGCTTTCTAAGTATCCATGCTATGTACCATGTCAGCTTTGCATTCATCGTGGTGACTTCAGATCTCACGACAGCTGCCCCAGCTCCACCATCACACTACATATTCAAAGGGAAATATGTTGGACAAATCCAGTCTATTTCTATCCTTCAAAAGCGCAACAATAGCCAGGGAATTCCAGGAGTAGGACCCTTGTAACCCAGTGGACAGACTTGGGTCACATGGCCAATTTTGGATGCAAGGACTTTTAAACAACTGAGGAGGTAATGTCCAGGTAGAAATGGTTTGGGAGGGCCTGCTGTTTGGTTCTGCAAACCAAGTGTGTCTACCACACAGCGCCACCCAGAAGACTAGAAACTCCCAGGGAGCAGGGGCCTGGTTGTTCACTGCTGAGTCCTCATGACCTGGAAATCATGCACACCAACGAGTTGGGGGGAGGCTCTCTTTTCTCTGGTTTTGGTCAGTAGCCTTCAGCACCCACAGCCCAACCCCCATACTCGGTACCAGTGAGCGCCAATACGTTACCCTGATTCCTCCAGGGGCAAGTCCTGGGACCACCCACATGACCACCCCCTCACAGATACATGTGCAGGTGCCACCTCCTCCTCCAAATGGGACTGTGCACATTGTCATGGCAATCTGAGCCCCCACATCCTTGTTTTGTGGCAGGTGGAGCCAAGCAGAGAGGAGTCATGCCTCCCCTGGGGCCAGAAGTCCAGGGACCAGGAAAGCTCAGCCCTGAGCTTGAGGTTATGAGTCTCCACCTGGACAAGGACACCCCCTTTGCCGAACGAGCCACTGCAGAGCGGCCACCAGGTGGCGGCAGAGAGTCCCTGGCAAAGCCACCTGGAGATGGGGTGGGCTGGGCACATGGGGGGAAGGGGAGATTGTAACCTGCAATGAATGTTAGTGATGCTGATCTCGGACCTGATGGAGAAGGTGAACTTCTTTCTCTGCAGGATTGTCCTTGATGCAAACGTGTAAGTTCTGGCTTCCTGGCTCTCACATCAGCTCTTGGAGATCGTACATGCCTCTTTCTCCAGGACAGGCACTGGCTTCCCCTCCGGGTCCTCCCCAACCATGCTAAATCAGTGTAAGTGTCCATAAATGCCTAGTCACCCTGTGGTCCCACATTTCCCACCTCCTGCAGGCTCCCTGGCCACCTATGAGATGACCCACCCATGCTCAGTGTCCCTGACCCTGGGTCAGACGGCCAGGCTCACCTGTGGGGAAGACAACATTGGAAATACAAATACTCACTGGTTGCAGCAGAAGGCAGGCCAGGCCCCTGGGCTGCTCATCTATTATAGTAGCAACCGGCCCTCATGGACCCCTGGCCAATTTTCCACACCAACTCAGGGAACACAGCCACCCTGACCATCAGCGGGGCCCAGGTCGAGGACAAGGCTGACTATTACTGTCAGGAGTGGGACAGCAGGACTGTTAACAGTGACACAGGCAGACAGGGGAACACGGCCACCCTGACCATCAGTGGGGCTCAGGCCATGGACGAGGCTGACTATTACTGCCAGGTGTGGGATAGTAACAGTGATGCTGCTCACAGTGACACAGGCAGACAGGGAAGTGAAACAAAAACCGTCTTCCCCTGCCTGGGCCTCAATCCCTCCTCAAGCTCCAGGATGAATGAGCACAAACAATGGGCAGGTTTGGCCCAGGTCACCCAGATCTGAGACTCCCAGGCTGCCCGGGCTGCCCAGTGCTCCCCCCACCCTCTGTGTTCCCGGCCAGGTCAGCAAGTCTGGGGAGCACTAGGAAAGCAGTGCTGGGCCACCCTCAGGAGTCACTAGATACGGGGCAGCTCAGAGGCACCTAGAGCAGCACCTGTGCTGCATGCTGGGGGTTAACAACCCCCTACCTGAGAGTCCTCAGCCTCTAGGTAACAATAAAGGTGCAGGGTCTGGGCACAACCCACCCATGACTATCCTACTGCCCAGCCGCACTGGCCTGGAGGCCACAAGGACTTGCTAAGCCTCTGCCCAGATCCCCTGATGTATTACCTGGAGCTCCACCTCATCACACCTGACCACAGCCCCTCTTGCCCCAGGAAGTTCACTCACAAGCAAATGACACATTGGACCTGAAATGGTTTGGAATCTCAGCCCCCGTGTGATTGGCCCCTGTTCTTTTAGACCCTCCAGTCATATCAGTGTCCTCCCCACAGGGCCCTGGCACAACTGTGCCTCCACACACTGAGTGGACCTCTTTTCCTCTGTAGGTCCCCACAGCACCTCCTGTCACCTCCACAGAAAGCCTTCCCTCCCTATCCACAGATTACAGTGCAGCCTGCCTGCCTTTTTTGTCTTAAGTATTAATTATCTACATAGTATCTACCATGCTGTAGTTCTTTTGTTATCATTATTTTTATTAAGTGACTCATTTGTTTTAAATTGTTCCCTAGGGAAGCGGATGTGGCTCAATTGATAGGGCTCCCATTTACCATATGGAAGGCCCTGGGTTCGATTCCCAGGGCCTCCTGGTGAAGGCAAGCCAGCCTGCGCGGCGTGGTGAGCTGACACAGCAGGACGACCCGGCAGGGGGAGACAAACAGACACAGAAAAACGCACAGCAGATGGACACAGAGAGCACAAGCAGCAAGGGGAGATACATAAATAAATAAATAAAATCTTTAAAAAATTAAATAAATAAATAAATAAATAAATAAATAAATAAATAAATAGTTCCCTAAATCAGTCAGGAATTTTTATAATTAAAAAAGGCATGAACAAGCAAGAGGCTATTTTTCTCCCACAAAGAAGTCTGGACGTAGATGGTGTTTGTTCTCCAGTTACTGAGAAATCTATGAGAGATGCAGAATCTTACTAATTGTCTGTTCTATGCACTATGCTGACTTTCCTTTCTTTTGTGCTGCCTTAAGATCATTGAATGGCTGTTTCAACTCCAGCCATCACTCCCACATCCAATAGGAAATGTGCTGCACGAATCTAGTCTGCTTCTTTCCTTCACAAGCACCAGCATTACTCAAGAAACCTCAGCAAACTGATCCTTACATCACAATGTCCAGAGCTGGTCACACAGTCAATTCCGGGTCCAAGGAACCTGGGGGAGTCACGCTCTGGATTTTAAATAACTACAGAAGACAATGTACAATGAGAAGGTGATTGGAAACAACTGTTTTGTTTGCAGAGAAACCCACCCAGAAGATGGGACACTCTGGGAACAGGGTCCTTGTCTGGTCAGTGCAGAGTCCCCAGGTCCTAGGCTGTTTGCCAGAACAAAGAGGGTGTGCATAAGTGCACATTGGCAGATGTTCTCCCGCCTCTCTCTTTGGTCACATAATCACCACCACCCCTCGCTGGCCTTGCACCCACAGTCCATGGCAGTCAGAGTGAATCCCTGAGTCCTGAAGCCCCAGGGCCAAACCCCAGGACCACCTGCATGACCACCCTCTACTCAGAGAGCTGTACAGTTGCCTGAGGTTCGCCCAGCCCTCCCCTCCAAATGCGACTATTTATTTCATATTTTCATAGGTAACCTCAGCCCCTATTTCACGGCCTTCAGGCTGGAAGGGACTTAAGTCACTCCTCCCCGAGGGCCAGGAGTCCCTGGACCTGTGAATCTTGGATCTGAGCAGGAGGCTCTGAATCTCCACCTGGACAAGTCACCCCTTTGCCTGCAGCAGCTGGTGCAGAGCGGCCACCAGGGGGCAGCAGGGAGGCACCTGGCAAAGCCACCTGGAAATGGGACTAGACTTGCTCATCACTGGGATTCTAACATGCAGGGCAGGTTATTGATGCTGACCTCAGAGCAGAAGAAGAAAGTGCACTTCCTTGCCACTGATGCACAAATTCTTCTGGCTTCATCTTGTGTAGATGATGCCTGTTTTCTGAGTATGCTTTCAGGTACTTGCCTCCCCTCCCAGCCCACCCCAGTCATGCTGAAACACTGTAAGTGGTCCCCAATGCCTGTCTTCCTGTGATCCCAAGTTTGCACATCCCACCCCTTTTCTGCCAAGAGCTCCCTGTCCTGCAGATGCAGCTGCTTCTCATCTCCCAGGAAGTACCACCCACAGCCCCTGTGCCTGGGCTTTGTCTGTCTATTTCCAGAGAAAAGTGTTTAAGTTTATTCTTCATGATTTTCCAGAACCTGGCACATATCACTTTCCCAATAAACTTTTATGGATATGATTAATTAAAATAAAATGTTCTTACATGTTGTATTTTCTCCAGCAACTTTATATAATATAATTATATTAAATATTCCTTGTGTGTCCTTGGGGTTTGCAGCCCACTTTCATGCCATTACACACAGACAGCACCTGATTCCTATGTGGCCCTGATGCCACACTTGGGGTACTGAGGCAAAGCACCTATGACTTGCCTCAGAGGGCAGGACAGAATCCAAATGGGCCTCAAGGAATCTTGAAACCCTCCAAGAGCACTTGCAAGGAATGAGTGTTATTCTGGCTCTGCCACACAGTTGGGGGGATCAGGGGAAGGACTCTGTACCCCATAAAGCATCCTATTGCCAAATACAGGGTGGAGATGAGGAGGCCCCTGCATTGGGTTCTGGATGGTCAGAGAGGTCGTATTTAAAGTTCCCCAAGGTGGAGCTGGGACTAGACCCGGCACCAGAACCCTCCACAAAACGCATGGAAAGGACGTCTCTGGGTCTTAGAACAAAATTAACCCCCTTCCAGTGAAAGAATTGGGCAGAGGAAGGACCTGAGTCCCTAGGGATGCCCTGCTTCACTGTGAGACTCTCTGGCCACCTCCAGGACAAGCATCAGGGACACCCATGAGAAGGGATTTCAAGTTCCCTGGAAAATGCAAACACATTTCCTGTGAGCTCTACAGATCAACCCAGGGTGAGACCAGAATGAAGTCTGAGGGCAGACAATCCCCAGACTCATGGGGCCAACAGGGGGAACTGAATCCCCTGGACTGAGGATGGGGTCCGCAGGGGCCGCCCCTCCCCTCTCTGTGTCCCTGGGGGCTGAGCCTCCTCTGGAAGCCACAAAGCTCCCTCAGCAGCAAGCCCTGAGCTCAGGCTAATTTGCATAACATGAAGGTCTCTTCAGTCAGGGGATAAGAGAGGCCCTGGGGGAATGCAGCCCTGCTTCAGGGCCTTGGGGAGCAGATCTCAGGGCACCTCCACCATGGCCTGGACCCCTCTCCTCCTTGCCCTCCTGGCTCACTGCACAGGTGCTGCCACCCAGATCACACCCACTGCTCAGCCCCCAGGGCTCTGAGCCAAGCCTGGCCCTGACTCTGAGCTCAGAAGGTCTGGGGTTGGGTAGCTGCTCTTGGCAGCCAAGGAAATGGGGCTCTGGGGAAGGGCTGATGGAGAGGGGTGGCCTGTGCGACCTCGGAGTCCTTGGAACTCAGTCCAGGGAGGCAGGCTGGGGGTCTCCTGTGTCTCATGCCCACTTCTCATTTCTCTCCTGCAGGCTCCGTGGCCTCCTACCTGCTGACCCAGCCACACTCAGTGTCCATGGCCCTTGGACAGACGGCCAGGCTCACCTGTGGGGAGGTAAAATTGTACTTGAGTGTACTTGAGCATTTAAGGCAGGTTTTTCATCCATGAAACTAAATAAAATTGAATCCCATTTTTGGAATAAAGAACAGGATAGGTATGCAGGTGAAGGGAAAGTTTTAAGCAAGTGTTGATAAATAAACATTTACATGATAGTTGATCTGCTTTCTCAGCTTTGAAATCTTCACACAGATGAGCAAAAGGTTTATCTGGTAACTGGGTCCAGCATTTTCCTAAAGCAAAGCTTGACATTCGCTATACGTTTATATCCTGTGCTCCTGGGAAAGGATTTCCTGGATCTAACAGTGTGGTCACGTTGGCACAGGCACTCTCAGTTCTTAGAACCAACAAAATATTTGTTGCAGGATTAGAAATGATAATTATTAGGTAGTCTAGTAATTTTGTAAAGCAATAAAGATATAAACAGATCTTTGTACAGGAATGAGAGGTGTTGAGACATTTAACCCAGTCTTATACGAGCTCATTTGACACCTTGGTAGATATGATGGCCTGAAGAAACCCTCTGAGGGTGTTTGGGGCAGGCTGCAGGTGGAGACAACACCCATCTCATGGTCCTTGACTGCTTGTGATGGGTGGAAGCCTGACCCTGCTCTGGCCCATGACCTTCCATCTTCTCCTCCCAGGCTCCTCCCTCCCAACTCAGGTGTTGACCTGAGCTTCCCATGATCCTCTGTGGCCTCCCTAATCTCCATAGTCTCCACCTCCACCTGTCTGTGCCATGCACCCAGGCCGTACCTGCTGCCCATTCCCAGGGCCAGAGATACTTTGGGAAGCTGAGGTCCCCACCCAGATACAAGCAGACACAAGGACGTCATAACAAACACTTGCTCTGATCCTCAGGCCCCAGGATAGACTTATAGGTGCCAGGCGACTGGCCTGAGCCCCTGGAGCCCTCACGGATACAACATGGCATGTCCCAGCAAGACGTCCTAGGAGCATCTGATGAGAACCTCTCCTGTCATTCTTCAGTGTTTCCTCCTGGTCACACCTCACTTCACCTCCTCAAATCCCCTTAAAAGGATCAAGTACTTTCCGATTTAATGATATCAAACCTTGGTGTTCCCTTCTATTTTTCAATTGAATTTAGTTAGGGCATATTCCTAAAAAAACTCTCAGGGGCAAATTTGAATATTGAAGAAAGCATTTCATTCATTCATTCATTCTTTTTTTCTTTCTTTCATTCCATTTGCAATGCTTATATGGTATCTAAATTCCAAAAATCCTGGCTCACCAATCTGAGGGTTTTGGGGGTCAGGATGCATGTGAAGAAAACCCACTTCTCCAGGGCCCTTGACTGCCTGTGATGGGTGGAAGCCTGGTTCTGCCTTGGCCCAGGACCATCCCTCTTCTCCTCCCAGGCTCCTCCTTCCCATGGCAGGTGTTGACCTGAGTTTCCCAAGACCCTTTGGGGCCTCCCAAATCTCCATAGACTCTGCATGCTCCTGCCCTGCCCTTCTCCCAGGCCTTACCTGCTGCCCACTCCCAGGCTCCTCCCCCTGCCTGCCCAGGGCCTGCACAGGAGGCCAGGCCCTGAGACACTGAGAAGCTGAGGTCCCCACCCAGACACTGAACAGACACCGGGGCATTGGAGTAAATACCCGCTCAGGTCTTCAGCCTCCAGGAGAGAAAGTTTGGCACCAGGGGACAAGCCGGAGCCCCATGGAGGCCTCTTGGATATGACCTGAGTATCAAAGGAGCATCTGATGAGAACTTCTCATGTTGTTCTTCAGTGTGTCCTCGTGGAAACACCACATGCCACCTGCCCAAACCCCTTACCTGGATCAATTCCTTTCTGACAGAGTTGGTGATGAATCCTGGTGCCCCCTTCTGTTTTTCACTGATATTTAATTAGTGGGTGTTTCTAAGAAACTCTGGGAGCAAATTATTTTAGAGTGTGTTTTAATCATTCATTCATACATTTCATTTGCAATGCTCATAAGGTCTGCATCTTCCTTTAAAAACTGGCTCATTTATTTAGAATGAATGCAGTATTTAAATGGAATATTCAGAAATTTGTGGCTCATTTTGTCGGTATTTCTCATGGAAAAGTCCTTCCTGCCGGTTATTCTTGCATCTGTCATGGTCACCTACATCTGCAGGGGGCAGTGTTGCCATCACATTCACAGCAAGAAGCTAGCACTGGGCAGAAAATGGGGCAGAGACATCAACTCTTGAATGGCAAACTCTATACTTGAAGCTTAGGGCAAAAGGCTCTTTCTCATTCTGAGAAAAGCCTGTGGGGCTGCACGTAGGGTCTGAAGAGGCAGTCCCCTCCCTCACCATTCCCCTCCTGCCTGGGAAGATCTTGGCTTCTCTGGAACCATCTCGAGAAACACCTACTTAACTGCAGCCAACCTACCTGAGCCTCTCCTTGGCCAGAAGAGAGGGGTCTGGGGAACCCTGCCCAGCTGTAGGGTCTCAGAGACATAACTCCAGAGCATGTCATCCATGGCCCATTCCTCTCCTTTCCCACTGCCTCACTGTCTGCACAGGTGCTGCCCACTCATGCCCTACTCAAAGCCTCAGCCCTGCAGGAACCTGTCCTGGGTCTGATCTTAGCCCAACCTGGGAGCTGCTCCAGAGGTGGGGTCTCTGGGAATGGACCTTCAAGTTCACCTCTCCTCACCCTGCAGGAACTTGGCCTAGGGAGAGATGCCATCCCAGCAGAAGCCAGGCCCAACCTGTGTCAATTATTTCTGGAGACATCAAGGTATCTGTGATGGACCCTCTGTCCCAAGCTGGGAATACTCAAAACATGACCCAGGCTGTGGGGTTGTAACCCTCAAACCAGTCTGACTCAACCTAACTGCACTGTCTTTGTGAAACCCAATATTTCCTCTGCTCCATTGATGTGCTAGAGAAAGACTTGGCTTGGAGTGTGGACCTGGTTCCTCTTCTGATTTCCAGTAGGATTGTTTCCTACCCTCCCTGGGCCTCAGTGTCCTGGGCTGTGACCTAGAACACCTGCCTCCCAGGAGTCCTTGATTTTCACAGCAGTAAACACCACTGCACATTGGCCTTGGATGCTCAGACAGCAGCCAACCCATGCCCCTGCATCCCCTACTGCGACACTCGACCACCTGCAGGAGCACACACCACACACACATAGATATGTGCATATGCCCTGTTTCACTCTGTCCCTTTATCATCTAAATGGGACTCTGCATATTTTCATGGATATATTGAACCCCTCACACCATGTCTTGTGGCAGGTGGAGACCCACAGAGAAGAGCAATTCCTCCCCTGGGCCGGCCAGCCAGCCATGGAACAGGGAATCTCAGACCTCGACAGGAGGTTCTGAATCTCCATCTGGACAAAGTCGCCCCTGAGCCTGCAGCAGCCAGTGCAGAGTGGCAACCAAGAGGCAGCAGAGTCACCTGGCAATGCCACAGGAGATAGAGATGGACCTGGGTATCAGGTAGATTCCAATGTGCAGGGAATTTTAGTGACACCAACCTCATGCCTGATGGAGAAAGTGTCCATTTTTTTCGACATGATCATCCTTGACACTGATGAAGACTTTCATCTTCTTTGTGGGTTTCCTTTCAGATTCTTAGAGAGGGTGCCTCTCTCTGGATAAAGGTCCAGGCATCTGGTTTCCTCCAACCACTCTCCAAGCCTGCGTCTCACTTTCCTTGAAGGCACCTCCCACAGGGCACTGGACCTGATTTTTTCTGTCTCTATTCTGGAAGCAGTTGCTAAATTTCATTTTCTCTTTTCTAGTATCTTGAACAATAAAGTTGCACTTTACCATTTGTAGGCTTAAAATTGTTTATTTCTTGGTGTGTTCTTGCTTAATACATTTTCCCATGAAGTAAAGGAAAATTCAGTACAATAAAAGTATAATCAGGACATTCCTATAATACTCATCCTCTTTTCCTTTCATTCTCGTAAAGAGCAAATATTTCTTACAGAGAAAAAGCCTCTGACCTCACGTCGGGGATACTGAGGCAATGTCCCAGAAGCTCACAGCCAATGGCAGAAATGAACATCACCTAAATGGATCCTTGAACACCTTCATGTGTACTTGGCAAGGAAGAATTTTAATCAGACTCATCCGTATGCCTCCAAATGGCCCAACCACTGACTCAAACACAAAAGGAATATGGACAGGAAAGCTCTGGGTCTTGGACCAAAATTACTGGCCTATCAACTGAGACCAGATGGGGCAGAGCAAGGGTCTGGGGTCCCAGGATCGTCCAGCATCAGCCTATGACTCTCTGACCACCTCTAGGAAGGGCCCTGGTTCACCCCATGGGCAGGAACATCAGGTTCCCTGGAAAACACAAATAGATGAGCCTGCTGAGCTCTGCCATGGCCAGGCCAGCCCAGGACAAGGCCAGGTCGATGTCTGGGGATGAAGATGGGAAGACTCATGGCACAAGCAGGGAAAAGAGAATCCAGTGGGGTGAGGATAGTGTCTGCAGAGCCTTCTCCTCCCTTTTCTGCATCCCTTTGGGGTAGATACCTCCTCTAGAAGCCACAAAGCTCCCTCAGGAGATGCCTTTGAGCTCACACTGATTTGCATAACTGGAAGGTCTCATCAGCCAGTGGATAAGAGATGCCTGGGGGAAACCAGCCCATCCTCAGGCCTCAGAAGGCAGGTCTCAGGGCACCTCTGCCATGGCCTGGACCTCTCTCCTCCTGACTTTCTTCGTTCACTGCACAGGTGCTGCCTACCAGGGTCACATCTATATCTCAGTCCGATCCGGGTCAAGCGTGGCCTAACTCTGAGCTCACCAGTGCATGTTCATGCTGTGGACAGGGGGCCAGTGGGGCAGAAATCCCCCCACACTGTGCTCATTGGACTGTGAGCCCCGGGTGGTCCTGCACCTGCCTAGAGAAGGGGCTGGGTCTTTCTCTTTTCTTCCAAGGCTCCATGCACCAGCAAACCCATGGAAGAGGGGGCTGGTGCTGATGAAAGGGGCATCCTGGGAGCCTACTGAATCCCTACAGATCTGCCCAGTAAGGGAAGACAGGGAGTTCCCAGAGATGAAACTGTCAGCTTCAAGTCCACTTCCCTTCTCTTGCAGGCTTCGTGGTCTCCAGTGTGCTGACACAGCCGTCCTCGGTGTCTGTGGCCCTGGGACAGATGGCCAGGCTCACCTGCTCTGGGGAGATCCTCCCAAAAAACTATGCTTCTTGGTACCAGCAGAAGCCAGGCCAGGTCCCTGTGCTGCTCATATACAAGGACACCAAACTTGCCTCGGGGATCCGTGACCGATTCTCCGGCTCCAGCTCTGGGACCACCATCACCTTGACCATCAGTGGGGCCCAGGCCAAGGATGAGGCTGACTATTACTGTAGGTCATAGGATAGTAACAAAAATGCTGCTCACAGTGACACAGGCAGACGGGGAAGTGAGACACAAATCCTCCACCCCAGCCTGCCTCACCCAGTACCTCCCTCCCTGCCCTGGTCACACTGAGCAGAATGGAGCCTACTAATTCACATGGACATAATTTTCTGTTTACTCCAAGTCATTGCTCACAGTTTCTCTTCCTAATTTCTGATGGGCTCGAATTAACTCATATACAACATTTTTGGCTGCAAAACACGCTACTGTGGTCATGTTATTCTACTCTTGATAGACACTGCATGTAGTACAGAGATTGCAAAGGAACTGCT
>JAKSZT010054220.1:0-10523 GCA_026826555.1 Tolypeutes matacus
CTTTGCAAATGTCACCAGGACTTAAAGAGGCCTCCTTTCAATTTGAAACTACCCCATATTTATTACTTAAGGATAGACAACTATTTGAGGGTGGTTATAGAGCAGGGTTGCAGGAGGAAACCAGCTTATGAAATATGGTAACGGGATCTACTTGTTTTTTCTTAATACCTGGGATACATATTCTTCCTGAAAACATGGGCCTTTTAAACATCATTGGCAAATGTGTGGTAGAGACCATCCATTTTGTTCTTTGGACTTAATGGTTCTCAGATAAACCAGTGTGAGGTCATAGTTGGCTGGACAGCAATCCTGGATGAACGTGCTAACAAGATGTGGGCTGGAGTTGGGGGCACATGTTTTGAGTCACTCTGGGGAGCAAAGAGCCCAGCCCTCTCTGAAGCTTCGGTGTGGCTGGCATTTTCTTGGGGTGTCTGGCTCACATGGGGACTGGCAGCCTGTCCCCAGGAAAGCAGGTGAAGGTCTTGCGGACCCCATGTATTGAGGACTTTTATGCCAAATGGAGGCAAATGAGGCCCTTGGTTGATGGGGGTGCGGGAGGGTGTATGGGCTGGGCAGAGGGTGCAAAAGGTAGAAGGGTAGCTGGGAGCTACACAGCTTAGTGGCCACCAGCCCCATGCCGTGCCTGTCTCAAGCTATTCCTCTTGCCTCCTGGGGGGCAATTTAAGGAAAACCATCCTGAGGCTTTCATCTCCCAAACCCGAGACTGCCTCCAGTGTGTCACTGCCCCACAATCCGTCTTCCTCATCCCTACTCAGGGAACTTTAGAAAACACAGCTTGAAGGTGGGGCACCTCTGATGGAAAGCCTTCCATAGCTCCGTGGCCATGAGACTAAAGCCCGAACTCCACGGCATCCTTGAATATGGGGCCAGAGTCTTCTGCTTATTTGATCTCCTGGTGCTTGACGTATAACAGAAGTGAATCGATATTTTTGTGATGAACGAATGGATGGCACGAGTCCTCGGGAAGCTCACGCATCCTGACCTCACCAGCCTCGTGGCCCCCACTGCCCCCAGCACACCACATTTCTGTCTCACGGAACTTCTTTCAGTCCTTTCACTGCACCATACTATCTCCCACTCAGGGCCTTTTTTGCACAAGCTCATCCCTTTAAGGGGGCACATGTCCTCTTAATGGCCTGGTTGGCTCCTGGTGATTCTTGGGAGTCCAGCCCATGCCTTGCCTCCTCCTGGGAGCCTACCCTCACTTCCTAAGCATCGCTGCATGCCCTTTCACTAAGCTGTGCCTGCTCGGTTCTCTCAAGAGGGACCAAGTGACCTTATATTATTTTCCATCAGATCATGCCTTGCACAAAGTAATCAAGCCTCAAATATCTGCTGGAAGTATGAAAGCATAAATGAACTAGGAAGGAGGGGACCAAGCCATGTGATGTGGCTCCGATGGGGCCACCCCCTCTCGGGAGGCACGGGAGAGACTTAAGCATCCCACTTCTTTGGAGGGGTCGCCAAGGCTGCCGTTGGTGGTCGGGGCTGTGGTCTCTGTGCCCTCGGGCTTCTCCTGCTGCTTCCCCTCCTCCTTGGGCAAGCCGCCCTGCCCCGGGAGGGCCACTTCTCCCACGCCGAGGGCCTCGCTCTTGTATTGCTTGACAAAATCTCTCACTGGCTTCAACTTGTTCTTCACAAGTCCGCAGCAATGAGAGGGATCCTGGTCGTAGATGGGGAGCTGGTGCATGAGCTGGCACCTGCGGTAATAGGCGCCCTCGGTGCCCGTCACCAGCTGCTTCTCCTTCGGTATGAAACCCACTAGATGCATTTTAACAAGATCCCCTGACAATTTATATACACATTGAAATTTGAGGACTGCTAGTCTGGTCCACTGGTTCTAAAATGTGGCTGCATATGGAGTTACTGGGGGAGTTTTTAAAAAATGCTAACGTCTGATGATTTTGATTCTGGAATCTAGAGAGATTACATGGTCAGATAAGGCCAGGGCACGGGGACGTTTTACAGCTCCCCTGGGCATTCCAGTGGTCAGTAGTGTGAGAATCACCAATCTGCTCCATCTTTTGGGTACTGCTGCCTCAGTCCCACCCACAAATCGATGGACTTGCTATGAATGCTTGTTTGTTGCTAGATACGTACTTTCTGTTCCTTGTGCACATTTCTTTCTAAGCTTCTTAATGCTAGTAGAAGGGACCTAAATGATTCTGTTGGCTTGGTTAATTTTGTGTTAAAGTCTCCTAGAAGGTGAAAATATTTCATCCAGTGGTTTGAGAACCTGGTTAGGCATTTCCTGTGTACCTACTAAGTGCATGGTGCTCCCCCAAGTCCTGATCGGCAGGGGCTGAGAACAGCTGGTTGGGGGGGAGGGTTTAAAATGACACAGTGCCAGTCCTCACAAACTGGGAGCCAAGTGGCCAGTGAAGAAATGCATTTCCACAAAATGTCAAGAGAGAGCAAGTGGGAGATGTGAAGAAGAATGCTTTCCCTTGGCATGGAAGAACTAGGAAAAAGATTTCACAGGGAAGAGACTGGTTATATGGGCTTAAAAGTGAACAGGCATTGGCCACAGGGGTGGAGCATTCGAAGCCCAAGAATGGCCTGAAGCCACAAGGAGCAGAAGATGTCTAGCGCTGGCAAGAATGCTGGCTGAATGGAGAAGGAGTCGGGGCAGCAGGGAGAGACCAGACCATGAAAGGCCTTGAATGCCACTCAAAGGAAGGTGAATTTGACTCAGCCAGTCAGGGGCCTAAAATTAGTAAAAGAAAAGGTAGAGGGTCACTCTGGTCCCCCTTCATAGAGGTCAAGACTGGATGAGATTGATTGGCCAAAGTGGTACAAGACTTTGCTGCTATGTTGTGGACCTGTGATAGGGAGGGTGAATGCATCATTCAAATAGCCTAAATGGGTGCTGCTGAGACGTACTCTGGGATAAGGGTACCAACTGTACTGGGCAAATGGATGCATCATCACCCAAGGTATATGCCAGCCCATAGTGTTGGCGTTTGGGCCCCAGACAGGCTTCCTGTCTCCTGGTCCCATGGAAACTGATGCTCTTGGCAATAAACACTGAGCTGAAGACTGAATCTCCACCTGTTTCCCCAGTTCTTGCCAAAGTGGGACTTTTGCAACTGACCCCATGACTGAACACCACACGTACTGTATCTGGCACTTTACTCAAGGCTGCTCATGGTTATCCCCCCAATTCTTGCAATCACAGACGCAGAGGTGGGATTCAAACCCAGGGAGCCTGACTCCAGATTCTATGCACCTACCCACAAGGTGGATGGCCGCGGTTCACTCTGAGCAGAGAGGATGTTCCCTATATTCTGGGGGTGAACGATTCAGAGGGGCTCCCGGGGAGTTGAATCCCTACTCAGTGAGGGAGGAAAGAGAAGCATGTGGAGGCCTCAGAAGGAAGGGCAGATGCTGGAGGGACACAGCACCTGCTCAGGTCATCAAGGAGCACTTCTGGTCTCAGCTGGTGCAGAGACCTGGCCACAGTGCACTTTTACTTGGACAATGAAAGAAAAACTGAAAATACATCTCCAGGGGCCACACAGCAACTGGTCATGGGGGCAGCACCAGACCCGGGGGGCAGATGAGCTGGTTCCAATTTCAGGATCTGCTATCACCTGTGTAACCCCATGTGAATCACTTGCTGGCTCTAGGACTGTGTCCTTGTCATCCTCCTCAGGCCTCTCTAACCATTTGCCTCTTCCCAAGGGTTGTGAAAAACCAGTTAGGTTCTCCCTTTGTAGCCAATGAGACTTCAGAGAGGACCTGCTCTCCTACAGGTCCAACCCAGGTAACTTTGAGGGAAAACGAGCTTCTGGCAGATGGAGAGAGGTACTCAGAATTCCAAATGATAAACCATCCCCTGTTCAGAAGTGGAATGCTCAGAGGGAACCTTGGATGACCCTGCATGAGATCTGGAAGGGCCCTTAAGAGTTTATAGTTCATATGCAGCTCCCTATCCATTTCATGGATGAGGAAAACTGAGGCTCAGCCAATCTTCAATTCAAGATCACAAAGTGAGATAGGAGAAGGGCCTAAACTGGAGCCACACTTAACCATTTTTGTAACCTTGCCCTTTTCCTACTTCATCTTCCAAATTTGACCCCTGGCATGGCTAATATTTACAAAGATAGGACAAAACCCACTTTGCTGGCTGGAAGCAGATTTACCAGTTTCTGGGTGACTCCTGGGGGAGCCCATTCATAGGTGATCGTGTCAAAGGTGGGATCCTTCCCAGTGGTGATTGGGTTGCTCATGATCATCCGCTTCCTCTTGTAAATCCGGATGCCATCCCTGCCTTTCACCCGGGCCGTGAGGGTGGAATACTTGGAGTCCATCAGCAGGCGGCCGATTTTTCGATCATCGTCCAGGTCAGAGGTCAGGCAGTTTCCTGGGGTGGGGGTGGCATAAGTGAGATCAACCTCAGGAAAAGAGGCAGAGCCTCTAGCCAGTGGCATCCACCCTTTTGGAAGCAAGCTTAAGGTTTAATTGTTAGTAACTTGGAAAATTTAACAGCAAACAAATGGTAACCCTGGACAAAAAAGGCTTTTGGGGTTTTATACTCTGGGAGAAGCCAGTCTTTCTATCTTCCGGGAGTATGGGATATGATTTTTGCTGAGAAAGAGTAGCTCACTCTTCGTTCTCATTAGAGATGGTCTAAAGTAGGGGTCTGCATGGCTTGTGGGTCAAACCCGGCCCACAACCTGCTTTTATAAATAAAGTTTTATTAGAACATGGTTATGCCCATTCATTCATATGTTGTCATGGCTGCTTCCATACTACAATGGCAGACCTGAGTTGCTGCCGCAGAAACCATCTGGCCTGCAAAGCCTCTTATATTTACTACCTGGCCTTTATAGAAAATGTTTGCTGGCCCCTGCTCTGAAGAATTATTCAAACTGTTTATCTAGATTCATGAGCCTTGGAACCTGAGCAGCTTTTAACCTCATTTAGCACATGCACTGAAGCGAGAATACAGCAGGATATTTTCTTCAAGAAACTTGTGGACAGGACACAGGGGGAGGAGAAAAGACTTAGAAAACTTAAGCAGGAGAGATTGATAATCACTGGGCAAGTCTTTATCATGAGGCTGGGAGAATGGAAAGCACCCTGGGGAAGGTTCATATTCACTTGAAAGCCCCATTCTTTCCTCTGACAATTAGAAAACAGTGTTTGGCTGCTTTGTGTCATGCTGTTAAGGTTGAGAAATCCAGAGAGTTCCATGGGGGAGAGGAAATTTGCTCCTCTCCCTTTCCAGCTGTCACTGAAGACCAGGTCTGGGGAAGGTCTGAGCGTGGGAGACTTCATTGCCAGTGAGATGAGCACTTCATGGCCAGGCAAGCCCCAGGGAAACCCCATTTTCTCTTCTAAAATCTGCAGATGAACATTTTTAATCATATATTACAAACACTGATTGAGGAGCTATCGTGGTCTACATCAGGGGCAATGTCTGGAGACATTTTTGGTTGTCACAACTGACGGGGTGGGGGGTGGTTATGATTGGCATCTAGTGGAAGGAGGGCAGGGATGCTGCTAAACATCAGAAAAAGCACAGGACAGACCCCCTGTCACCCCAACAAATAATTATCCTGCCCCAAATGTCAGTAGTGCCGAGGTCTATATGAGGAGAGGGCAGGTCTATCAAACCTTCAAGGAGCTTATACTCAGGGTGGGAGAGGGAGAGGAAATCAGATGGAAACTACACATACGGTAGGATAAGTTTGGGCCATATGCTCTGGGCTAGTTCTACTTGTCTGGCTGGACTAGTAACCCAGGATGTTAGCAGGAGGTACATGGAAACAGAGTCAGTGGCCATGAATTTGGAAAATAGTGGGTTAGAGAAGGTTGAACCTATTTCTTTAGTGGAAGGCTGCTTCTTGTCTTTAATCCAGTGATGTGCATCATGTCTTTTCAATGGGGAAAGAATGAAGCATTTCTACTGTTATTTGAGAAGCTAGCAATACAAGTTCACTTTCAGTGAGTTGCAGTTTCAGACTTGCCAAAATAGATGATCTCAGCACTACAAAAGAGAGTCTGGTCCTAAGGATAATGCAGGACAAAAATGGGAAGACTTTTCTTTTCTCTCTCTTAAAAGGGAGTTGCTTGTTTTATAGAGTTGGGGCACCTTATTCATGATCAGTAACATTCTCTTGCCTATCCCTCTTTGGAGCAAAGCAGGGAGGACACTTGTTCCTTAAGAAGACAGCAGGCTGTACCATTGGTTTACATGTGGGGACTGACAGCAGTAGTGTGGAAGTACAAGGAGGCAGAAGAATGGAGTAAAGGAAAGCCGGTGGGAAGGGCTAGGGAGGATCACTGATCTCAAGCTTCCTGGGACCCATCTGGTCCTCTGACCTCCTCATACATTCCACACACGTAATGGGATGAGGATCCTGTCCTTTGCTTTTATGGCTAATGTGGATTCTCATGATGCTATAAGAGATGTTGGGAATGCACAGGATTTTAAAATGGAAAAGTTTAACGACCATGAGGCATTCTTTGAGATGATGTCAACATTATTTCTCCTATCATTCAACAGCATGTTTAGCATTTATTCCATGTTGCCAGGCACTCTACTGGGACTTTATTGACTCCCCCTGCACCCTTGCCAAGTCCTCCAGAATATAGAGGACATATCCAGTAAGATCCTCAATGGTGTTCGAGTAGCCATTTTTGCAACCTGTCATAGGCAATCTGGAATTGTGGGAAAGGCACAGTCTGGGAACCTAACCCCAGCCTGAATACTAACCCACCACAGGCCCATGGTCAAGTTCCTTTTCTGTAAAATGACAGGTTTGGTCTAGATCAGGCATTGGCAAACCATGGCCCAAGGGCCAAATCTGCCCTATCACATTGTTTTTGTATGGCCCATGAGCTAAGAAGAGTTTCTACATTTTTACATATTTAGAAAAATTTTGGTTTTTTCATTTCTTTTGCTTGTTGTTTGTTTTTGTTTTTCCTAAGACTCACCAGGAACCAAACCTGGGACCTTCCATGTGGGAAGCAGGTTCTTAACCACTTAAGCCATATCTGCTGCACTTCAGTTTATCTCTTGATTCAGGTAGTATTTTTTGCATGATTTGTCAATTTTAAGGTTCAGTATTTTATATTTACTTGTTGCTGTTGTATGGTGTTTTTTTACATTTCATATCCATTTCAGTGACATTCTAAAATAATAAAATTAATAATTATGGGTTAAAAAAAAAAGAATACTATCTCATGATGCTTGAAAATTAAATGAAATCCACTCCTCCAAGGTCACTGGAAGACAACCACATACATTCATTGATGTATTGTCTGTGGCTACTTGTGTTCTAGGGCAGAGTTACCTACATGCAGCAGAGACCAGGTGGTCTGCAAAGCCTAAAATATCTGCCATCTGGCCCTTTACGGAACGTTTGCTGCCCCCTGGTTGAGATTTCAAACTTTGCTATGCTTCAAAAATCACCTAGGAGCTGATTAAATCTATCAACACCTGGGCCCCAAGCCCTGGCTGGTTTGATTCACTGGCCTGGGCAATGTTTACCAAGCTCCAGAGGTGATTTGGATGTATGCTAAAATGTGAGAGTCACTAGCTGGTCCCTTTCAGGAAGTTAAGTGGCTCAGGCTGATTTTCTCTATACCATCCCTTGGGAAGCTCGGGAAATCCATCTATTACATTAGAGTTATCTGTGAAGAGCCCCTTACCTGATAAGAAAAGAGAATTAAGGCTACAATTCCTAGGGCAATTGCTGAAGCTGGCCCGGAAATAGTGATGGAATGAGGAGATTGGGAGAATCTATCAAGAGTGGCCCCTGAAGAATTAAAAAATATGTAATTTATAGAGCCAAATTGTCTCTCTTCTATTTTTCATGCTGTGGGCCCTGCTTCCCTCAAATCAGGATTTTTCTCTATTCACTTAAGCCAACGTAAAGCTAGGTAGAGATGTTTTAAAAAGAAATCTATTAGAATAAGAAACAAATCTCTGCAAGCAAGAAAAAGACATTGCATTGGGCTCTCTTCAAAGAGTCTGGCTGTGCAAACATTCCCCAACGCCTGAGTCCTGGAGGTGTTTTGCCCCCTGTGAGTTGATTTGCCCTGAATGGTGATTTAGCATCCTTTGAGACTGGCCCAGATGGGCAGGGAGCCCTGCACGGCCATTTGGAAAGCAGGATATCGAAGGCTGCTGGAGAATTTCCCCTTATGCTTTCTTTCATAATATGTATGTTCTGAAAATCTAGCTCTTGTCTTCACTCTGTACCCTCCTCTCCAGGTTAATTCTCCCATTCTGTGCAAGGTCCCTGTTGCTAACCACATGAATCCATGGTGCAGTTCCACACAGCATGCCTGAAACTATGGACTTGTAAAGGAGGCAGGGGAGCCTAGAGCACATCAGCTCCAACTTGCCCGTTTTTCAGATGGGAAACCTGAGGCTTAGAGAAAGGAAGTATCTAGTTCCAGCATAGCCAGCCCTTGAATTCCAGTCCCATGATTATATGTTGAAGGGCTGTTCCACTTGGATCATTCAAATATCCTTCAAGCTATTGTAGAGCATGGGAACTAGAGCAAACAAAAGGTTTGACATGGTTTCCCCCTCTAAGAGCTTGGCTGTCTGAGACTTCACTGCTTCAAGAGGGCATGGATTTAGGTCCCTATTTTGGTGGGCCATACTAAACGGGACAATTAAAAGGCAAGACCTACAAGCTGGGGTCTGTATGTCTCAAGGACAAATTCATTTGATTTCTAAGTCATTTGTAGGCTGGTAAGGAAAGGTAGGGATTAAAACAATGCTGAGGTTTCTGTCTCCAGCCATGAAGAACAGAGTCCAGAATCCCCTCCCACCATAAACAACTAGAAAACCAGACCAAATACATGAAATAACTCTTGTCAGATGTTGGACAGCAGGCAGCGCAGGCCTTTGAGAGAAGAGAAAACATTATTGATCTGACTCTATGGGGACATTTAGGGAACATTCTTCCTGCACCCCAAGAACTTGACAAGGAGACATCCCAGCTTCTTCAAAGAGCTGAAGAGGAGTCAGTGTTATCCTATGTGACCCCAAAGGGAAATTCAGGACCAATCTGTTGAAATGATAGGGAAACGATCCCCTTCATGTAAGCATTGTAGCTGTAGGAGGAACTTGTGAAGGAGGTGGGGTCCTGGACCAGATGACTGTGGAGGTCTCTTGTATCCAGCAGAGTATGTGGGCTCCTTTGAAGTCAAGGACTGTCAGGGAGTAAAGTCAAGCTCATAGCCCACAGAATTGCAGAATAGTTAACAGCCTGGGATTGGGTTTCCTGCAGGCCTGAGTTTGGATCCTGCCATGCATTTAGCAGCTATCTTCCCCTAACCTACCCTCAGTTTCCTGGTCTGCAAAATGGAGATACAAAAGTGACTGCTTAAGGTTACTTCAACATTTACATATAAAAGGTTTAGCTCAGCTTAGTGAGTGTTAGCTATTGTTGTAATTGCCAACTGACAATGGATGTCAGAATCTCTGAGAGGACACCTCCCAAATTTTGTTTACCACTGAGTGCCCAAGGCAACACCATGGCAGCGAGGACAAAGCTCCTTCTTTGTTACCACGCTTTCTAGAGCTTAGCCTCTCTCCCAGGTTTGCAGGGAACAGTCACACTGGTAGTGTGCCCTGCACAACTCCAGGGAGTGCCATCCATATAAAGGCTGATGTGAATGGTGCCCCTGGACCTGTGCAATGTGACAGCCCTACCCCTTGCATCAGAGTCCACAGTGAAAACAAAGAAATACTCTGCAAATTGAAGTCCAGCTGGATCATATGGCTTGTGCATGTGTCCCTAAGAACCATGACCTGTTTTTTAAGGATTGTGTATAGAATGACTTTTATTTCCATCCCAGGGGTGGCTCTTAGATTCAAGTCCACCACCAGGGATATTGGCACAGTGAGGAGAGATCAATCCATCTAGCACATGCCAGGGAAGATGGTTCTTCCAGAATGTACCAGGTACCCGCTAATAGCTAACACAAACAGACATCTGCACACCGATGTTCATAGCAACATTATTCACCATTTCCAAAAGTTGGAAACAACCAGGTGTCCATCAACAGATGAATGGATAAAAAACCATGGTCTATTCATATGATGGAATATTATGCAGCTGTAAGAAGAAGTGAAGTCGTAAAGCATATGACAACATGGATGAACCTGGAGGACATTGTTGAGTGAAGCAAGCCAGACACAAAAGGACAAATACTGTGTAAATGCATTACTATGTGTAACATATTGTTTGATTCAAAAAGTTTTTTATAGGGAAGCGGCTGTGGCTCAATCAGTAGGGCTCCCGTTTACCATATGGGAGGCCCCGGGTTCGGTTCCCGGGGCCTCCTGGTGAAGGCAAGCCCGCCCGCACGGCGTGGTTAGCTGACCCAGCGAGTACAAGCAGCAAGGGGGGGATAAATGAATAAATAAATAAAATCTTTAAAAAATAAAAAAAAATAAAAAAATAAAAAATAATAAAAAAAAAGTTTTTTATATGTATCCAGTACATTTGATTGACAAATATATATATTTA
>JAKSZT010054220.1:16161-28590 GCA_026826555.1 Tolypeutes matacus
TTGGAAATCACTTATATGTTAAGGGTTTCATTTCCATGATGTAAAGAGATTCTACAACTCAACAATACAAAGAGAAACTTCCCTATTAAAAATGGGCAAAAGACTTGAATAGACTGCTGTCCAAAGAAGAAATAAAAAATGGTGAAAGAAACTCATGAAAAAATGTTCAGCATCACTAGAAATTGGGGAAATGTAAATCAAAACTACAATGAGATATTTCACACCTATTAGAATGGTGACTATGAAAAAATGAGAAACTGTAAGTGTTAGAGAGGATGTGGAGAGATAGGAACCCTTATTCACTATTGGTGGGAATGTAGAATGATCCAGCCAATGTGGAGAAATTTTTGGCAGTTCCTAGGGAAGTTGAATATAGACTTGCCATGTGACCCCCACTGTTTGGGGTAGTATCTACCTTGGTCATCTATGAGATCCTTCTGAGACATCATCCATAAGTGTTACCTCTCTGAAGACCTCCCAACTCACTTTGAAGTCTCTTAAGCTTAGGTCTTTTAAAATTTCTTTTAACATTGTTTTCTAGTTTTCTGCATATAGGTCCCATACTTCTTTGGTTAAAGTGATTCCTAGGTAATTGAGTCTTTTTGTTGCCATTGTAAGTGGAATTTTCCCCTGATTTCCTCCTCAGGTTGTGCAGTAGTAGTATACCAAAACATTGGTTGCTTGGGTTTGAGCTTGATCCACTCTGATTCTTTTTTACTCATCTACTCATGACCTGTGAGAAATCTCTTAAGTCTCAGTTTGACCTTGCTCTCTTCTTTCTGTGAGATGTGCGGGCTTATTACCATGAAACTAATGCTGTTTACTGTCTCCGTCTAATTTCTGGAGCCCTTCTCTGTCTTTTATTCCTCATTTTACTGATTCTTGAAGCACTTAATAATTTAATATCGTTCAAAATGTAATTTTTACTGAAATGTTGTTTATCTTTTTAGACATTAATGAAAATGTTAAGCAAAATATAGAGCAACTTATCAGTTACAGACCATTATACATCTTTTGTTAATGGTAATGCAGTGATTATGAAACCATTGCAAATATGAAGTTGTAAATACCTAATACTCTGATAATTCGATTTCACACATAGGTCTTTACCACCTTTTTTTTTTTTTTTTTTTTAACTAAGTGCATTCTATAAATTTCATTCCATTTCAAATTGTTTTTCTATGATCCTTGTTTTTGACACATGCCACATTGCAATAATTTTTGTGTACTAAACATATTCTATTGTTGTTTTCAATATGATGACTCCAAAAAGGTATAATAGAGTTTTCTAGTCCAAGTAGTTGAATAATGTTTTGTTTTTGTTTTTTTTTTCATTGAGAAAAGGGAAAGAAGAAAAATAGTTCCACGTTAACTGAATTAATTTCTTAATATTATCATATAGTTGGTACTCTATCGCAACATATGTCAGGACTCAGTTCCTATTTGGAACATTTCCAGAGTTTGTTAATGCAGTTGTGTTACTTATGTTACTTACTATATGTTTAAATATAATAGCAAAACTTAATTAGATGATCTTTTAAGTTTGACATCTATGGAGAGCTGCAGAAATGAATCTCCTGTTATAATACTTATATGCAAAAGAAGGGTTTTATGGAGGAGGTGAGCTTGATGCTAAAAGCCTTGGAGAATGACAGTGTCTAGAAGACATGTGGTTCTCTTCTAAATGTTAATCTCTGCTTACTTGGTGACAACCTTTAATTTGTGTTTGTGTGTCCAGAGCACCACCACCACCCTTCCCGCTGTGGAGCCCAGGAACTTTGAAGGAAGCTAGCTCCATCATCTGGCCATAGTTTTGGTTCAGGTTAGGCATGTGATCTGATTTAAGCCTTTAAAAAGGGAGAATGGAATTCCTGGAAAGAGGTTTATTCTTTTTCCTAAGACAGCTTCTGGAAATGTGAGCCACACTTTCTGTCCCTGGAAATGTGTAAGAAATCCCTGGGAGTACTTGGTAGCCCTCCTGCCATCATGAGGTATAATCAGCTTTAGGATGAAACTCAGTCACAAGATAGAAGGTGATTGGGTAGAAAAAAATCAAGTGCTGACACCATTGAGTGACAAAATCAAACTTAGGCTGAGGCTCTTAACTTTGCATTTACATGAGTCAATAAAGCACCATTATTGTTAAGTGTGTTTGAGTTGTTTTTTCCATCATCTCGAAGAGAAACTCTGTACATTTAAAGCCTTAACTCCCTATTCCCTACTCCATCCCATCCGCCGGTAACCTGTATTTTAGATTCTGATTTTATGAGTTTGCTTATTCTAATTATTTCATGTCATTGAGATCATACAATATTTGTCCTTTTGTGCCTGGCTTATTTCACTCAACATGATTATCTTGAAAGATCAGCCATGTTTTCCTATGTATCAGAAATTCCTTCTATTTTTACAATTGAATAATAGTCCAATGTCTGTCTGTACTATATTTTAGTTCTCTGTTTATCATGTAATAGACACTTGGGTTGCTTCCATTTTTTGGCAGATGTGAATAATGGCGCTTTGAACATCTGTGTGCAAATACATGTTCAAGTCTCTGCTTTGCATTCTATCGATCATATATCTAGTGGTGGGAATGCTTTCTCATATGGTAATTCTGTACTTAACTTTGCAAGGAACTTCTGAACTGTGTTCCACAGCAACTGTACCATTTTACATTGCCACTAGCAAGAAATTTTCTCCATATCCTCTCCAACACTTGTAATTTTCCGGTTTCAAAATAGTAGCCATTCTATTGGATGCGAAATGGCATCTCATTATAGTGTTGATATATGCATTTACTTAAGGGCTTATGATGATGTCTTCTTTACATGCGAGTTTTTGGTATATCTTTGGAGAGATGTCTGTTCGAGTCTTTTCCTCATTTTAAAAGTGGGTTGTTTGTGTTTTTGTTGTTGAGTTGCAGGATTTCTTTATATATTTTGTACATTAAATCTTTATTGGAAATATGGTTTTCAAATGTTTTTTTTCCATTGTGTAGGTGGTTGTTTTACTTTCACAATAAAGTCCTTTGAGGCACAAAAGTTTTAATTTTTTATGAGGTTCGATTTATCTGTTTTTCTGTTGTGATTGTGTTTTGGGTGTAAAATCTAAGAAACCATTGCCTAAGAAAAGGTCCTGAAGATGCTTTCCTGTTTTCTCCTAGGAGTTTTCTAGTTCTAGCCCTTATATTTACACCTTATATTTTGGTCTTTGATCCATTTTGAGGTATATAGTGTGAGGTATGGGTCTATCTTCGTTCTTTCATAAAATGAAGATCCAGTTTTCCCAGCACCATTTGTTGAAGAGACTCTTCATTCCCAATGGAGTGGTCTTTGCAGCCTTGTGAAAAATGAATTGGCCTTAATTATGAGGGTTGACTTTTGAACTGTCAACTTTATTCCATTGGTCTTTATATCTGCTCTTGTCTCAATACCATGCTGTTTTCATTATTGTGGCTTTGTAAGGAGTTTTAAGATGGGAAAGTGAGGGTTCTCCAACTTTGTTTTTCTATTCAAAATTTCTTTGGCTATTCAGAGTGCCTTACTTTTCCATATAAATTTGACGATTGGCTTTTCCATTTTTTCAGAGGATGTTGTTGGCATTTCGATTGGGATTGTGTTGAATCTCGAAATCACATTGGGTAGGATTGATATCTTAATAATATTTAATATTCCAATCTATGAACTAGAATGTCCTTCCATATATTTAGGTTTTCCTTGATTTCTGTTAGGAATGTTTTGTGATTTTCTGTGTACAAGTCCTCTATATTCCTGGTTAGACTTTTTCCTAGATATATGATTCTTTTAGTTTCTGTTGAAAATGGAATTTATAAATTGATTTCTTCTTCTGATTGTTCGTTTCTAGTGTGTAGAAACACTACTGATTTTAGGGTGTTCATCTTGTACCCAGTACTTCGCTAAATGTATTTATTAGCTCTAGGTCCTTTGTTGTAGATTTTTCACAACTTAATATAGGATCATGACATCTGCAAATAGGGAAAATTTTACTTCTTTCTTTTCAATTTGTTTGCCTTTTTTTTTTTTAAGTAATTAGAACTTTATTGAAAAAAATAAAGCTCAAAAGAAAAAGAAAAAAACTTATTTTAAGCAGCAATCTAGAGATTAACAGAGAATGAAAGAACTTCAAGTCCTATTTAAAGACATTTCTCAGAAGAGAGGATATGTGATGTAGAATGAGATTTAACATATAAAATCAGAATCTCAGAATAATATAAAGGATAAACTGTGAAAGAGGCAATATTTGAAGTAATGTGTTTCCTGAAAAAATGAAAAATTATTTATACTGCTTTGTTAACACTAAGCAGTATAAATAAAATTAAATTCACTGAAAGCCACATATAAAATTACAGAATGTCAAAATCAAATAGATCTTAAAAACACCCACTGTGAATAGGCAGGTGACTCACAAATAACAACAAACAAATCAATATAAAATTATCAAAAGAAATAGTGAAAACTATAAGACAGTATAATAATATCATCATATATTAATCGAGAAGGAAATTCCCACACTAAAATTTCCCCCAGATGAATGTAAATTCAAGAATGAAAATGAAATACAATATTTTATACTAAAACAGTAACAATTTACTATTAATAGACTTCACTACAATAAGTTTTTAAAGGTTATACTTCAAGAAAATGGAAAATGATCCCTGAGTAAATGTTAAATGTTTGCCTTTTATTTCTTCCTTTCTTTCTTTTGTTTCCTTTTTTCCCTAATTTCTCTGGCTAGAATTTCCAGTATAATGATGAATAACAGTGGTGACAGTAGATATCCTCTTTGTTAGTGAGGTTAGAAGGAAATCTTTTAGTCTTTTCATTGTTAAGTAGGATGCTAGCTGCAGGTCTTTCACAGATATGCCCCCTTTCACATTGACGGTGTTTCCATCTATTCCTAGTTTTCTAAATGTTTTAATGAAAAAGTGGTCCTGGGTTTTGTGCAATGCCTTCTCTGCATCAGTTGAGATGATCATGTGTTTTTTATTTTTTCCTTTATTATGCAATGTTTCATTAACTCAGGAGTTCTTAAACTTTTTTGTTCCAGGGACCCCTTTGCCAGTCAGGTGAAAACCACAGACCCCTTACTAAGTCCATACTATAGTGTGTATTACTTAATAATTATATCACACGCACACCAACATGTCTCCATAAGAATAATATTTTTGAATTTCAATTCAAGCTCATGGACCCCTTGTTAAGAAACCCTGCATTAATTCATTTTCTTATATCGAAGTATGCTTGTATTCCTGCCTTAAATCCCAGTTGTCATTGTGTATAATTCTTTTAATGTGCTGTTGGATTTGGTTTGTGTTGCAGTTGGATATTGTTTATGAATTCCAAGAATAGATATTGGATTATATTTGTAAAGTGGCCTGTTGCTCTGGTTATATGAGATTATATTGGATTCAGGGTTTTACTTTTACTTGATTAAATAATTATTAAGGCTTTGATTTGATCCTGAAGCCTGAGAAGTAAACACACAGAGAAGAAGATAGATGAGGAAGGAGAGAAGACTCCATTAGACACTGCAGATGCCCCAGGAGGAAAGACAAGCCATTCGCCTGATAGTCTACAGTTGGGCTTGTGAAGAGAGCAGAGCAACTGAGCCTGGAGACAAATGAATCCCAGGAAGAGAAGAACCCAGGAAGCCTGGACCGTTGCAATTGTCAGCGTCCATCTTGCTCCAACATGTGGCAACAGACTTTGGTGAGGGAAGTAACGTATGCTTTATGGCCTGGTAACTGTAAGCTTCTATTCCAAACAAATACTGTTTATAAGAGCCAAAATATTTCTGGTATTTTGCATTTGCACCCCTTTGGCTGACTAATATAGGTTTCTAGTATTTTGTTGAGTCTTTTTGCATCTAGGTTAATAGAGATGGTGGTCTATAATTTTATTTTCTTGTGTGATTTTCATCTGGCTTTGGCATGAGGATAATGTTGGCCTTTGGAATGAGTTAGGGAATGTTCCATTCTCTTCAGTTTTTTGGAAGATTTTGATCAGTATTGGTATTAATTCTTCTTGGAAGGTTTGGCAAATCTCTCTGTCAAACCATCTGGTCTTTTGTTAGTTGGGAAGTTTTGATTACTGATTTAATCTCTTTACTTGTTGTTGGTTTGTTGAGATTTCTGTTCTTCTTGGGTCAGTGTTGGTAGTTAATGTATTTCTAGGAATTTGTCCATTTCATCTAGGACATGTAAGTTGTGGGCATATAGTTCAAAGTATGCTCTTATAGTCCTTTTTTCCCCCAGTGGCGTTGATAGTAATATACCCCTTTTCATTTTTTATTTTAGTCATTGATGTCCTTTTTTTCTTTGTCAGTCTAGCTAGTTTGTCGATTTTACTGATCTCTTCAAAGAACTAACTTATGGTTTTGCTGATTCTCTGTTGTTTTTTATCCTGTATTTCATTTAATTTGTTCTAATCTTTTTTATTTCCTTTCTTCTGCTTACTTTTGGTTCAGTTTGCTCTTCTTTTTCTAGTTCTTCCAATTTTTAGGTTCAGTCTCTGATTAGAAATCCTCCTTTTTAAATGTAAGCATTTAGAGCTGTACATTTCCCTCTCAGCACTGCCTTTGCTGCATCCTATAAGTTTTGCTATGTTATATTTTCACTTTCATTCACCTCAAGATATTTCCTAGTTTCCCTTGTGATTTTTTCTATAAGAGTACAGAGTTTAATTTCCACATTTTGTGAATTTCCTATTTCCTACTGTTATTGCTTCTGAGCTTCATTCCATTGTGGTTGGAGTGAATACATTGTATGATTTAGTATCTTTCAATTTATTGAGATATTCCGTAACCTAACATATATCTATTCTGGAGAATGATCCATGTTCATTTGAGAAGAATGTGCATTCTGCTTTTCTTGGGTGAAGTGTTCTTTATATGTGTGTTAGGCCTAGTCGGTGTAGAGTATCATTCAAATATTTTATTTTCTTATTTATTTTTTGTTCAGATGTTTTCTCCATTATTGAAAGTGATAATATGGAATTCTCCCTCTATTAATGTGGATTCTTTTATTTCTCCCTTGCACTGCCTCACTCTGCTGAAGTGCCTGCTGGGGTGGACATTCAACTCCCTGTTCAGCCCTTCTGATACCTTATACAGCTTTTCCTTTGGTGTTTGGGTGATTGGGTATTACCAGAAAGTTTTTGTTGTGCCTTTCCTGGTACTTTGGCTAGTGGGGCAAGCCTCTTTGTCTGTAGCAGGTGGTTCTCAGTTGCGGGCCTATTTAACACCCCGTTTGAGATCTGTGGGAGGCACAGGGAACTCACCACATTTTCCCTCAAGTCCTGATTTTCTTAGCCAACTTGCTTTTTTCTTTTCACCATTCAGAATCTTCCTACGTTTATTGTACTGTGTCCAGGGTTTTTTGTTGTAAGAGGGAGGACTACCGCGGAATATGGCTATTCCATCTTGCCTGGAACCAGAAGTGTGTAGTTGGATTTATCAGACAAGTGTGTCACTTTTGAGACTGAAAGAGTGTGGCATCTGGATGCCTGAGCAACAAGCACAAATCAGAACATATGGTCACTACATCTGTAGTCCTTGTTCCAGGCTAATCTCAAAGAGGAATCCCTTTGACACTTTCACAAGTTTTAACTACATTTTGAAGGTCCCAACACTACCAGATAGTGTCCAGGGTCTTGGTTTTTTGTTTTGGCTATGACCTGTTGAATTTCCACTCATTGACTGTCTTTCTGTTCTTTGGCTAAAAACAGGTCAGGAGTGATAACACTGGCTATAGGGAGGGAGGCTAGTCCAGCCTAAACTTTTTTCTTCACTTTTGAGGGATATTTAGTTGACCTTTTGGAAAGGTCAAACTAGGTCCTGATAGGAGATTTTGCATCCATGTATCCAAGATTCTCCTCCCTTCGTGCTCACTTTTTGAGGAAAGAGATGCTTCTGGCCACAGGTCTCTTGTATTTCCAGGGCTCACAAATTTCTCTGAAGGTTTTCTGTTGCTTACTGCAGAAGCTTGCTCCTTTCTTCAAGGAGTCTCTAAGCCAGAAGTTCTAGGGGATGCTCCAGGATGAATCCTGCCTAAATCTTTACAGAGTTACCTACCAGATCCCCATCTCTTTCCTGGTGCAATGGGGAGCTGGCCTGTACTCCCATTGTCAATCCCTGGCCCTGTTCTAGGGAGAGCAGAGTCACCCCTATGCACATACTGGGATACTAGTGCCAGTCCATCAGGTGGCAGCCTGAAAAACTGTACCAGGAAACTGATCTCTGCTTGGCCTCCCAGAATTTGCTCTACAAGCAGAAGTAGCTTGCAGACAGCCGATAAAGTTTAAGAAACAATAAAGTCAAAGTGGCCTGGGTATAGAAATACAGACCTTAAGACATATAATAGAGTTTCAATAGGGAGTGGGGGAAAGGCTAGTTCATTTGGTATATCATGAGATATATGGATTCTGGTAAATGGGGGAATTCCTAAGGCCATGAGTGAACCCAAGTCCAGGTCAAGACACAGGCTCAGAAAATATGGAGAGGAACCTTCACTTCACTTTTGCCTCAGGCTGATCTTGATGGGAAGATTAAACTCTGAAGGAGAGCAGCAGCCAGTGTGGAGCCAATTTGCAAAGATGTGAATGGTGTTTTTTTTTTAGGTGTTTGTTTTTGTTAGTTCCTAGGTCTCAAGGAAATATCTGTCATATCACTAACTGGATATAAACTAAAGGAACAGACAGTTCAGGGACTAAATTCCAGAATTAACACCTTAAAATATTAATATTAATTAACAAATTATTACAAAGACAAACAAAATATTTCAAGACAAAGAAATAGAAAATGATGGCCCATCCAAAGAAAGAAGATAAAAATCCATAAACCATCAATGAAGAAGAACAGATTTTGGATATACCAGAAAAAGAAAAAGACTTCTTAAAAATCATCTTCAATATATTCAAGGAGATAATGAAAAAATGGGAAAATAACTAAAAGGTATCAAGATATCAAATTCAAGAACCCCAAACAGGATGAAATTGAAAAGAACCGTGACCAGATATATTATAATGAGACTGATGAATGCCAACAATCAAGACGGAACTCTGAAAACCACAAAAGAAAAACAACATGTCACATATAAGGGAGCCCCAATAAGACTAAGTGCTGATTTCTCATCAGAAAGCAGAAAGACAAAAAGTCAGTATGCGGTGGAATGAAATACTTAAAGTGCTGAAAGAAAATAATTGCCAACCAAGAATTTTATATGCAGTCTTTGATGGTTATCCTTGTGTGTCCACATGGCCAGGTAATGGTGCCCAGTTTTTCAGTCAAGCAAGCACTGGGCTAATTGTTACTGTGAGGACATTTCCTGGACTTAAATCATTAGTCAGTGAGTTGATTGCATCTATGCCTTATGACATCTACAATCAACTGAGGAGATTGCCTTCAGCAACAAGAGACTTCTCATCCGATTTGAAGGCCTTAAAAGGAGGGGTGATTTCATCAGTCAGAGAGAGAATTCCCATCTCTAGATTAGACAGCCAGTGTCTCCTGGGAAACTCATCAAGGACCTTCATCAGAATTTCCGGCTTGCAGCCAACTGTACAGAATTTGGATTTATACATACCCATGTTTACAAGAGACAATTTTATAAAATCTCATAATAAACAAAAAATAGGGTTTGTTTCCCTAGAGAACCTGACTAATACAGTGCCTGCCCTGTGGAAGTTGGACTTATGAATCCACATGTTGACATGAGACAATTTTATAAAATCTCATAATATTTACAGAGAACTCTTGTCGGTTCTGTTTCCCTTGAGAAGCCAGACTAATACACAGCTGCATTTAAGTTGTTATCAAGTCAAACTTTATTGTTACAGATTTTAGGATGTTAAATTCAAGTCCCCTATAACCACAAAACAATCATCTGAAAAATACACAAAGAAAGAAACAAGAAGGGACTAAAAATATTTTACTTCATGAATCAAATCAATATGAATGTATTCAATAAGGAAAGAATTGAGGTCTACAAAAGATTTAACACTTGCAAAGCTGAATGGCCTACCTATACTATATTTCAAAGAACTTTTTAACAATCACATAGGGACTTCTCCGTTCCCCCCGGTGAGGTGTCTTTGCCATGTCTACCTCCCAGACACCACCACCAAGCTGAGCAAGAGGGACACAGAGCACATAGATTGACTTACAGAAGAAAGGGTAGACGACTTGCTCAATGCACAGCATCTCTCCACATAAAGATGTGAAAAAGGATATATACATATCCCTTATATTAAGGATATACATATCCTTTATATTATCCTTATATTGTTGTCTATAAACATACAACAAAGAAACTGGGCAAAATGAAAAAAAGAAATGAAAATATGATGAAAGCTATCTTTCCCTGAGCATTATAGATGCTAATAATGTACTTTATTATGCTATAAGTAACAGAACATTTTCATAGAGAACCACGATATCACTTAAGTTGTGGTATCACTTTGAGTCAGATCATGCAGAGTTACAGAAAAAGGAATTGGTTATCTCCAGTGTAGACGTTCTGAGTTCTTTCAGAGCCATATATTATTACAGGTTTAAAAATTAGAAATGTAGAAGCCACTGTGGCCTTCTAGGTTTTAATTTCTGATAAGGAACTATAGACAGCTATAGCCCGCATGCACACAAGGCTCTTGGGGATCCTCAATGTTTTTGTGAAAAGTGTAGAGGGTTTTTGAGACCAAACATTGAGGAGAAACCACTGAGGATGACCACAGCCTGGATTGGTCCGTTTCTTGCGATGACCTCACAAGGAGCCATTGTGCTGGAACTCCATGTCCCTATATAAGGCCCTGGACCTTAGGCTCGTGGCCCGCTAACCCAGGAAGCTGTTTTTGGTGACCTGTGGGACTAGGACTGCTCTTAGCTTGTTTATTTCTCGTTATTGTGGATTCTTCTCTTTATTTTTTTTCTTTTTGTATTTATTTTTATTTTTCAGACTTTGTTTTTTTTTTATTCTTTCCTTTTTGTTGTTTTTAAGCTTCTTTTACATTTTTCTTTTGCTTGTTTCTTTTTTTAAAAATCTTTTTCATTTTCTCCTGTTTACTTTTTTTTTCTTTATTTTATTTTTTGATTTGTTTTTTTTCCCTCTATCATTTGATTTCTTTCTTTCTTTTTTTACATTAGTTATTCAGGTAGACATCGGAAGAGCTTGAGTTTTTTACCAACTTGTCACCAGCTCTTCCAATTTGGTAGTCTACCTAGGGTCATCAGGTCTCCAGCCCAGCAAATTCCACCATGCTGCAGGCTCTCTCAGCCGCATATGCTGAGGAGGAGACCCATGTGGGGAACTATCGGTTCCTGAGAACTGTAGGAAAGGGTGGATTTTCCATCGTTAGGCTGGCACGACACATCCTCACTGGCCACGAGGTAGCCGTGAAAATCATTGAGAAAAAGGAAAACTCCGCCAGCCTCCACATGCTCTACCGAGAGGTGAGCGTCCTGAAGGCCTTGAGCCACCCTAACATCATCAAATTGTTTGAAGTTATTGAGGACGACAAGAAACTCTACCTGGTCACAGAATATGCCAGTGGAGGAGACCTCTTTGAGTACCTCGTGGCGCAAGGCCCCCTGTTAGAGCAGGAAGCCCGCGTGAAATTCCGCCAAACAGTGTCAGCGTTGCACCATTGTCATCAAAAGCTTATTTCCCACAGGGACTTGAAAACAGAAAACTTGTTGCTCGATGCTGACGGAAATATTAAGCTGGCGGATTTCGGCTTAAGTGCCAGATTTAACATTGACCGGAAGCTGGAAACCCTGTGCGGGAGCCTCTATTTTACTGCCCCCGAAATCTTTAAAGGACACAAGTATGATGGGCCGGCCGTCGATGTATGGAGCCTGGGGGTGATCTTGTACACCATGGTCAGGGGAGATGTTCCTTTTCCCGCTCAGAGCTTCCGGGACGTGCGGGAGCAGGTGCTCAGCGGGGAGTTTGACATCCCGGAGTACCTCTCTGGGAACTGCGTCGCCCTCATCAAGAAGTGCCTTACAGTCGATCCCCACAAAAGAACCACACTACAGGAAATAATGACCGACCCCTGGGTAAATGTGGGGTATCAGAAGCAAGAACTGAAGCCCTATGTGGAGCCGCACCTGGATTACCAGGACCCCCGCCGGACAGCACTCATGGTAACCATGGGTTACACCCTAGAGGAGCTACAGGAATCGTTGGTAAACGTGAAATACGATGAAATCATGGCGACGTATCTTTTGCTGGGCTACTCCAGATGGGAGCAGGAGACCTCCACCGTCGCCCTGCAGCCCCTGCCCTCACCTGGCCAGAGACGCAGCCGCACTCCTTCCCCTCACCAGGTGGATCAACGCAGCGTGTCTCCCCCGCCCAGGCAGCAAAGATTCACCTCTGTGCCCTCCAGACACAAGCTCTCCACCTGCACCACCGGT
>JAKSZT010054220.1:43786-114222 GCA_026826555.1 Tolypeutes matacus
TCTCTCTCTCTCTCTCTCTCTTTCTTCTTTCTTTCTCCTTTCTTTCTCTTTTGTCTTTCTCTTTTTTCTTTCTTTCTTTCTCTTTGTTCGTTCTTTCTTTCTCTTTCTTTCTTTCCACGTTTCTTGCCTGCTTTCTTTCCTTTCTTTTTTCATTTTGAAAGAAACTGTAGCTTACATAAATATTACATCAAAAATTTGGGGGGTCGGTTTATCATGCACCCCATTCCCTCCCTCTCCAACACTTCCCCTATGAACAACATCCGTCCTTCGTGTGGTACATTTGCTGCAAAGGACGAACGCGTATTGAAGCATTGCTACCAACCACGGACTCTAGTTTTCATTATGGTTCCCATTTGCACCCCACAATCTGATAGCTTTTGATAAAACGTACTGTGGCCTGCCTCTGTCACGGCAATGTCATCAGGAGAATCCCAACATGCCCCAAAGTACTCCAGGTGATACCTAGTCTTCCCTCTCCCTCCCCCCAGGACGCCCTTTGTCCACCACCTTCCTATCACTGAGGTGAGTCCTTTCGTTGTTAAAATAACCCTGTCTCCTTAAGTCTTTCATTCTTTCTTTTCTCTTTCTTTCCATACGTCTTACTTTGTTTCTTTCCTTCTTTCTTTCTTTCTTTTTTTTTTTTTTAAGATTTTATTCATTTATTCATTTATCCCCCCCTTGCTGCTTGTGCTCGCTGGGTCAGCTAACCATGCCATGCGGGCGGGCTTGCCTTCACCCAGGAGGCCCCGGCAACCGAAACCGTGTCCTCCCATATGGTAAACGGAAGCCCTACTGATTGAGCCACAGCCGCTTCCCTCTTTCTTTCTTTCTTGACTTCTTTCTTTTTTTTTTCTTTTTGGAAGGAATTTTTGCTTAATAAGTATTACCTGAAAAACATGGGGGAGGGTTCTCATGCACCCCATCCCTTCCCTCTCCTACAATTCCCCCATGAATAACATCCTTCATTCATGTTGTACATTTCCTTCAAAAGAAGAACACATACAGAAGCATTGCGAGTAGTTTACATTATGGTTCACACTTTGCACCAAACAATCTCATAGCTATGACATGAGTACAGTGGCCTGCATCAGTTACGGCAATGTCATCCAGTGCCATCGCAAACTCCCCAAAGAACCCCAGGTTACATGTAAACTTTCCTGTCCCTCCCCCCAGAACACCCTTTGGCCACCACCTTTCTATCAACGAGGTGAGTCCTCCCGTTGTTAAAATAATCCTGTCTCCTTAAGTCACAATATAGTTGTGTTTCCCCTCACATCTGCACGATGCTCACTCTGGAGGATTTGGGGATGGTGATGCACATGCTCCCTGGCATTGAGAGGGGGCCCTGTTCCCCTGAGGCAGATGGATGGAACTTGCAAATGTGGATACTCTCTGTTTCTTAGGATGGGCATGGTCCACCATCAGCATTTCTTAATTGTCCCGAGCCAGTCCAGTGCACTGGATAGTAGTTTGTCTAAGTCTCTCTGACATTCAGGGCCCAAGCTGCCTGCGAAGAGACCGTGGATTGAAGTATCTGCGCATACATTTAACAAGTATAGTGGGTTTTCCTTTGGCCCTTGTGTCTCTGTGCTACTCTCCTTGATGTATGATACACACTCTCCTGGTGTGCAGGTCCCCAAAGCAGCTCACTCGAACAACCTGTGTGTGTGTGTGTGTTTGTATGTGTGTGTGTCTCTGGGCATGGTGTGGTTTTGTGCCTGTGGGTGGGTGGTAGGCAAGGGAGTCCAGAGTTAATTAAGAAAGTAGAAAATCGGAAAAGTCCATGGTCTGAGGCATGGGGAGCCTGCAGGCTGCAGAGTGAGACATGTGTTGGCAGCCGCAGTTTAGGTCTTTGAAGATTTTGCTCTTCCCCCTGCTTTATGTTGGGGAAGGTCCCCAGCTGTTTGCTGTTCTGCTAGGTTGCCCCACCTGTCAGTTGTCAGGGGGCCGATGGTGAGGCCATTTGACAGTGTCTCGGGCTTGCCCTTGACTCCGAATGGGACCTCGTCACTATCAGCTTGCAAATGCACTTCTCATGACCGGGTCCCACCAAGCGTCCTACGGAGGTCCAGCAAAGAAAGCAGACGTGCAAGCCTGGAGTGCGGTGCCTGGGCTGCAGCATTGGAGCACTGGCGCGAGGGGGAGGGGTGGACGGATGGGCGAGAAGGGGTGTCGCGGTTCAGGGGTGTTGGGCAGCAGCTGCAATCGGGGTGCCGGGCTGCGACTTCCCACGCAGGGCCAGGGCGCAGCCGCCTTCCTGCGAGGCGAGCGGTGCGGAAGGCGCGCTGGTGGAGGCGACTGAGGCGGCGCTGAGCTCTGGGCAGCTGTGGGCGGGCAAAAGAGCAGAGAAGGGGAGAGAGTGAGAGAGCGAGGGAGCGCGCCGGAGCAGAGGCTGACAAAGCCTAGGGCACCAGGTATTCCCAGACGGTCTTCCATGCAAGTACTAACCAGGCCGGACCCTGCTTAGCTTCCGAGATGAGACGAGATCGGTTGCGTTCAGGCTGCTATGGCCGTAAACAGCGGCGCGCCGCTGGGGGAGCCTCAAGAGTCTGGACGCCGCTGCGGTCTGCTAGCCTCACGCTGCCAGCCTGAAGTGGGGGGCGGGGACCGCCAGGCAGGCGCTCAGCCGACCCGGGGCTGCCCCGGGACCGTGCGGCGGGCCCGAGCACTTGAGCCCCGCACTCCAGGGGCTCGCGAGCGTCCCGCCACGCGGATTCCCGCCGGGCGCGTCTCCGCTTGCCTTCCGTCACACCCCAGGCCGGGGCACACTCCGGGGTCTCTGCGCTCAGGACCTCGGCGCAGCCCCGCCCTGCCCGGCTCAGTCCCTGGACCGGCCTCCAAGGCCCACGCAAGCACCACCAACAGCGCCGTTTCACACCCCACCTCCTCGGCGCGACCGCACCCGCGCCGGCACATGCACCCGCACCCGCACCCGCTCCCGGGGGGAACCGGCTTTTCCCTCCCACATCAGCGCACACGCAGCCGGCAGCGCCCCCTGCTGGCCGGCCCTTCCTCACCCGCCCTCCGCCTCCCCAACCCCGCCAGGGCACCGCCACCCTCACCCCGCCCCCTCCCACCCCCCCTCCCACCCACCCCCACCCCCCACCCCTCAAGCATATTGGATTCAGCGTCCCGGGCCAGCGAGAGGATGTAGCCCGAGGCCCGACTGGCCGCCCAACTGGGCGCCACGTTAACTCCTGATCAGCCTGGGCCAAGCAGGTCTCCAGGGGTCTGGGAGGAGAGCGGGGAATGTACAGGGAGCGTGGCACTCCCTGAGCCGCCGCGGTTGCCGGGGCGCCTCGGCCCGCACGAGAGCCAGTGCGTGGAGCCTCATCTCACGCCGCCTGCGCCTTCGCTGACCTGCTTGGACAGGTCTCCTTGGAAAGGACCTTGAGGCGCAGAGCTATCACCCTGGTCTGCTCCCTCCCCACCCCAATACCTTCCGGGCCTCACGCCCCCTAGGCCTCAGGGCCACAGTGCATTGGGACCTAGGCGGGTGCAGAACTCCCGGTGATAGACCCGAAGGCCAGGTGAGCACGTCTGCCTTCTTTCCCAGACATCGGTAGGACGCCTCATGGGACCCAGTCATGAGAAGCCCATTTGCAACCTGATTGGGACCGGATCCCATTCAGCCCCAAGGGCAAGCCCCAGACATGCTCAAAAGGCCTCACCATCGGCCCCCTGACAACTCACAGGTGGGGCAACCAATCAGAACAGCAAACAGCTGGGGACATACCCCAACATCAGGCAGGGGGAAGAGCAAAATCCTTCAAAGGCCTAAACTGGGGCTCCCAACACGTCTCACTCTGTAGCCTGCAGGCTCCCCATGCCTCAGACCATGGACTTTTCCGGTTTTCTGATTCCTTAATAAACTCTTGACTCCCTTGCCTACCACCCACCCACACCCACACCCACATCACGCGCAAACACACACACACACACACACACACACACAGGCTGTCCGAGAGAGTTTCTTTGGGGACCTGCAAACCAGAAGAGTCCTGTGCATGATCCATCAAGGAGAGGGCCAGAGAGACAGAGGAGCCAAATGAAAACCCCCTATACTTGTTAAATGTATGCCCCAGATACGTCAATCCATGGTCTCTTCGCAGGCTGCTTGGGCCCTGAATGTCAGAGAGACTTAGAGAAACTACTATCCAGTGCACTGGACTGGCTCGGGACAATTAAGAAATGGCTGATGATGGACAATGCCCATCCCAAGAAACAGAGAGTATGGACATTTGCAAGGTCCATCCTTCTGCCTCAGGGGAACAGGGCCCCCTCTCAATGCCAGGCAGCGTGTGCATCACTCTCCGGAAATCCTCAAGAGTGAGGATCGTGCAGATGTGAGGGGAAACACTACTATGTTGTGACTTCAGGAGACAGAATTATTTTAACAACGGTAGGACTCACCTCATTGATAGAAAGTTGGTGGCCAAAGGGCGTTCTGGGGGGAGGGACAGGAAAGAGTAGGTGTAACCTGGGGTTCTTTGGGGAGTTTGGGATAGCACTGGACGACAATGCCCTAACTGATGCAGGCCACTGCACGTTTTGTCAAAAGCTATGAGATTGTTGGTGCAAAGTGTGAACCATAATGGAAACTAGTGGCCGTGGTTGGTAGCAATGCTTCAACACGTGTTCATCCTTTGAATCAAATGTACCACATGAATGAAGGATGTTGTTCATGGGAGAAGTGTAGGAGAGGGAAGGGATGGGCTGCATGAGAACCCTCCCCCCTGTTTTGATGTAATACTTATGTAAGAAAAAGTTTCGTCCAAAATGAAAAGAAAAAAGAAAGAAAGAAGGCAAGAAAGTAAAAAAGAAAGAAAGAAAGAAAGAAGGACGGAAGGAAAGAAAGAGGATAGAACGAATGAAAGACAAAAAAAGGAGGAAGGAAGGAAGGAAAGGAAGAAAGGGAAGGAAGGGAAGGAAGGGAAGGAAGAGAAGGAAGGAAAGAAGAAAAAGAAAAACAATAGGGGACTTAGATGCTCCCGCAAGTGGGAGGCGACGGAGGTGGAGCCAAGCTCTGGGCAACTGCGGGTGGCCCAAAAAGGAGAGAGACAGGAAGAGAGGGAGAGAGCGAGAGAGCGCGCTGGAGCAGAAGCGTACAGCACCCGGTATTCCCAGGCGGTCTCCCATCCAAGTAGTAACCAGGCCCGACCCTGCTTAGCTTCCGAGATCAGTCGAGATGGGGCGCGTTCAGGATGGTATGGCCGTAAACAGCGACGCACCTCTACCGGAGCCTCAGGAGTCTGGGCGCAGCTTCGTTCTGGGATCCTCACGCTACCAACCCGAGGGGGAGGGCAGCGTCCGCCAGGCAGGCGCTCAGCCATCCCCGGGACTGCCCGGGAACCATGCAGCGAGCCCGAGCTCTGGAGCCCCATCTGCCATACACTCCACGGACTCGCGGGCGCCCCGCCACGCAGATTCCAGCCGCCCGCGTCTCTGCTTGCCTGCCGATATCCCCCAGGCCCGGGTACACTCCGGGGTCTCTGCCCTCAGGACCTCGGCGCAGCCCCACCCTGCCCGGCTCAGTCCATGGATGGGCCCCCAAGCCCGACGCAAGCACCACGGACAGCGCCATTTCGCACCCCTGGTCCGCCGTGTCGACCGCACCCGCTTCCGCACCTGCACACCCATCTGCACCTGCTCCTGCTCCCGCGTGGAACCGGCTTTTCTGTCTCACACAGCGCACCCGCCGGCGCCAGCACCCCCTTCAGGGCAGCCCTTTCACAGCCGCCCTCTGTCTCCCCAGGCTTTCCAAGGTGACCCCCCCCCCCGCCCATAAGACTCAGCGCACTAGGCCAGGGAGAGGAGGCAAACCGAGGCCGGCTGGCCGCCCAACACGGCGCCACGTCTCTCCTGATGAGCATGGGCCATGCAGTTTGCGAGGGGTCTGGGAGGAGAGCAGGGGCTCTGCAAGGAGCTTGGTGCGTCGAGTCTCCTCTCAACCACCTGCACCTTTGTCATCTTGCTTGGACAGGTATCCTCGGAAAGGAGCTTTTGGCTCAGAGCTATCACCCTGGCCCAGCCCACTCCCCACCCCTATGCCCTCCGAGCCTCACGCCCCGGAGGCCTCAGGGCCACAGTGCATTGGGGCCTACAGGGGTGCAGAGCTCCTGGTGATCAACCCGAAGGCCAGGTGAACAGTTGTGCCTTCTTTGCCGGACCTCAGTAGGACGCCTGGTGGGACCCGGTCAAGAGAAACCCATGTGCAACCTGATTGGGACGATATCCCATTTGGGGTCAAGGGCAAGCCCCAGATACTCTCAAAAGGCCTCACCATCAGTCCCCTGACAAATGACAGTTGGGGCAACCTGTCAGAACAGCAAACAGCTGGGGATCCTACCCAACATCAGTCAGGGGAAGAGCAAAATCCTTAAAAGAACTAAACTGTGGCTACCAACACATGTCTCACTCTGCAGCCTGCAAGCTCCCCATGCCTCAGAACATGGACTTTTCTGGTTTTCTTATTTCTTAATAAACTCTTGACTCCCTTGCCTACCACTCACCCACACCCACACCCACACCATGCCCACAGACAGACACACACACATACCCTGACACAGGCTGTCTGAGGGAGCTGTTTTGGGGACCTGCACACCAGGAGAGTCCTAGTCCTGTGCATCATCCATCAAGGAGAGGGCCAGAGAGACACAGGGGTGAAATGAAAACCCACTGTATTTGTTAAATGTATGTCCCAGATACTTTAATCTTTGGTCTCTTCGTAAGCTTTACACTGACTTAAGTGAATAGAGGAAAATCCTGATTTGAGGGAAGCAGGGCCCACAGCATGAAAAATAGAAGAGAGAAAATTTGACTCTACAAATTAGAAAAGTTTTCATTCTTCAGGGGCCCCTCTAGATAGACTCTCCAAATCTCCTCATTCCATCGCTATTTCCGGGCCAGCTTCAGCTATTGCCCTGGGAATTGTAGCCTTAATTCTGCCTCTTCTTATCAGGTAAGGGGACCTTCACAGATAACTATAATATTATAGATGGATTCCCCCTGCTTCCCAAGGGACAGTCTAGAGAAAATCAGCCTGAGCCATTTAATTTCCTGAAAGGGACCAGCTAGTGATTCTCACATTTTGGCATACATCCAAATCACCTCTGGAGCTTGATAACAGTGCCCAGGCCTGCATCACACCAGACCTATGAATCAAACCTGCCAGGACTTGGGGCCCAGGTGTTGATAGCTTTAATCAGCGCCCAGGTGATTTTTGAAGCATAGCAAAGTTTGAAATCTCAACCAGGGGGCAGCAAACTTTCCATCAAGGGCCAGATGGCAAATATTTTAGCCCTTGCAGACCACCTGGTCTCTGCTGCATGTAGGTAACTGCTCTAGCACACAAGTAGCCACAGACAATACATCAAGGAATGTATGTGGCTGTGTTCCAACAACCTTGGAGGAGTGGATTTCATTTAATTTTCAAGCATCCTGAGATAGTATTCTTTTTTTTTAACCTATAATTATTAATTTTATTATTTTAGAATGTCACTAAAATGGATATGAAATGTAAAAACAACAATAACAACAAAAAAAACCACCATACAATAGCAACAAATAAATATAAAATAGTGAACCTTACAATTAGCAAATCATGCAAAAAATATTACCTGGATCAAGAGATAAACTGAAGTGCAGCAGATATGGCTCAAGTGGTTAAGAACCTGCTTCCCCCATGGAAGGTCCCAGGCTTGGTTCCTGGTGAGTCTTAGGAAAAACAAAAACAAACAACAAGCAAAACAAATGAAAAAACCAAAATTTTTCTAAATATTTGAAAATGTAAAAACTCTTCTTAGCCCAGGGGCCACACAAAAACAATGTGATAGGGCAGATTTGGCCCTTGGGCCATGGTTTGCCAGCCCCAGATCTAGACCAAACCTCTCATTTTACAGAAAAGGAACTTGACCATGGGCCTGTGATGGGTTAGTGTTCAGGCTGGGATTAGGTTCCCAGACTGTGCCTTTCCCACAATTCCAAATTGTTTATGACAGGTTGCAGAAATGGCTACTCGAACACCATTGACTATCTTACTGGATGTGTCCTCTATATTCTGGAGGACTTGGCAAGTATGCAGGGGGAGTCTTTCTTGACTATAAAGTCCCAGCAGAGTGCCTGGCAACATGGAAAACATGCGAAACATACTGTTGAATGATAGAAGAAATAATGTTGACATCATCTCAAAGAATGCCTCGTAGTCATTAAACTTTTCCATTTCAAAATCTTGTGCATTCCCAACATCTCTCATAGCATCCTGAGAATCCACATTAGCCATAAAAGCAAAGGGCAGGTTCCTCATCCCATTACGTGTGTGGATTGTATGAGGAGGTCAGAGGACCAGATGGGACTCAGGAGGCTTGGGATCAGGGATCCTCCCGAGCCCTTCCCACTAGCTCTCCTTCACTCCCTTCTTCTGCCTCCTTGTACTTCCACAATGCTGCTGGCAGTCCCCACATGTAAACCGATGGTGCAGCCTGCTGTCTTAAGGAAGAAGTGTCCTCCCTGCTTTGCTCCACAGAGGGATAGGCAAGAGAATGTTACTGATCATGAATAAGATGCCCCAACTCTATAAAACTAGCAACCCCCTTTTAAGAGAGAGAAAAAGAAGTCTTCCCATTTTTGTCCTGTGTTATCTTTAGGACAAGATTCTCTTTTGTAGTACTGAAATCGTCTATTTTGGCAAGTCTGAAACTGCAACTCACTGAAAGTGAACTTGGATTGCTAACATCTCAAATAACAGTGGAAATGCTTCATTCTTTCCCCATTGAAAAGACATGATACACATCACTGGATTAAAGACAAGCAGCAGCCTTGTACTAAAGAAATAGGTTCAACCTTCTCTAACCCACTATTTTCCAAATTCATGGCCACTGAATCCATTTCCATGTACCTCCTGCTAACATGCTGGGTTACTAGTCCAGCCAGACAAGTAGAACTAGCCCAGAGCATATGGCCCAACCTTATCCTACTGTATGTGTAGTTTCCATCTGATTTCCTCACCCTCTCCCACCCTGAGTGTAAGCTCCTTGGAAGTTTGATAGACCTTCCCTCTCCTCATATAGAGCTCAGCACTACTGACATTTGGGGCAGGGTAATCATTTGTTGGGGGGACAGAGGGGCTGTCCTGTGCTTTTTCTGATGTTTAGCAGCATCCCTGGCCTCCATCCACTAGATGCCAATCATAACCACCACCCACCCCATCAGTTGTGACAACCAAAAATGTCTCCAGATATCGCCCTGACGTAGACCACGATAGCTCCTCAATCAGTGTTTGTAATATATGATTAAAATTGTATATCTGTGGAGTTTAGAAGAGAAAATGGGGGTTCCCTGGGGCTTGCCCGGCCGTGAAATGTTCACTGGCAATGAAGTCTCCCACGCTCAGACCTTCCCTAGCCCTGGTCTTCAGTGACAGCCAGAAAGGGAGAGGAGCAATTTTCCTCTGCCCCATGGAACTGTCTGGATTTCTCAACCTTAACAGCATGACACAAAGCAGCCGAACACTATTTTTCTAATTGTCAGAGGAAAGCATGAGGTTTTCAAGTGATTTTGAGCCTTCCCCAGGGTGCTTTCCGTTCTCCCAGCTTCATGAAAAAGACTTACCCAGTGATTATCAATCTTTGCCGCTTAAGTTCTCTAAGCCTTTTCCCCTCCCACTGTGTCCTGTCCACAAGTTTCTTGAAGAAAATATCCTTCCGTATTCTCGCTTCAGCGCATGTGCTAAATGAGGTTAAAAGCTGCTCAAGTTCCAAGGTTCATAAATCTAGAGAAACAGTTTGAATAATTCTTCAGAGCAGGAGCCAGCAAACGTGTTCTGTAAAGGCCAGGTAGGAAACATACGAGGCTTTGCAGGCCAGACGGTTTCTGCGGCAGCAACTCAGCTCTGCCATTGTATGGAAGCAGCCATGACAATATATGAATGAATGGGCATAGCCATGTTCTAATAAAACTTTATTTATAAAAGCAGATTGTGGGCCGGGTTTGACCCACAAGCCATGCAGACCCCTACTTTAGACCATCTCTCATGAGAAGGAAGAGTGGGCTACTCTTTTTCTCAGCAAATATCATATCCCATACTCCCGGAAGATAGAAAGACTGGCTTCTCCCAGAGTTCCAAATCCTGAAGGCCTTTTTTGTCCCGGGTTACCATTTGTTTGCTGTTAAATTTTCCAAGTTACTAACAATTAAACCTTAAGCTTGCTTCCAAAACGGGGGATGCCACTGGCTAGAGGCTCTGCCTCTCTTGTCCTGAGGTTGATCTCACTTATGCCACCCCCACCCCAGGAAACTGCCTGACCTCTGACCTAGACGATGATTGAAAAATTGGCCACCTGCTGATGGACTCCAAGTATTCCACCCTCATGGCCCAGGTGAAAGGCGGGGATGGCATTCAGATTTACAAGAGGAACCGGATGATCATGACCAACCCAATCACCACTGGGAAGGACCCCAACTTTGACACGATCACCCAAGAGTGGGCTCCCCCAGGAGTCACCCAGAGACTGATAAGTCAGCTTCCAGCCAGCCAAGTGGGTTTTGTCCTACCTTTGTAAATATTAGTCATGCCAGGGGTCAAATATGGAGGATGGAAAAGGAAAAGGGCAAGGTTACAAAAATGGTAAGAGTAGCTCCGGTTTGGGCCCTTCTCCTATCTTACTTTGTGATCTTGAATTGAAGATTGGCTGAGCCTCAGTTTTCCTCATCCATGAAATGGGTAGGGAGTTGCATATGAACTATAAACTCTTAAGGACCCTTCCAGATCTTAAGATGCAGTGTCATCCAAGGTTCCCTTTGAGCATACCACTTCTGAACAGGGGATGGTTTATCATTTGGAATTCTCAGAGTAACTCTCTCCATCTGCCAGATGCTCATTTTCCCTCAAAGTTACCTGGGTTGGATCTGTAGGAGAGCAGAGAAACTCCTCTCTGAAGTCTCATTGGTTCCAAATGGAGAACCTAACTGGTTTTTCACAGCCCTTGGGAAGAGGCAAATGGTTAGAGAGGCCTGAGGAGGATGACAAGGACACAGTCCCAGAGACAGCAAGTGATTCACATGGGGTTACACAGGTGGTAGCAGATCCTGAACTTGGAACCAGCACATCTGCCCCTCTGGTCTGGTGCTGTCCCCATGACCAGTTGCTGTGTGGCCCCTGGATATGTAGTTTCAGTTTTTCTTTTATTGTCCAAGTAAAAGTGCACTGTGGCCAGGTCTCTGTACCAGCTGAGACCAGAAGTTCTCCTTGATGAACTGAGCAGATGCTGTGTGCCCCTCCAGCATCTGCCCTCCCTTCTGAGGCCTCCACATGGTTCTCTTTCGGCCCTCACCTGGTAGGGGTTCAAGTCCCCGGGAGCCCCTCTGAGTCGTTCACCCCCAGAGTATAGGGAACATCCTCTCTGCTCAGACAGAACCGCGGCCATCCACCTTGTGGGTAGGCGCATAGAATCTGGATCAGGCTCCCTAGGTTTGAATCCCACCTCTGCCTCTGTGATTGCAAGAATTGGGGGATAGCCATGAGCTGCCGTGAGCAAAGTGCAGGGTACAGCGTGTGTGGTGCTCATTCATGAGGTCAGTTGCAAAAGTCCCGCTTTGGCAAGAACTGGGGAAACAGAAGGAGATTCAGTCTTCAGCTTAGTGTTTATTGCCAAGAGCATCAGTTTCCATGGGACTAGGAGACAGGAAGCCTGTCTGGGGCCCAAATGCCAACACTATGGGCTGGCGTATACCTTGGGAGATGATGCATCCATTTGCCCAGTACAGTTTGTACCCTTATCCCAGAGTACGTCTCAGCAGCACCCCATTTAGCCTATTTGAATGATGCATTTACCCTCCCTATCACAGGTCCATGACATAGAAGCAAAATCTTGTGCCACTTTGACCAATCGATCTCATCCAGTCTTGACCTCTATGAAGGGGGACGAGAGTGAGCCTCTACCTTCTCCTTTACTGCTTTCAGCCCCCTGACTGGTTGAGTCAAATTCACCTTCCTTTGAGTGGCATTCAACGCCCTTCATGGTCTGGTCTCACCCTGCTGCCCCCGCTCCTTCTCCATTCAGCCAGCATTCTTGCCAGCGCTAGACATGTTCTGCTCCTTGAGGCTTCAGGCCATTCTCGGGCTTTAAACGCTCCACCCCTGTGGCCAATGCCTGTTCATTTTTTAAGCCCATATAACCTGTCTCTTCCCTGTGAAATCTTTTTCCTAGTTCTTCCATGACAAAGGAAAGCATTCTTCTTCACATCTCCCACTTGCTCTCTTCTTCTCACATTTTGTGGAAATGCATTTGTTCACTGGCCACTTGGCTGCCAGTTTGTGAGGACTGGCACTGTGTCATTTTAAACCCTCCCCCCCCCCCAGCTCTTCTCAGCCCCTGCCAATCAGGACCTGGGGGAGCACCATGCACTTAGTAGGTACACAGTAAATGCCTTACCAGGTTCTCAAACCACCTTATGAAATACTTGCACCTTCTAGGAGACTTTAACATAAAGTTAACCAAGCCAACAGAATCATTTGGGTCTCTTCTACTAGCATTAATAAGCTTAGACAGAATTGTGCACAAGGAGCAGAAAGAACATTTCTAGCAACAAACAAGCATTCATAGCCAAGTCCATCAATTTGTGGGCAGGACTGAGGCAGCAGTACTCAAAAGGTGGAGCAGATTGGTGATTCTCACCCTCCTGGCCACTGGTATGCCCAGGGGAGCTGTAAAAAGTCCCCATGCCCTGGCCTTATCTGACCAAGCAATCAGAACCTCCAGATTCCAGAATCAAAACCATCAGATATTAGCATTTTTTAAAACTCCCCCAGTGACTCCATACACAGCCACATTTTAGACCAGTAGACAAGACTAGCAGTCCTCAAATTTCAATGTGTACATAAATTGTCAGGGGATCTTGTTAAAATGCATCTAGAAGGTTTCATCCTGAAGGAGAAGCAGCTGGTGACGGGCACCATGGGTGCCTATTACCACAGGCGCCAGCTCATGCACCAGCTCCCCATCTATGACCAGGATCCCTCTCGCTGCCACAGACTTGTGGAGAACGAGTTGAAGCTGATGAGAGATTTTGTCAAGCAATACAAGAGCGAGGCCCTCGGCGTGGGAGGAGTGGCCCTCCTGGGGCAGGACGGCTTGCCCAAGGAGGAGGGGAAGCAGCAGGAGAAGCCCGAGGGTGCAGAGTCCAGGGCCCCGACTACCACAGCAGCCTCGGCGACCCCTCCAAAGAAGTGGGATGCTTAAGTCTCTCCCGTGCCACCTGAAAGGGGGCGGCCCCATCGGAGCCCCATCAAGTGGCTTGGTCCCCTCCTTCCTACATTCATTTATGCTTTCATGCTTCCAGAAGATATTTGTGGCTCGCTTACTTTGTGCCAGGCATGATCTGATGGAAAATAATACAAGGTCACTTGGTCACTCTTGAGAGGACCAAGCAGGCACAGCTTAGCAAAAGGGCATGCAGTGTTGCTTAGGAAGTGAGGGCAGGCTTCCAGGAGGAGGCAAGGCATGAGCTGGACTCCCAAGAATCACCAGGAGCCAACCAGGCCATTAAGAGGATATGTGCCCTCTTAAAGAGATAAGCGTGTGCAAAAAAGGCCATGAGTGGGAGATAGCATGGTGCAGTGAAAGGACTGAAAGAAGTTCCATGAGACAGAAACATGGTATGCTTGGGGCAGTGGGGGCCACGAGGCTGGCGAGGGCAGGATGCGTGAGCTTCCCGAGGGCTTGTGCCATCCATTCATCCATCACACAAATATTGATTAACTTCTGTTATACGTCAAACACCAGAAGATCAAATAAGCAGAAGACTGGCCCCATATTCAAGGATGTCGTGGAGTTTGGGCTTTAGTCTCAGGGCCACAGAGCTATGGAAGGCTTTCCATCAGAGGTGCCTCACCATTCAAGCTGTGTTTTCTAAAGTTCCCTGAGTTGGGATGTGGAAGACGGATTGTGGGGCAATGAGCCACTGGAGGCAGTCTTGGGTTTGGGAGATGAAAGCCTCAGGATGGGTTTCCTTAAATTGCCCCCCAAGAGGCAAGAAGAATGGCTTGAGACAGGCATTGCATGGGGCTGGTGGCCACTAAGCTTTGTAGCTCCCAGCTACCCTTCTACCTTTTGCAACCTCTGCCCAGCCCACACAGCCTCCCACAACCCCATCAGCCAAGGGCCTCATTTGCCTCCATTTGACATTAAGAGTCCTCAATACATGGGGTCTTCAAGACCTTCACCCGCTTTACTGGGGGAAGCTGCCAGTCCCTGTGTGAGCCAGACACTCCAAGAAAATGCAAGCCACCTCAAAGCTTCAGAGATGCCTGGGCTCTTTGCTCCCCCGAGTGACTCAAAACATGTACCCCCAACTCCAGCCCACATCTTGTTAGCACGTTCATCCAGGAATGCTGTCCAGCCAACTATGACCTCACACTGGTTTATCTGAGAACTATTAAGTCCAAAGAACAAAGTGGATGGTCTCTACCACACATTTGCCAACGATGTTTAAAAGACCCATGTTTTCAGGAAGAATATGTATCCCAGGTATTAAGAAAAAAAAAAGTAGATCCAGTTACCATGTTTCAAAAGCTGGTTTCCTCCTGCAACCCTGCTCTATAACCACCCTCAAATAGCTTTCTATCCTTACATAATATATACGGGGTGGTTTCAAATTGAAAGGAGGCCTCTTTAAGTCCTGGTGACATTTGAAAAGGATCCCGTTTTCATTGCCCTTCCCAAGAGCAGATGTGCTGAGCTAAGGACATAGCTCATCCTTGACTGAGACCCAAATATTTGTTCAGCATGGAACTGGGGCAAAGACAGCTTGAGATCCTGGTTCCTTGCCTACAGTCAACTTTAGGAAATATTTCTGGCACTTTGGAAGCATTTAAACAATACCAGACAGTAAATAGCAAGTCCAAGGTCAGAAATTAAGGTAGGGAATCTGAAGAAAGCCGACTATGGTTGGGCTGGGTTGGCTGGGGAAGGCAGACTTCTCCTTCCTTGCCCTAGTCACAATTTAATTTAATAGCTAATTGTGGAAGCAATGGTTTTATATCTGTCACCTCCTCGAGATGCTGAGGTCTTGCCTCATTCATCTTTGCATCTTCAGCATGTGTCATATATAGTAGGTGCTCGATAAATATGTGACACATGAATGAATTGATGAATGAATGATTGTTTGACCTCAAGTGGACCTGGAAAAATGGAAACAATTTAGATGGACATTTAGCCCAGGACGATGGTGAAATTCTACTTCCACATTTACTAGGCACCTGCTCTGTTCCAAACTCTGTGCTCATGCATTCCCTGTCTTTGTTTAATTCACACAGTTGCCTGGTAGGGTGAATTTCACCAGTCCCATTTTACAAGTGAGGAATCTGAGATTCAAAGAGGTTGGGTGATTTTTCCAATGTCACACAGGTTTTAAGGGGCAGATCTGGGATGTGATTTCCGATTTGCTGACTCCAAGGCCAATGTTCTATCAGATGGCGCTGGTTCAGAAAACCCTGTTTGTTATTTGTTCCAGGAAGAAAGAAGGCTGGGTTGTCTTATTTAACCCTCAGGCTATCCCTTTGGAGCAGAGGAGTGAGTCCTAATGGAAAAGGCAGGTGGATAGTCCAACAGACCCCGATCTGTGTGCCACCAGCAAATCCACCATAGCCTGGATGTGGGCCGTGCACCCTGAACTGCACTGCATTACCCCAGTGAGTGCCACGTTGAGTGGGCCTCTGTGCCCGGGCACTCCCTGACCCTCCTGCTTCTCATAAAAGGACAGCATAGAACCAACCATTTACCAGAGCCAAGCACCAGGCAGGAAGCCTGATTTTTGCTCCCCGGGTGAAGTGTAGTGACCTTGGCTAGCAGTCAGTGGTTAGGACATTTTACTTGAGGACCCAGGTGTGGGAAGGCAATGCAGGACTTGACCTGAAACCCCAAATCCAAACAGGGATTGCTGAGCCAAATGGAAGGCAAAAAGAGGGACACGTTAAAAAAAAATTATACGGTTACTACATTGGTAACGCATGACTTTATCATCAAAATGGCTGTTTTTTACTGCATTAGCAGCTACCATTTGGTGAGTATTGCTCTGAAGCAAGGATACTCCTAACACTATAGCACCTGATGTAAAGCTCACAGCAACCCCGTGATGCACAGAGATTGCAGCACCCCAGGCCGCTGGGGCCCAGAACTGGAGTCAGATCATCTGTCAGACTCCAAAGTCCATGTTCTTTCCTGTTTCCCAAAACTGGTTCCTTGGAAAGCTAGACATCATTATGCCATAAAAAAGGAGTATGGGGTCATGTACGTTTGACAGGTACTAGGGTGGATAAAATTAAATGGATTTCTTTACGGCAGGACTTCTCACAGCCCTTCCTGGGCTAATGCAGTGCTTCTCACATTGAAATCCCCTTGAGAGCTTGTGGACACAGAAATGGTTGGGCAGAGTTTCCCACTCAGTAGGTATGGGGTGGGGCCTGGGAACGTGCATTTCTAACAAATTCCCAGGTGATGCTAATGCTGTTCTGGGGACACCTTTGAAAACCACAGCTATAGAGTATCAAACATTACTTTACAAATAGGCTCAGCAAAAACGATATCGCCAATTGGGTATATAGTGAATATCTAAGCGATGATAACGTGGGCAGTTTAATAGATCTATCTGGCCTCTTGGCTTTTTGCGGGTGGGGCGTACTATCTCCATGGAGTTCAACTTTGAGAATGGGGGGAGTCCTAGAAACAAAGACACAGACTCTAACACTATCTTATACTCCACTCCAACAACCCTGTCCTTGACCCACACTCCAAAACTCAGGACCCTGAGGCCCACGAGCTCCCAGCTTTACTCTAAAAGCCGAACTCGCTGCCAGGCTGTTCTCTCTGAGCTCACTGGGCTCCAGTGTGCTGCAGGATCAGCCTCTTATGACAATGGCCTTCCTTTGAGACCTTGGGAGATGCTCAGACGGAGCAACTGGAAGGTCAGCTTGCCGAGGCCTCTTGCCCCAATCCCTCCACCAGGCAGTCCCCAGAGGAGAGGGTTATTCAGACCAGAAGAGCAGCTATTGCCAAAGCCTTTTCCAAGTCTGCCTGTGTGGAATTCCCCTGCGGGACTGAGGTTTTTGAGCAAAGCCAGAGAACACAGGGACAGGGGGTTGCAGGGAGCATTCCACCTCTGCCCATCCCATCAAAACAGCCAGGGCTGACCCCGTCACACCAACCTGAATACAGGTGGCAGATCTGCACCCCCACCCCAGCCCTCAAGCCTGAGGCCTTCAGACAGGCCCAATTGAAAAGTGACCTGAAATTAGCCGTGGCCCATCTGTCTGCTTCAGAAACAAACCCAAGAGTGGAGGCTGCCCCCACCCACCTCAGAGCAGAGCTCTGCAAGCTGATTATTGCCCTGAAGTTAGAGTGGCAATGACACCATGGGAAATGCCTTCAGCCACCGAGGTTTCAGAAGTCCCTCTTCTGCCGGAGGAGATATCACAGCCGAAAATCCCCAATAGTGACCCACCCTGCATAATGCCCTGCAAATCAGTGAGGTCAGCTAACAACAAATAGTCAGCCTCCCTCTCTTTCCTTCACTTGCCCCACTGTGCATGCACGTGTGTACATGTGTACGTGTGTGTGCAGGTGTGGCAGGCTGGGTGACAGTGGAGGGAGCTGAGCTAAGCCTAGGGCAGGGGAAGAGGGAGCTAATGGTTACTGACCAGCAGGCACTGAGCAAGCCCTCTCATTTGACTTTTAGTATGGATTACTTCCATCACCCAATCAATTGGAGGCCTTAAATACAAGGACCTGAGGGTTCCAAGAAGAAGAAATTCTGCCTCGAGTCTACACCCTCCACTCTTCCCTGATTTACTAGCAGAAGGAATTCGGACTCCAGACTTCAACATCAATTGGATGGAATTTCCAGCCTCTAGGCTGCCTGTATTAGTCAGCCAAAGGGGTGCTGATGCAAAGTACCAGAAATCTGTTGGCTTTTATAAAGGGTATTTATTTGGGGTAGAGGCTTACAGTTACAAGGCCCCAAAGAGTCCAACTCAAAGTACCACAAGAGGTACTATCTCACCAAAGATAGTTGCCGATCTTTGTGAGGGTTCAGCCTTTCTTTTTCCTCTTAAGACTCTGTGGTTCTAGCTTCTTCCAATCTCAGCTGCAGGCTGGCATAGGGCTCATTTCTTTCCAGGCTAAGCTGCACTGGTCTCTTCACAAGGTCAGCTATAACTATCTGGTGAATGGCTCATCTCCCTTCCTGTTCTTCTGTGTATCTACTTCTGGGTGTCTTCTTGAGTGACTGTCCATTTCTATAGTTCACCAAAGGGGTGGGGACTCAACCCTGAGTCAAGCCCTAATCTTCATTTAATCAAGTAACCCTAAAACCTTTAATTTTAATACAGTCAAAGGGCATCATGCCCAGAGGAATAGACCAGTTTACAAATATAGTAAAGATATTTTTTAAGAATAAATAAATAAAATCAAACTGCTACACTGCCCTACAAATTTGGACTCTCCAGGCCCCAGAATCATGTGAGCCAGTTTCATATTATAAATCTCTTCATATACAAATATCCTACTGGGTTTTTTGTTGTTGTTCCACTGGAGGACCTGACTGCTAAAATGTCTACCATAAAAGTCCCTACAAATGGTGTGGGACTGCAACAGTGTAAGATAGACAAGAACCCTGTCCTCGTGGAGTCCACAGCTGTGGTGGACCATGGCCTGTTTTTCATACCCCCACTACCAAAACAGCTTCCTCCCTCACTAGGTTGCAAAAGTTTCCATTTCTCTTCTGTCTGCAACTCAGCTCTTAACAAGCCTATGGAAAGAAATTTATTGTCTCAACGGCTCCAGCCAAACCAGCCCAAATTAGCTTTAACCACCAAGATATGCACAGTTAAAAGGTGAACCTAGGAGAAAATGTTGCCTAATTATAATAGCAAAAATCACACTCACTGAAACTGCCACCTACTAACCCACTAGAATAGCCCCTCCCTCATCACCTTGCTCAAACTTTCATTTCCCTCTTTAAAAAAGAATGAGGGATTTATCTAACCCAAGACTAAGTTACTGCTTTCTTCTTTCCCCACCGAAGTGAGACCAGTGAAGCATGCACAAAACTTAAAATGACCCTGAGACATAAAATACCCTGTGAGCATTATCAAAATGGGCAGGAGCAACAGAAAATACCAGACCTCAGAGAAAGCAGCAGGTCTGACCTCTGACAGCCCCACACTTCAAGGTAACAAAACCCCTCAGCCAATAACAACCAACTTGCAATCCCTAATTGGAATGTGAGCACAGCCAGTGATAAAAACCAACTTGCAGTCACTAATTTAAATGTCTACTAACCAATCCCAAAGTGCCAGTAGCCCTGATCTCCCTAACACCACCTCCCTTCATTTAATCCAAAAAATGTCCCTCACTTTTCTGGAAAAACCCCTCCTGTCTTCACATGGCTAGTCTTTGCTAAATATTTTCTCTTCTCAAAATCCCCAAGTTTACTGATTAAATCTGAGCACATTGGGCAAGAACTCACTTTAGGTCCACAACACATCCCAGGGTGGGGAAACAATAAATTATCAGAATTCTCTGAAGGAAAACAGGGGAGACTGTGGGTGGTCAGGGAAGGCCACGTGGGGAACATTAATGTGTTTCAAGGAAGGACATGGTGCCCCAGCTGCTGTAGTGCTGTAGCTGTCAGCCCCTCAGGGACTACCCCAAATGGGGAGCCACCTCCCCCAAGCTCACACCCCCAGGGACTGAAGAATGAGGGCGTATAAAGGCCTGGCCATCCCAGCCAGGTAGAGACAGCTCTGGAGGACTGTTCCAGCTCCAGAGTTCTCCGGGTGGCCAGCCAAGGCTTTGATCAGCCTGCTTTGCTCAACTTCTCCCTCCACCCACTGTTGCTCCATTTCCCTCCATCTCCCAAATTTGAGCCCACAGATTTCCATAATGAGCATCCTTCAAGCTGAATTCCACCTGAGTTTGTGTCCAGTTGGTGCTTGAAGTTATTAAGGAGGAGCCAGAGATGCCAAGAGCCATGGGAAGTCCCCCTGGCTGAGGTGCCATCAAATAACAAGTCACTGAGGCATGAGTAAGTGAACATATTTATCGACCAAAGATATGCCCTCTGTGACTGGGGCAAAATGAACAAACAGGAGTGCTGGAAGATGGGATTAGAGAACCAGGCAGGACCCAGGTCATGCAGGACAAACTGATTTTTATTCCAAGAGCGAAAGGAGAAAAATGAAGGGTTTAAGCCAAGAAGTGGCAAGTGATAAATATTTTGAAGAGATGGCTCCAGTAGCTTCCTCTATGCAAGTCTGCTGGAGCACTGGAATAGAGAGAGGCATAAATCACTATTCCAGTTGTTCTCAATACATGAATTGGGACAGGCAGCAACTCTTTAAGATTTGTTCCAAAGATAACTTTACAGAGCAAGAGGAGGGAAAATGTCTACCATCTAATGAGCAGCTACTGGCCCTAACAACCTTTCAACATAGGCACAACCAGCTTCATGGAGCAGAAGCAGCAATGGGGGCTAAGAGAGAAAGCAAGAAGGTGGCCCAAATTCACACAACTACTTAAAGATCCAGGAAAGGACTCTAGGTCTTCTGGCACCCTTCTCCACTCCAAGGCCCTCCAAGATATTCTATGTATAGTAAGGCCATAGATGATCACAGGCATTTAAATAACCAATCACTACCCTTCTACATAACCCCCCATCATTTCAAACATCTGAACTTGCACCAAAGTAATGCTCTGCCTGGGGGGGGGGGAGACGGTGTAAGGGATGAAACCAAATGCAGCTTACTGTATCCAAATTCTGTTTTCTGGCCTGAAGAATGCCTGGCCTGCTCATGCACTTCCCACCCAGCCAACCCCATCTCTACTGTTTCCTGGGAAGGGCTTCCCCTTGCAAGGTGACTGAGGACCAAATCCATTGAGTGCAGGTTTGCAATTATCAGCCAAGTTGGTGGTTTAATGTATCTTGCCCTTCCACCTATTGTAATTCAGTGTAAATGGTTAACTTTCAAGAGCTTCTCCCTCTGCTTTCCCTTGTTCAGGAACAAGGTAGCAAGGTCAATGCCTGCAAATGAAGGGGTTTTATAGTGTGATGATGTGAGGTCAGGACAGTGTAACTTATTCCCTCTTCCTTCCTTCCAAGGCTTGCACAAGGAAGATTTCTAATGCAAATAATATAAAAGGGCAAAGGCAAGATGAGTGTCCCCTCTTCTTAAACTCCTCTGGGGAAAACCAAGTGCAGTGATACATTATATCATTTTAGGGAGTGAGAGTCCTGCAACATCATGAAAGGGAGAAATAGGAGAATTCTAGCCCCATCTCCACCTCCAGTGAAACCCAATCGAGGCATGCTCTTTTCTTTATTAGACATTCTGTTGTCTTTTGAACAGAACTGCCCACAAAATCCTGAGCATGCTATCCAGGAGGCAGAAGAGAGTCCTTGTGGAGGTTGCAATGTTCCAAATCATTTCAAAATCACCATTAATTGTGCCCCAAAAGACCTCGAGGCAGCTTAAAATAGAATGCATACCAAGAGGACAAATCCACCAGGACCTTAAATCGAAGTAAAAAGGCAAGAACTGGGAAATACCCATATGAGAAAAATATTCAGCTTGCTGAGATTTTTCTACCAATTCATAAATTGGTAGATCGTTTTCTAATTTTCCAGAATGGCAGACTCTCTGCTCCAGATGGGCATTTCTTCCTGGGCTGGGCTGCTCCTATAGGAGTATATATGTTTTAATTTTTTTTAGTTTTCATGCATTATATTTACAGAGGAGTGTAATCAATAGAGTACAGCTTGAGGAAGTTTCAGAAGGGGAACATTCATGTTACACCAAGAAAATGTAGAATTTGGACACTGCCCAGCAGCCAGCACTCCCCTTCAGGCCCCTCCCAGATTCTACCCTCCCCCACCTCTTCCACAAATATAACCACTATTAGAACTTCTATCATTATAGATTAGTTTTGCCTGTCTTTGAACTTTATATTAATGGAATCACATAGAATGATTTTTTTCTCATTTGAATTCTCTTTATTTCTCCAGAATCAACTCCACTCCCCGAGAAAGAGGAAAAGATGGAGAAAGGCAGGAGAAGGAGCAGGGCCCCAGGGGAAACCCACCAGTCCAGTCTCTGCAGCCGCCTAGGTGAGGGCGAGTGGTCACCTGGCAGCGAGGGTCTGCAGACCCCTCCTCTAGTCTCCCAGATGGTTCTATTCACCTTTGGAAGCAGAAGCCTCCTGGATACTTAGGAGGCAATGCTTTGAAGACCTTGGAGGTGAGGATCCTCCGCAGGTGAACTCTGTCAGGACCCCTCCGCAGCATCTGCAGACCTCTGTCCTCCACGGCCCTGAGCCCTCCAGCCTGGAGCGCCGCTCATGCCCAGTAGCCCAAAACTGCTGTTCAGGTCAAACTTACAACTGTTTGTGTCCACCACCTACTCATCTCCCCCATTGTCTTTTTGGGTTCCAAGTAGCTTGTGATCTTTGTCCTTCATGGAAAACCTACAGAGAGCAAACCAGACTCTTCACATTTTACTGTTTTTGGTCACAGCCTTGCTGCTCACCATGTCAGGTGGGAGCACCTCCAGGTGCCTTTTACTTTCAGGTTCAAAATCAGAAGCTCTGGAGCAGCAGACACTGGCTGGGATGGGATGTCTTCGTCCTCATGGAAGAAGACCAAGGCTGGTTACCTCCAACAATCGGAACTTCCTGCTTTGATCTGTCCTGATGATGAGGTCACTGTTCCCTGAGGAAATAGGGGTGTTCTTTCTCACCCCATTTATCTAATTTTCTTCTGTTGTGTATTCATGTCACATCCATTGCTAAATACCACGTCACTAAGATTTATTCCTATCTTTTCCTCTAAGGGTTTTATGGGTGTAGGTCATATATTTAGGTCAATGATTCATTATGAGTTAATTTTTGTTCATGGCATAAATAGGCATCCATCTTCATTTTTATTATTGGAAATGCAGTTATCCAATAACGATTTCTTAAAGGGACTATTCTTTTTCCATTGGATGGACTTGGCATCCTTTTCAAATAAGAGTTACCCATAGATGTGTGGGTTTATTTCTAAACCATCAATTCTATTCCTTTGGTCTATATGTCCGTCCTTAGGCCAATATAACACTGTTTAGATTAGTACAGATTTGTAGTAAGTTTCTCTCTCTATCTCTCTTTGTTTTTTTAACACAACATTCTGCTTTATTTCAATACAATTTTCTACATACAGTCTATTTTTTGAAGGTATTCAATGACTTAAAACAAATGCCTCTAGACTACTTGCAAACACTAAAACTTAAGTAAAATGCTTACATTCTTATTGGAATGTAATAAGTTTTGAAAAACAAAATTGTAGTCCTCTGATTTTTTTCTTCACTTGCAAAACTGTCTTGGCCATGTAGAACGTCTTTGCAATTTCATATGTATTTCAATATCTGTTTTTCCAATTCTGAAAAAAAAAAGGCTCAGGGAATTTTGATAGAGATTGTATTGAATCCATAGATTGCTTTGGATAGTATGGACATCATAGAGTATGAAATTTTCCTACCAATGAACAGTTTATTCTTCAACTTATTTAGGGCTTTAATTTTATTCAGGAATGTTTTGTAGTACTTAGAGTACAAATCTTTAATTTCTTTGATGAAATTTATTCCCAAGATTTTATTCTTCCAAATGATATTGTATATGGAATTGCTTTCTTAACTTCCTGTTTGGACACTTTGTTGCAGGTTTATAGGCACACAACTGATTTCTGATTTCACTGCCACCTCCCAGACCCACTCACCAGCACCAGGAATCAAAGACATCTCATAGCACAGCTTGCAGCAGCCCATCAGGCTCTCTGGACTGGGCCCAACAGAGACTCAATGGAAAGCAAGCATGGCCACATGGTCTCCCCTCCACCCACATAGACAGCAGAGGTGGAACCCAAAAAGAATAATTTTCCCACAAAGGGTAGCTCCCACAAGTAGGTGATGAGGAAACTTTTCCGTGTTGGGACACCAGCCTCTTGCTCCAGCAACAGCTAGGGCCAGCAGGGAACTTGTTTAAGGTTAAATGCAGATACATGCATGTCAAGTTTGTTAGAAGGAACCTCAATGAATCTAGGGGAGATACTCAATCCTCAGAAGGTACACTCACTAGACTTACCATGGAGGATGAAGATCACAAGCCCCACGGAGCCCACAAAGATGATACAGGAGGTGGGCAGGTGCTAAACACAAACAGCCACGAGTGGGACCTGGGCAGCCAATATATGCTGCTGTGATGTGTGTCACACCAGGCTGGAGGATGTTGCAAAGGGCAGGATGGGGGTGTGCAGATGCCATTGTGGGGTCTCAGTGGGGTTCCACTGAGGAGGATTCCAGCACCTCCTTGGCTTGCAAAAGCATAACCACTAAACTAACTGCTTTATCAGGCTTCCAGGAGAGGGGAGGGTGTCAAGGTGACATTCATTGGCCCTCACCACCAGGCTGGGAGAAGGACAGGAGAGGGAAGCAGGCCCCAAGGCCACAACCAGGATAGCCTCTGGAGTTCTGCCTGGGTGGGTGGGGTGTGGTTGTCTGGGCAGTGAGGGCCTGCAGGACCCTCCCCTCATCTCCCAGTCAGTGTCTGGGAGCTGTTTAACACTGAAGGAGTTTTACTAGAGAGGCAGTCATGTCTTTAAAGGCCCTGGAGGACCCAGACAACTTTTTTAATTGAACCCCGTGAAGACCCCGCCGTGGCAGCCTGCACACCTCCATCCTCCACTGGAGAAAGTCCTCCTGGCCTGGCATGCGTGCCACACATGCACAGCAGCCCATGGCACTTGGTCAGGTCCCACTCACAGCCAAGTGTGTTGAGCACCTGGCAGATCTGCCCCACCATTTCTTGGGGCTCTAGAGAGCTCATGATCTTCATCCTCCACTTGAAATTACATGACCGTGGCTGGACCTCCTGAGGGCCTCCTTGGTTACTCCTCTTCCACTGATTTTTCCCCTTACTGGCACACCCTAGGCACACATTATTTTGGAGGAATTTCATGAAACTCCTCAGGGCACCTGGCTGGCCCTGGCTGTTGCCAGAAGGGGAGGCTGGGCTCATCCTAGAAGGCAAGTTCTGCTCCTCGCCCCTAACTTGGTGTTTGCCTTTGCTTCCTCCATCCTCACTGCAGCTGCTATGGATAGAGTGGGGGGCCACAGGGCCATGCTGGGGCCCCTCCTGCGGACTCACCCTGGGCCACAGCCTGGCGGCCTGGCTGGGCTGCTCCAAGGCCATCAGGGGCTACTGGTGCAGATGAGGCAGGGCCAGGGACTCTGTAGATGAGGCAGACATCTTGGAGGTTCCCAACACCAGTGTGTGTCATCTTTTTCTGCCCTTGTCCAGGAAGGTCAGGCTTCTCCTCTCCAGGAGAAGAGAATTGCAGGGCTGACCAGTGGTGCAGGTGGAGAGGTTGTATCTGGAGGGCACAGAGGTGAATCTTCGCTGCCTGGGTGGGGGAGACATGCTGCGTTGTTCCACCTGGTGAGGGGAAGGAGTGCGGCTGCGTCTCTGGCCAGGTGAGGGCAGGGGCTACAGGGCGACGGTGGACGTCTCCTGCTCCCATCTGGAGTAGCCCAGCAAAAGATACGTTGCCATGATTTCATCGTATTTCATATTTACCAATGATTCCTGTAGCTCCTCTAGGGTGTAACCCATGGTTACCATGAGTGCTGTCCGGCGTGGGTCCTGGTAATCCAGGTGCGGCTCTACGTAGGGCTTCAGTTCTTGCTTCTGATACCCCATATTTACCCAGGGGTCGGTCATTATTTCCTGTAGTGTGGTTCTTTTGTGGGGATCTACTGTAAGGCACTTCTTGATGAGCGCGACGCAGTTCCCAGACAGGTACTCCGGGATGTCAAACTCCCAACTGAGTACCTGCTCCCACACATCCCGGAAGCTCTGAGCAGTAAAAGGAACATCTTCCCTGACCATGGTGTACAGGATCACCCCCAGGCTCCATATATCGATGGCCGGCCCATCATACTTGTGTCCTTTAAAGATTTCGGGGGCAGTAAAATAGAGGCTCCCGCACAGGGTTTCCAGCTTCCGGTCAATGTTAAATCTGGCACTTAAGCCGAAATCCGCCAGTTTAATATTTCCGTCAGCATCGAGCAACAAGTTTTCTGTTTTCAAGTCCCTGTGAGCAATCAACTTTTGATGACAATGGTGCAATGCTGACACTGTTTGGCGGAATTTCACGCAGGCTTCCTGCTCTAACAGAGGGCCTTGCACCACGAGGTTCTCAAAGAGGTCTCCTTCACTGGCATATTCTGTCACGAGGTAGAGTTTCTTGTTGTCCTCAATAACTTCAAACAATTTGATGATGTTAGGGTGGCTCAAGGCCTTCAGTATGTTCAACTCACGGTAGAGCATGTGGAGGCTGGCAGAGTTTTCCTTTTTCTCAATAATTTTCATGGCTACCTCGTGGCCAGTGAGGATGTGTCTTGCCAGCCTAATGATGGAAAATCCACCCTTCCCTATGGTTCTCAGGAACCGATAGTTCCCCACATGGGTCTCCTCCTCAGCATATGTGGCTGAGAGAGCCTGCAGCATGGTGGATTTTGCTGGGCTGGAGACCTGATGACCCTAGGTAGACTACCAAATTGGAAGAGCTGGTGGCAGGTTGGTCAAAATCACCGAAACACTCAAGCTCTTCTGACGTCGTCTACCTGAATAACTAATCTAAAAAAAAAAAAAAAAAAAAAAAGAAATCAAATGCTAGAGGGAAAAAAAAACAAATCAAAAAATAAAATAAAGAAAAAAGAAAACAAATAAACAGGAGAAAATGAAAAAGATTTTTTAAAAAAGAAACAAGTAAAAGAAAAACGTAAAAGGAGTTTAAAAACAACAAAAAGGAAAGAATAAAAAAACAAAGTCTGGAAAATAAAAATAAGGACAAAAAGAAAAAAATAAAGAGAAGAATCCACAATAACAAGAAAAAAAACAAGCCAAGAGCAGTCCTAGTCCCACAGGTCACCAAAAACAGCTTCCTGGGTTAGCGGACCACGAACCTAAGATCCAGGGCCTTATATAGGGACATGGAGTTCCAGCACAATGGCTCCTTGTGAGGTCATCGCAAGAAACGGACCAATCCAGGCTGTGGTCACCCTCAGTGGTTTCTCCTCAGTTTTTGGTCTCAAAAACCCTCTACACTTTTCACAAAAACATTGAGGATCCCAAAGAGCCTTGTGTGCATGTGGGTTATAGCTGTCCATAGTTCCTTATCAGAAATTAAAACCTAGAATGCCACAGTGGCTTCTACATTTCTAATTTTAAAACCTGTAATAATATATGGCTCTGAAAGAACTCAGAACATCTACACTGGAGATATTCAATTCCTTTTTCTGTAACTCTGCATGATCCGACTCAAAGTGATACCACAACTTAAGTGATATCGTGGTTCTCTATGAAAATGTTCTGCTACTTATAGCATAATTAGGTACATTATTAGCATCTATAATGCTCAGGGAAAGATAGCTTTCATCATATTTTCATTTTGCCCAGTTTCTTTGTTGTATGTTTATATACAACAATATAAGGATAATATAAAGGATATATATATCCTTTTTCACATCTTTATGTGAAGAGACACTGTGCATTGAGCAAGTCATCTACCCTTTCTTCTGTAAGTCAATCTATGTGCTCTGTGTCCCTCTTGCTGAGCTTGGTGGTGGTGTCTGGGAGGTAGACATGGCAAAGACACCTAACCAGGGGGAACGGAGAAGTCCCTATGTGATTGTTAAAAAGCTCTTTGAAATATAGTATAGCTAGGCCATTCAGTTTTGCAAGTCTTAAATATTTTGTAGACATCAATTTTTTCCTTATTGAATACATTCATATTGATTTGATTTATGAAGTAAAACATTTCTAGTCCCTTCTCAATTCTTTCTTTGTATATTTTCCAGATGATTGTTTTGTGGTTATAGGGAACTTGAATTTAACATCCTAAAATCTATAACAATAAAGTCTGACTTGATAATGACTTAAATGCAGCTGTGTATCAGTCTGGCTTCTCAAGGGAAACAGAACTGACAAGAGTTCTCTGTAAATATTATGAGATTTTATAAAATTGTCTCATGTGAACATGTGGATTCATAAGTCCAACTTCCACAGGGCAGGCACTGTATTAGTCAGGGCTCTCTAGGGAAACAAACCCTATTTTTGTTTATTATGAGATTTTATAAAATTGTTTCTTGTAAAAATGGGTATGCATGAGTCCAAATTCTGTATGGTTGACTGCAAGCCAGAAATTCTGATGAGGGTCCTTGATGAGTTTCCCAGGAGACACTGGCTGTCTAAAGTAGAGATGGGAATTCTCTCTCTGACTGCTGAAATCACTTCTCCTTTTAAGGCCTTCAAATCGGATGAGAAGTCTCTTGTTGCTGAAGGCAATCTCCTCAGTTGATTGTAGATGTCATCAGTCATAGATGCAATCAACTCACTGACTCATGATTTAAGTCCAGGAAATGTCCTCTCAGTAACAATTAGCCCAGTGCTTGCTTGACTGAAAAACTGGGCACCATTACCTGGCCATGTTGACACACAAGCATAACCATCAAAAACTGCATATAAAATTCTTGGTTGGCAATTATTTTCTTTCAGCACTTTAAGTATTTTATTCCACCGCATACTGACTTTTTGCCTTTCTGCTTTCTGATGAGAAATCAGCACTCAGTCTTATTGGGGCTCCCTTGTATGTGACATGTTGTTTTTCTTTTGTGGTTTTCAGAGTTCCCTCTTGATCGGTGGCATTCATCAGTCTCATTATAATATATCTGGTCATGGTTCTTTTCAATTTCATCCTGTTTGGAGTTCTTGAACTTGATATCTTGATATCTTTTAGTTATTTTCCCATGTTTTTCATTATCTCCTTGAATATATTGAAGATCATTTTTAAGAAGCCTTTTTCTTTTTCTGGTATATCCAAAATCTCTTCTTCTTCATTAATGGTTTATGAATTTTTATCTTCTTTCTTTGAATGGGCCATCATTTTCTATTTCTTTGTCTTGTAATATTTTGTTTGTAATAATTTGTTGATTAATATTAATATTTTAATGTATTAATTCTGGAATTTAGTCCCTGAGCTGTCTGTTCCTTAAGTTTATATCCAGTTACTGATATGACAGATATTTCCTTGAGAGCTAGGAACTAACAAAAACAAACTACTAAAAAAACCCCAAAACAACACCATTCACATCTTTGCAAATTGGCTCCACACTGGCTGCTGCTCTCCTTCAGAGTTTTATCTTCCCATCAAGATCAGCCTGAGGCAAAAGTGAAGTGAAGGTTCCTCTCCATATTTTCTGAGCCTGTGTCTTGACCTGGACTTGGGTTCACTCATGGCCTTAGGAATTCCCCCATTTACCAGAATCCATATATCTTTGATATACCGAATGAACTAGCCTTTCCCCCACTCCCTATTGAAACTCTATTATATGTCTTAAGGTCTGTACTTCTATACCCAGGCCACTTTGACTTCACTGTTTCTTAAACTGTATCAGCTGTCTGCAAGCTGCCTCTGCTTGTAGAGCAAATTCTGGGAGGCCAAGCAGAGATCAGTTTCCTGGTACAGTTTTCCAGGCTGCCACCTGATGGACTGGCACTAGTATCCCAGAATGTGCATAGGGGTGACTCTGCTCCCCCTGGAACAGAGCCAGGGATTAACAATGGGAGCAAGGCCAGCTTCCCATTGCACCAAGAAAGAGATGGTGGTCTGGTAGGTAACTCTGTAAAGATTTAGGCAGGATTCATGCTGAAGCATCCCCTAGAACTTCTGGCTTGGAGACTATTTGAAGAAAGGAACAAGTTTCTGCAGTAAGCAACAAAAAACCTTCAGAGAAATTTCTGAGCCCTGGAAATACAAGAGACCTGTGGCCAGAAGCATCTCTTTCCTCAAAAAGTGAGCACCAAGGGAGGAGAATCTTGGATACATGGATGCAAAATCTCCTATCAGAAGCTAGTTTGACCTTTCCAAAAGGTCAACTAAATATCCCCCAAAAGTGAAGAAAACAGTTTACGCTGGGGTAGCCTCCCTCCCTATAGCCAGTGTTATCACTCCTGACCTTTTTTTAGCCAAAGAACAGAAAGACAGTAACTGAGTGGAAATTCAACAGGTAGTAGCCAAAACAAAAAACCAAGACCCTGGACACTATCTGGTAGTGTTGGGCCCTTCAAAATGTAGTTGAAACTTGTGAAAGTGTCAAAGGGATTCCTATTTGAGATTAGCCTGGAACAAGGACTACAGATGTAGTGACCATATGTTCTGATTTGTGCTTGTTGCTCAGGCTTCCAGATGTCACACTCTTTCAGTCTCAAAAGTGACACACTTGTCTGATAAATCCAACTATAGACTTCTGGTCCCAGGCAAGATGGAATAGCCATATTCCTCAGTAGTCCTCCCTCTTAAAACAAAAAACCCTGGACACAGTACAATAAATGTAGGAAGATTCTGAATGGCGAAAAGAAAAAAGCAAGTTGGCTAAGAAAATCAGGACTTGAGGGAAAATGTGGTGAGTTCCCTGTGCCTCCCATACATCTCAAATGGGGTGCTAAAGAGGCCAGCAACCGAGAACCAACTGCTACAGACAAAGAGGCTTGCCCCACTAGCCAAAGTACCAGTAAAGGCACAACAAAAACTTTCTGGTAATACCCAACCACCCAAACACCAAAGGAAAAGCTGTACAAGGTATCAGAAGGGCAGAACAGGGAGTTGAATGTCCACCCCAGCAGGCACTTCAGCAGAGTGACACAGTGCAAGTTGGTGCTTTGCTTTGGTAGGGGTGTTGTCAGCAGGGTACATCAGGGAGCTCAACTCCCATCCTCACTCAACAACAGTGAGTAGTCAGAGCAAGGCAGTGCTACTTGGCATTTTCCTTCCAGACTCCTAAAATCCCAGTGCTTTAGTTAGCTAAAAGTTGCTGTGAGCAACATCCCAGAAATGTGTTGGCTTTTATAATGGGAATTTATTAGGTTAAAAGCTTACAGTTCCGAGGCTGTGACAATGTTCCAATCAAAGCATCATCAGAGATGCTGTCTCACTGAAGGTTGGCTGCTGGTTAGACTCCTTCTACATGGCAAGATCCATGGAGGCATCTGCTTCTCTTCTGGGTTTCATTGCTTTAGCTTCTAACTGTTCCATCTGTGGCTTCCTCTCTCCTGGATTCTTCTCTGAGCTACTTGCTTCCTTCTCTTTGTCTCTGTGGCCTTTGTCTGCTGCTTTCAGTCCTCCATTTATAAAGGATTCCAGCAAGAGGACAAAGACCCACCCTGGGTAATGCCTCACTAAAGCAATCCAATCAAAGTCCCCACCCCAACTGAATCCAATCCAATCCAATCAAAGCATCCCAAAACCAACAGTCTTTTTTCACAGAAATGTAAAGGCCAATTATTGAATTTATATGGAAGGGAAAGAGGTCCTGAATAGCCAAAAACGTCTTTAAAAAGAAGAATGAAGTTGGAGGACTCTTACTTCCTGACTTAAAAGCATATTACGTAGCTACAGTGGTGAAAACAGTATAGCACTGACATAAAGATATGTTGACTAATGGAATAGAATTGAGAGTTCAGAAAAAGACTCTCAAATTTATGGCAAAGTGATTTTTGACATGGCTGCCAAGCCTTCCCAGCTGGGCCAGAACAGTCTATTCAACAAATGGTGCTGGGGAAACTCGATATCCATATCTAAAAAAGAAAAGAAGACCCCTATTTCACACCTTAAAGAAAAACTAACTCAAAATGGATCAAGGGCCTAAATATAAAAGCTATAGCCATAAAACTCCTAGAAGTAAATGTAGGGAAACAACTTCAAGATCTTGTGGTAGGAAGTAATTTCTTGGATCTTACACCCAAAGCATGAGCAATGGAAGAAAAATAGATAAATGGGACCTCCTCAAAACTAAACACATTTGTGCTTCAAAGGACTTAGTCAAGAAGGTGAAAAGGCAGTGGGAGAAAATATTTGGAAACCACATATCGGATACTTGATATCCATGTATATAGAGAGGTCATACAACCCATGGTAAAAAAAAAAAACAAAAACAAAACACAAGCACCCCAATTAAAAAAAGGGCAAAAGCCTTGAATAGACATTTCTCCAAAGAGGAAATACAAATGGTGAAAAAGCACATGATAAAAATGTTCAATATCATTAGCTCTTAGGAAAATGCAGATCAAAACAACACTGAGATATCATTTCATACCTTATAGCATGGCCATTAATAAAAAAAAAAAAAACAAAAAAAAAAAAAACCCAGAAAACTACAAGTGCTGGAGAGGATATGGACAAATAGGAACACTCCTTCACTTGTTGGGAATGTAGAATGATGTAGCCTTTGTGGAAGACAGTTTTGTGGTTCCTCCAGAAACTAAATATAGAACTGCCCTATGGTCCAGCAATCCCATTATTAAGAATACATTCAGAAAATCTGAAAGCAAGGACATGAACTGACATTTGCACACCAATGTTCATAGCAGTATTATTCACAATTGCTAAAAGATGGAACCAATCTAAGTGCCCATTAACCGATAAGTGGATAAACAAAATGTGGTATATACATACAATGGAATATTAGTCAACTGTAAGAAGAAATGCAATTGGGATGCCTATGACAACAGGGATGAACCATGAGGACATTTTGTTGTGTGAAATAAGTCAGACACAAAAGAACAAATATTGTATAGTCTCACTAATATGAACTAAAATGATGAGTAACCTCACAGAGGCAAACTCCAGAATATATAGATTACTAAGTGATAGAATGTGGATTGAGAATGGGAGCTTATGCTTAATGTATGTAGAATTGATTTTGAGGGTATGGATGGATTTTATTCATTACCCTATACCTGCAATTTAATTTGAGGTAAAATATAAGCAGCACATAAAAATGCCTATTTCTGCTACCATGTAATAGAATTCTCCATTGTGAATCTTGTGATAAGCTAATGAAAACTATACCCTCACATAGTCTAGGCTTTTCATATAGGTGGCTTTTCACAACTCTTATTGTTTGTTAAATCTTAACACATGTAAGATTCTCCTACAAGGGGTGAAGATATCAGAGGGTGCAGAATTAGCTTATTGACCCTTTCCATGCCACACTGGACCCTCAAAATGTTACAAGCAGAATTATAAAATAACAAAGGCAATGAAACCCCCTTAAGCCTGATCCAAGTTGGCACAGTATTTCAAAGAATTCCTGTATGTAGAATTTTTAATAAGGTTTATTGTAAATGTGTGGAAAGGAATAACAGTGCTGCTCTATAAATATGATTGTGGTTGAAAGGGGTGGTCTGTGGATGTAATATTTCAACTGAAAGGAAGCTAGAGAATAAAGTGTTAAGAATGTGATACACGGGATAAATACAACTAATGTAACTTACGGACATAGTTAACAGTAATATAATATTTTTGCAGCAATGGCAAAGAAGATACTATATCAATTCGAAGGGAAAACAATAGGGAGATATAAGGGAACATGGGATTTTTCCTTTTGGAGCAAGGAAAACATTCTAAAATTGATTGAAGTGATGAGAGCACAACTCTGCGATGACGATGAGAGCCACTTTGAATGGATTGTAAAAAGCATGGGACTGTATAACACAATAAATCCTGTGGTGGAAGATGGACTGAGGTTAAAAGAACAAAAATGAGAACATTCTCTTATGAGCTATAACAAGTATATAATACCAATAAAAAGTAGATGACCAGCATTACAAAGATGGAGCAATCAATAAAAGTGGACTTGGTAGACCAAATTAGCACAACTGATTTCAGTTTTTTAAAATAGTTGTGGGATGTAATGATATAATGGAACAAGGATCCTATAATCATATTACATTGGAAATTCTGACTAATGAAAAGATTGCCCAGTCTCAACTGAGAGCTCACAGTAATCATTTTAAAGATGTTAATAATCAGGTAGGTTGGGGGAAAATACACCAAGTGCAAGATATTGGCTATAGTTAGTAGTAATATTTTGATGATGCTCTTTCATAGTTTGTAACAACTGTTTCACAATAATGCAAGGTGTTGGTGGTGAGTAATGTATAGGAGCCCTGCATGCTAATATGCATGTGTGTTTTGTAAATTCACAACTTTTACCATACCCTTACTGTTTTATAAATGTTCATGTATGGATGATAAACCTCAATAAAATGTTTTTTTAAAAAAACTTAATGGGCAAAGGAGGTCACTATATACTGATTAAGGAGTCAATTCAACAAGACATAACAATTATAAAATATATGCACTGAATGGCAAAGCACCAGTATATATGAAACAAATAATGATAGATATTAAGAGAGAAATAAACAGTTCTACATTAGGAGTAGGAGACTCAATACACTTTCAATAGTAGATAGAACTTCTATACAGAAGATCAGTAAAGAAATAGAAGACTTGAACAATACCATAGAACAACTAGATCGAACAGACCTATACAGAACACTCACCCAACAAGAGCAGAAAACACATTTTTCTCTAAAGCTCATGGATCATTCTTCAGGACAGACCATATGTTAGGTCACCAAAGAAGTCTTACTAAATTCAAAACTATTGAAATCACACAACGTATATTCTCCAACCACAATGAGATGAAACTAGAAATCAATAATGGAGAAATGGAATGCTCACAAGCATATGGAAATTGAAAAACATGATCTCACTCAAACAGTGGGTCAAAGAAGAAATCACATGGAAATTAGGAAATAACATGGAGGCAAATGAAAATGAAAAGAAAACACACCAAAACTGATGGGATACAGCAAAGACAGTGCTGAGAGGGAAATTCATAGCTCTTCATGCTTATATTAAAAAAGAAGAAAGGTCTCAAAGTAGAGCCTCCTATGAGCGGTTAAGCGTGCCCTCCCTCCTCTAAAACACTAAGCCCCTTTTGCCCACCCCCAGCCGCATCCTGCATCCTACCTCTGCTCCTGGGGCCTCTCCATGCCCCTTCCCAGCCCTCGCTGAGCAGAGCAGCCCCCTGAGGCCCTGCTGAGGCCTGGAGGCCCCAGGAGGTGACAGTCTAAGTGCTCCCGCAAACGCTCTAGGACAAGAGAGGAGAAAGTTGCCACTTCAAAAGAAAACAATACGATCTTGGGTAAAAATAATCAACCCAACAACAATTAAAAACTGCTAATTTGAAAACCTTTTAATGGTCAGTTTTTGTACAAAACAGAAAACAGAGGTTTAGGGGATATATATAAAAGTATGAAGAAACTGCAGGAAACATGCAAAACTTGTTTTTCTGAGCATAATCGTAAAAAAATCAAAACACACACACACAAAAATCAAAGCATCACATTTTGCTGTGGAGACCAAAGGAACAAGCATGGAGGTGGCCAGGACAGGGCAAGAGGAATCCGAGGCTCCTCCTAGGGTCACTATGGGAAGGAAAAAGGGCCTCTGGGGCCCAAATTGCAACCTGTAGTCAAAAACGTCAAGGGGCACAGGTATGTTCTGTAGTTGAGTACTCAGGAAAACAAACATAAGAAGAATAAATGCAGTCTCCTCAGGACTCACAAACTATATTACCAAAATGTGCCCAGGAGCCTCAAAGGTTTAGTGACACCTTTTATTTCATTGTTGACTTCAAATTTGTTTTCAAAACTAAGCATACAGGAAAAAAGAGCCTAGAAAGGGTCTGGGTGTGTGTTCACAGAAATACAAACACCACGTGGTGTGTGCTAGTAGGGCTGCTCTGAAGACAATGACAATGAAATGGAATCACAAAATCAAGTGGTTATCTCAAGAAGTTCTAGACAAATAGAATTTTAAAATATTCAAATGCAAGTTTAAATAGTTCCCATGAAACAGTCGTTCTAGCAAAACCAATTTGGCAGCATAAAGAAAAAAAAAAGAAAAGAATTAAAAAAAAAATAAAGAAAAACAAGCATAATAAAAATACACACCATCATCAAAGGTCAAAACAATGCCTAAGGTGAGAGTTCAAGCATCACAGAAGCTGAAGAGACAGGGATTTGGATGATGTATTTGTTGCCACATCCACATGTTTGAGACACAACGATGAACAAATGGCAGGACACAGAAGCCCCTCTCACTGAGCATGCTCAGTGGGGCTTGCTCTTTCTTCCAAGGTTTGGGCTGTGATTTAGGCCACTTCCTGCTGCTCTGAAAGACTTTTATAGACGGAATGGCAGTTTTAATAGAAACGGGATTGTGGTAACTAACAAAACCAGAGCATTTGCTTAGGTTTATCTGCTTGTCCATAAAAACCTTGTCAGACACGGTATTCCCAAAGGGCATGGACATCTGCAGCAGGTCCAGCAGCACCAGGACTCTGCTGTGTCAACAGACTCTGGTTTTATAGAGTGGGGAGCACCAGGGCAGAATGTTGCTGGACCCCCACAAAGACTGAGTGAGAGCCCCATCGTGCTCCCAGTGCCATTGGAAAGAGACGTCGCTGCCAAAGAGCCACCATTGAGGCCAGCCATTGCTTCAGCTCATGTCTTCAGGGCTCCAAGAGAGGCTCTGGGATTGATGGAGTTGCTGCTGCTGGAGCCAGGTGAGGACCCCGAACTGGGGAGAAGGCTGAGAGTGAGAGCAAGCACTGGCACCACTTGGCGTGTTCTGAGCTGTGCTGGGTGCAGCAGTTAGTGCAGCCACATCCTGTACCTGCATTGCATTTAGACCCTCCCATTGGGTGAGGCTTCTCAGGGAGTTGGGGTTCTCAGAGGGGGTAGAATGCTGAAGTGCTAAATACTGGGGTCCAAGAGCATTTAGACAACAAGGTTTTTCCACACAGATATTAGGCCGACTTGCTGCATCTGCTGCTGGAGCTGCCAGGGTTTCTCTTGTGTTCTTTGTCCTTCTTTGTATCAGCAAATTTTACCACCAAGGACATGAGCATCCCTCCGTGGTCTGTGCTTGGTGCATCGCCTTGATTGCCATCTGTGCCACAGCTCTAGTTGTAAAAGTCACAAATGCACATCCTTGGCTCAGGCCGCTAGGTCCCTGCAATATCCAGCACACATTAGTCCATCCAAATGAAGAGAACATGACTTGGATGTCATGTTCAGTGTGCTTTTTGGAAATCACACCAACAAGCAGCTTCCTGTCTTCCACTGCATCGTTCTCTTCACTCTCCACGGGTTTCATCTGTGTAAGATGATGCAGCCCTGGGAGGACTTGCATGTTATAAAGGGCATTTTGTGCATCTAAAGCAGCTTTATGGGTGTAAAATAAAACAAAACGGCACCCATGTTTGTGAGTCATCCATATTGTTGCAGGTGATAGGAGTTCATTTTCATTACTATAGCATATTTCCTTCTATGAATATACAATATCCACCTTATTGTGGATGTATATTTTGTGGTTCTTTTTTTTTTTCTGGAACCCAACTATCATGAATAATGCTTCTGTGGACAGGCTTGTGGGTCTTTTGAAGCATAACTGTACACATTCCTGTTGGAACAAAATTGCTAGAACCTAGGGTATGTGTATGTATTAGTCAGCCAAAGGGGTGCTAATGTGAAATACCAAAAATGGGTTGGTCTTTATAAAGGGTATTTATTTGGGGTAGAAGTCCACAGATACCAGGCCATAAAGCATTAAGTTTCTTCTCTCACCAAAGCCCATTGCCACGTGTTGGAGCAAGACAGCTGCTGACGTTTGCCAGGGTTCAGGCTTCTTGGGTTCCTCTCTTCCAGGGGCTGTGTTTCTCTCTGGGCTTAGCTCCTCTGGTTCATCCACAAGGTCAGCTGTAGACTATCAGGTGAACGGCTCACTTCTCTTCTCCCTGGGCCTTCTCTCCAACCTCAAAACTCCTTCTCAAAAACTGCTACAACTCTGTTTTTGTGATGCCTTTTATATTTTCTTCCCCCACCCACCAAAGGGTGGGGCTCAATGCCCTACTGATGTGGCCCAGTCAATGCCCTAATCATAACTTAATCATGCCCAGATTAACAGATCAGTTTACAAGCATGATCCAATTACATTTTTGGAATTCATAATTACATCAAATTGACAAACGGCTACAATGTACAGTCAGCTTCAGTAGACATTGCCAAAGAGTTTTCCAAATTAGATTGTAAATTCTAATTTACATTCCCACCAACAGAGTTTGAGAGTTCCTATTATTCTAATGTATATTTTTAGGGTTTGGGTGGTTTTGAACTTTTATCAAGTAATGCATGTTCATAGTTAAAAAAAAAAAAATCCATGCAGCTTATTATCCAAAATAGCAGTTCTCTGTCCTACCCTTAAGCTCTGCTCTGCAAAGCCAAGCATTTCCAACTCTTTTAGCTCTTACTTTGTGTTTCTATACACTTATTTCTTTTTCTCAATTGATTTTTAAAGAATTATCTCTTGTTTTCCTGCTATGGAAAAATAAATTTTCAGCATTCTCACACCCTACCTCTACCTCCTCACCCTCCCCACATACATTTCCCTTATGCCACAGCTTTAGTCTAATGTGGGTTATATTAACTATTCACAGTTTAAACTATTACCATATAAGTTATTCACCAATAAAACCACTTGCACATTAGGACTGCATTTCCTTTGTTATACAAATGTTTGTTTACCCTGAAGTTTGTGATGCCTTCATTTGTCCTCTGCTTAGTGTTCTCTCACCTGATTTTCTCAAACTCTCTAACAGAATCATAAAGCCCCCCTCAAAACAGGCCCAGCTCCTTGGGGAACCCATCAGTCTGCATTTTCACTGTGAAGGTTTGCTGTTCTTATTAGAGGCTTCTGTCTTCCTGCTCTCTGAGCCCCCTCAACAGCTATCCTCCTAGGAAACCCCTCAGTAGTCTCCTAGAAATCCTGTAAACCTTCTCTGAGCTGGAGCCCCCAGCCCTGAAATCCCACATTTACTTTCTTTCTCAATGCTTCCCCTTGCTCACTGAAGCAAACCATACCGTATTTACATCCCTGGATATAACTGTATTCAGTCCTTGTATCCTGGCTTCACATTTCATTGATAATTTGAAGGTATATGGATTTCTTTTTTTTTTTTTAAGGATTTATTTATTTATTTACTTTTATCCATTTTTACACCCCTTCCCCCTCCCCCCCGTTTTTGCTGTTTCTGTGTCCATTCGCTGGGCAACTCTGTGTCCATTTTCTGCCCTCTCTTCTCATCCCTCTCCTCCTGTCTTCACTGGGATTCAATCCTTGGAATCTCTGATGTAGGAGAGAGGCATCCTGCCCGCGCAAACTTAGTTGCTGGTTTTTCGGTGCGTCTCATCTTGCCTCTCCCTTGTGTCACTCTCCTATTATGTCATCATCTTGCTGTGTGGCTCGCGGGAACTGGTGGTGCGCCCGCGCACAGGGCCTGGCGGCCCACGCACCTTCTATATATTTTTAAAATTTTTACCAGGAGGTCCCGGGGATCGAACCCAGGTCCCTCCATATGGGAGATGGACGCCAACCAGATATAGCCCCCTGCTATATCTCTTAAGGTTGACCAGAGATACCTAGAGTTACAGTCTTTTCCCATACAGGATGGACATATAATAAATCAGGCTTAGTTTATCACCAGCATTCTAAAAACCAGACCTAGGGAGGAAAACGAGGTCTGGGGACACATGCATGGTTTCTAATATAGCGAATGTTTAGCCCACCCTGATTATCACAGAATCAGGACAGTGAGAATATTCGCATGGTATATGGATTTCTATGTTAGAAACCATTTGCCTCAGTTTTAAAAATATTTCTCACTTGACTTTTAGTTTCAAGTTTGCTGCTGAGAAGTTGGGTCTCACTCTGATTCCTGCTCCTTTGATGTGTGCCCAGGTTGCTCCTCTCTGAAAACTGTCATCATCTTCTGTTTGTCTCCCTGGTGCTCTGATGTGGACTTGATGTGAACTTCATGAATGAAGCTTTCCAATATGTATCTCAAGTTCATCAGTTCTTTCTCACACACACATATTTTTAATTCCTGCCCTTGTGTCTCTGCTGGTTGGAGGTTGAACCGCCCGGATGAACCCTTTGATTTTCTAATCATTTCTCTCCTATTATCAATGGCTTTGTTCTTTTGTTCTGCTTTCTAGGGGATTCCCTCAACAGTAATTTCCAACTTACTTTTGATTTTTTTTTCATTTCTGCTATAAATATTTAATTTCTGAGAGCCCATTTTTCTCCAGTTCTTTTCCTAAACAGCATCACATTTGTTTCATCAGTGAAATGTCTTTTCTTTTCTCTTTCAAAATAGTAATTATAACATTTTTTTATTAAGTTGCTTTCTGCTTGCTGCACTGTCACTGTATTCACCAAGTTCATGTTCTGTCGGTATCACTTTGGTCTTTCTGACTTGGGAATAAAAGCTTTCTTCCAGAGCCTTGTGATCCCTCACATCCACTGATATTTAAGAGAGAGGCAGTACAAAGGCTCTTTGGAAGTTCTGTGTGCGTAGAAGGAGCTTTGATGACTGCTGGGCATTACTGGAAGGTGATTAGGTATGAATATGGCTAATTCATTGGAAGTCTTTTTTCTTGGAGTGGTCGGTTTCTCCAGAGAAAAATTCTCTCATTTCTGCCAGTGTTCTGCCAGTGTTTTGACAAGGCTGTCAAACCCACCCAGCTGGGTGAGGGATTGAGATCTCTGTTCCCCCTTATTCCATTTTAATGCCTCAACCCAGTTCTCAATTGACCCTGATGTCTCAAGTCTGTGTCCCCTTCCTTTCTCTAGATGCTGTGGCTAAGGATCTGTTATCTAGTTATAGGGAGTGAAGAAGGGCATCTAGGAATAAAACTAGTATACATGCATTATTAATAGGGTTTTTTTTGTTGTTGTTGCAATCAACAGAATGGACTCTAGCAAATTAAGTGGGAAAGGAATTTATTAAATGGTGGGTAGTTCACTGAGTTTTGGGGAATGTTAAAGAACTTCTAGGACTATGCTCAAGACCAACCCATAGAACATGCCTGATGAGGAAACCTTCACAGCCTCACTGTGGTGCTCTAAAGTAGATTAACACACCATCCACTACCATCTCCAATGCCAATACTCTATGAGGAATTCTACCTTACCACCACTGGCCAACTGCTTCCATCAGAAACCTAAGTCCTCTACTTCAGAAATAAGAACCCACATATATCCTCATTCCTCACCCTACTTCTGAACTGGGATTTTATGTGGGTATATCTGATTAACACTGCCAGGTCACATGACTATGAAAGAGCTATAGGGGATGCTTGGGAATTTTTGTTCACATTGGAGAAACAAGACTCAGAACTTGAGAATTTCCCTAAATATAGAAAACTTATTCAAACAGTATTGGGCAGCCATAAATAAGAGAGCTAGCCACTCCTGAGCTGTTATTGCATACCTGTCTTTAGAGGAATCCAGGTACTCCAATTTCCAAGTCTCTCTAGGAATCTGTGGCAAAATGATGTCTTGATTCTCCTTGAAATTCCTCTCTCCAGGAACACAGTTTCAGCTTTCTTACTCTGCCAATCCAGTAACCATTTGTTCATCTGCTTTCCATCTTCTAAACATTTGCTGGAACCTTTAATTTGGGGTTGTTTAGTCTCCTATGCTCTTTCCGTAGGTTTATAACTTTTCAATTCCTTTTCCATCATTTTAGTGGGGTTTGGAAGGAAGGAGAAATCAATGCATGCCATGTTTAACTGGAATGTGAGTTATCTTTTGTATAGCCATGGAGGAGAATATATGTACCAAGGTGATTTATTGATTATTTAAAATGCCAGTAAATGATCTAGGATTTAACACAGTCCCAATAAAAATTCCAACAGCCTTCTTTATAAAATTGGAAAAGCCAATTATCAAATTTATCTCGGCGGGTAAGGACCCCAGAATAGCCAAAAACGTCTTAGGAAAGAAGAACAAATTGGACGATTCTCACTTCTAGACTTTAAAGCATATTACTTAGCTACAGTGGTAAAAAAACAGCATGGTGCTGGCATAAAGATAGATTGACCAATGGAATTGAATTGAGAGTTCAGGAATAGATCTTCACATCTATGGTCAAGAGATTTTTGACAAGGCTGTTGTGGCAGTTTGATATAGTTATGAATTCCAAAAATAGATATTGGATTATGCTTGTGGACTGGTCTGTTCCTCTGGGTGTGATTAAGTTATGATTAGGGCTTTGATTGGACCACCTCAGTAGGACATTCAGTCCCCGCCCCTTGGTGAGTGGGGACTCAGAGATAAAACTACAGGACAGAGCAAAGGAGATGGTTGGAGTTTTGAGTTGAAGTTCTGATGCAGAGTTTTAATGCTGGAGCCCAGGGAAGTAAGCATACAGAGAAGCTCAGTCACGAGGAAGAAGAGAAAACCCTGGGAAAAGAGAAGAGCCATTCGCCTGACTGTTCACAGCAGGCCTTGGGGAAAGAGGCAAAGCCTAGAGAGCCTCATAGATGACCTTGTGGAGAAAGAACCCAGTAGCTGAGCCTAGAGAGAAATGGAGCCCCGGGAAGAGAGGAACCAAAGAAGCCTGAACTCTAGGCAGACATCGGCAGCCATCTTGCTCTAGCACATGGCAACAAACTTTGGTGAGGGAAATAACTTATGCTTTATAGCCTAGTAACTGTAAGTTTCTACCCCAAATAAATATCGATTTCTGGTATTCTGGATCACCACAACCTTTTGGCTGACTAATAGGGCTGTCAAACCCACCCAGCTGGGTCAGAAAAGTCTACTCAACAGATGGTGCTGGGAAAACTGGATATCCATATCGAAGAGAAAGAAAGAGGATCCCTATCTCAAATCTTATACAAAAACTCACTCAAAGTGGATCAAGGACCTAAATATAAAAGCGGCAACCATAAAACTCCTGGAAGAAAATACAGGGAAACATCTTCAAGTTCTTGTGTTAGGTGGTGGCTTCTTGGATCTTATACCCAAAGCATGAGCCATGAAAGAAAAAAATAGATAAATGGAATCTCCTCAAACTTAAACACTTTTGTGCTTCAAATGGCTTTCTTCAGAATGTGAAAAGGCAGCCTACTTAATGGGTGAAAATTTTAAAAAACCATATATCCAACAAGAGTTGCTTATATAAAGAGATCACACAACTCAACGACAAAAAGTCAAACAACCCAATTTAACAAAGGGCAAAAGACTTGAATAGACATTTTTTCAAAGAGGAAATATAAATGGCCAAAAACCACATGAAAAGATACTCAACATCACTAGCTTTTACGGAAATGCAGATTCAAACTACAATGAGAGATCATTTCATGCCATACAGAATGGCCATTATTTTAAAAAAGAAAGAAAAAGAAAACTACAGGTGCTGGAGAGGTTGTGGAGAAATGGCAACACTTCACTGCTGGTGGGATTGTAACATGGTGCAGTCTCTGTGGAAGACAGTTTGGTGCTTCCTCATGAAGCTAACCATAGAGCTGCCCTATGATCCAGCAATCCCGCTAGTAGAAATATATTCAGAAGAACTGAAAGCAAGGAAGCAGATATTTGCTCACTGATGTTCATAGGAGCATGACTCACAATTGCTAAAAGATGGAGACTACCTAAGTGCCCATCAACTGATAAGTGGATAAACAAAATGTGGTATATACTCATGATGGAATACTATTCAATTGTAAGAAGAAGTGAACTAGGGAAACACATGACAACTTGGATGAACCTTGAGGATATTATACCGAGTGAAATAAACCAGACACAAAAGAACGAATATTGTATGATCTCACTGATAGGAACTAAACATAATGAGTAAACTTATGGAGTTAAACTATAGAGTATTGGTTAGGAGACAGAATATGAGTTGAGAAGGGGGAGCTGATACTGAATGTATGTAGGATATTTAATAAAGCCAGTTGTTAATATGTGGAAATGGATAGAGCTGATGGTAGCACATTATAATGAATATAATTAACACTGCTGATTTATAAATGTGAATTGGCTGAAAGGGGTAGTCCAAGGAGGTTAAGGTTAATGGGAAGACAGCCAGAGGATAAGCTAGGGCAGGGGTTCTTAACAAGGGATCGGTGAGCTTGAATTGAAATTCAAAAAAAACATAATTCTTGTGGGGACCTGTTGGTGCAGGTGTGATCTATTTATTAAATAACACACAGCATAGTGTGGACTTAGTAAGGGGTCTGTGGTTTTCACCTGACTGGCAAAAGGGTCCATGGAACAAAAAAAGGTTAAGAACCCCTCATCTAGGGACTGTATAACATAGTGATTGGGGTGGTAGATGAGGATTGTGGTTAATAATATAAATACAAGAATGTTCCTCAATTACAAGGTGTTAAGAATATGGTGACACATGGGAAAACTACAACTAATGTAACTTATATACTATAGTTAACAGTAATATTGTAATATTTTTGTAGTAAAGGCAAAACATACTATATCAATATTAAAGGTTTGAAAAAAGAATATGGGATTTGGTTTTATGAGATATGATTATGATCAAGTGTTTTTTTTCCCCTTCATTTTCTTCATTGACAAGGAGACCTTGGTCATGTCATTTAACCAATATGTGCTCATTAATTTATCTTTCTGAACACTGGAGAAACAACAGTTTTATTTTAGGATTAAATAAGAAAAATGTGCCTGAACAGAATTTTTTAAAGAATTGGTTCCATAATTTGTTAAGCTGCCTCTTATCTGTTATTTTATTTTTTGAAGTTGAAATAAAGTTTACTTTTTAAAACATGCCAGTATAACCTCTTGAGAAATTACCGTTTTCTCATTGGGTTAGACTCATCAAGACTTCCTGCTGACCATCTTCCTTCAACCTAGGCAAGTAGCCAGGCCTTTGTGTCTTTAAGGAGTGTACTTTCCACTCCAAGAATTTTTTTAATATATATTTTTAAATTTATTTTTAAAAAGATACTTAGATTACATAAAATGTTACATAAAAAATTATAAGGGATTCCCGTATGCCCCACTCCCCACACCTCCCACTTTTCCTCACATTAACAACTTCTTCCATTAGTGTGGTACACTCATTGCAATTGATGAACACATTTTGGAGCATTGCCACTAAGCATGGACTATAGTTTACAATGTAGTTTACACTCTCTCCCTCTCAATTCTGTAGGTAATGGCAGGATATATAATGGCCTGTGTCTGTCATTCCATTCAGGACAATTCTAAGTCCTGAAAGTGCCCCCCTATTACACCTCTCCCTCCCTCTCCCTGCCTTCAACACACCCAATGGCCACTGTCTCCACATCCATGATATAATTTCTTCCACTGCTAGAATTACAATAAGTCTGTAGTAGAATACCAGTAAGTCTACTGTAGTCTATATTTTATTCCACAATCCTGAGGATTCTGGGATGGTGATGTCCACTCCAACTCTAATTGAAAGGGGGCATCAATCCCATATGGCTGATGGATGGAACTCTCTTGCTTACGGTTGTAGACTCTCTTGGTTCTACTCCAAGAATTTTATTTGTTTAGGAGTGAAAAAGGAGAAGTTGGCAATGTGATTCTCTCATTGTTGAGAAAGTTGGAGAAAGGCAGCTTACCACAAATTCTCCTTATGGCATTTTTCTCTCTTGAGTCAATTTGAAAATCTCAGGAAGGATTTTGATTGGCTGGCTTGGGCCATGTGCCCACCACTGTGGTCCAAGGGGATAAGAATCCAAACTGACCCAGCCTGGGTTACTCTGTGACTAAAGCATGGGTCTATCACATCAGGAGGTTGGAGGAGTGTAGCATGGCATTCGGAGGCAAGCAGCCATTGAATTTGTGTGTACTGCACTGCTGCACAATGGACTTCTCTGGATATCAAGTGATTATTAGCAGGATGCATATAAGGAAAATAAACTTGTGGTAAGTTCAATAATGGCTTCCCAAAAGATAGCCACCTCTTCATCCCTGGAACCTGTGAATATTACACTCTATGGCCAAAAATGACTTTGCCGGTGTGATTAAGTTAAGGATATCAAGCTTGGGAGATTATCCTGAATTATGTGGACAGGCCCTGATGCAATCATATGTATCCTTATAACAGAGGCAGAGAGAGATTTGACACACACAGAAGAGAAGACAGAAATGAGACCACAGAAGCAAATATTGGAGTGATGTGGCCACAAGCTAAGGAGTGCTGGCAGCCACCAGAAGCTGAAAGAGGCAATGAACGGATTCTCCCCTGGAGCTTCCAGAGGAGTGTGACACTGCTGGCACCTTAGCTGCAGCTCAGTGAATATGATTTTGGACTTCTAGCCTCCATAACAGTGAGAGAATAAATTTCAGTTACTTTAAGCCACAAAGTTTGTGGTAACTTGTTACCATGACAATGGGAACTAATACCTATTTTGGTACCTGGAAGTGGGGTGCTACAGTAACAAATACCTAAAAATATGGAAGTGACTTTGGAAGAGGGTAATGGGTAAAGACTAGAAGAATTTTGAGACACATGCTAGAAAAGCCTAAACAGATTGTTGTTATAAATATGGATGATAAAGGAACTGCTGATACAGGCTCAGAAGGAAATGAGGACCATGTTACTGGAAACTGGAGGAAAGGTGATCCTTGCAATATACTGGTAGAAAGTTGAACTTGTTTGGGTCCTGCAGCTGTGTAGAAAGAAGAACTTGTAAGCAATGAACTTACATATGTAGCTGAGGAGATTTCAAGGCAAAGTGTCAAAGGTAGGGCCTGGTTTGATTCTAATAAAACAAGAGGGTAAAAAGATAACTTGAGGGAAGAACCCTTAAGCAAAAGGGAACCAGGACTTGATGAGTTGGGAAATTCTCAGCCTACCCTAATTGGAAAAGAAAAAAAAAAACCCAAAAATTAAAAGATTCACTGATAGGAAATTATGCCCTGGAGAGAAGTTCAAGGGTGTGGCTGGACAACCTTTTGCTAGTGCTCAAGAGATTTGGCATGTGATTCCTGGATCCCTTCAACTATCTCAGCAGTAGTCAGGAATAGAGACTGGTCCAGGAAAGATCTATGGATCTTGTCTAATGGCTTGAATCCCCATAATACATACAAGGTTTTTGAAAATGTTATATCAGCAAAGACACTCCAGGCTTGGGACTAGAAGGGACAGAGATGAGACAAAAGAAAGGAAGGTTACCAGACTCCAAAAGTTCTACAGGCAGGAAACAGGCTGTTATAATCACTCAGCTGTAAAAATGTATAAAAGAAAAAGAAAGAAGGCTCTCAGGATTGAGTCCTGGGCCCAGAGAATGGAGCTGCAAGCCACAGAGGGTTATTCCAGGCCTTGAAACCTTGAAACAGGCTAATGAAATTTGGCCTGCTGGATTTTGAAATTGCTTGGGCCCAAGGACCCCTTTCTTCCTTCCGTTTTCTCCCGTTTGGAATAGGGATGCCTATAACTGTTATTCTATGTCTGCCCCACCACTGTATCTTGGAAGGAGATAACTTGTATTCAGATTTCACAAGGTCCCCAGAAGGAGAGGAATGTTTCCTGGGCTGGATCATACCCAGGGTCTCACCCTTAAGTGATTTAGATGATTTCAGTGATGAGATTTGGGAGCCTCCCTGTTCCTTATCTGTAAAATGGGAAAGTACCTGATTCACTTTATTCACTTGGTTGTTTTGAAACTCAAATAAGGAAACAATAGAATGCACTGTGCTTTGTATATTATAAAGTGCAATTAAAATTTATAAGTATTAGTTTTAATAGATAAACCCACCCAAACATTGTCATATGTTGAAAGGCAAATACTAAATGCTGTAAAGTAGGTTAGCTGGACTTTTGATTTTTAAAACGTAGGACAATGAAATCCATTTGAATTCCCTCATTAGAACCTGGAGGCTTGAGAATTTGGCTAGTAGAAACCTGAGTCCTGGGGAAAAGGCTGATTTCTTTCCTTCATCCAAAGCCAGAAATTGCATCTACTTAGGCCAACAAACAAGCTCATTCCAAGCTAAAAAGTTCTTAGCTGCAAAAGACTGGACATAATACGTCATCTCTACCAGGCATGATAAAATGACAATTTAAAAAATAATCATTTTCCTTGGGAAATTAAACATATTCAAATGACACTAACACTGTTCAAAATCTCTGGGGAATGGTGGCACTTTTAAAATGTTTTCATAGGCCATTTCAAAAGCGAAACAAACAATTCACTAATTCAAGTGCAGCCTTTGCCTTGGCTTCAAAATGGTGTTTCCTAGCGTAATTTCCCACCTCATTCACAAGACTTGGCTTTGAAAGTATTTCGGATATTTCCAAAAATGAAATCTATCCTCAAAGGACCAAGATTTGCCAACATCAAGAATGCTCTTTTAAAAAAGCAGTACTCTGAAGGTCATTCCAAAAGAGGCATTCCAGGAGAGTTTCGAACAATGATGCCATCACCCCAGTGAGTGTCTAGGCCCCCACCCCACCCCAGGGGCTAATCGTGAGGGACAAGGTGCTCATTTGCCTGTATAGAAAAGGAGAAGCCCCTGGCAGAAAGGGCTTGGGCCTCAGGGACGGTGTGCAGGGGGTCAGAATCCAGCTCCATTACTTACCTGCTAGGTGACCTTGGGAGAGTCATTTACCTTCTCCATGTCTCAGTTTCTTCCTCCATAAATAAAGATTATATCTCTAGTGACCATAACATTTATTATCCAATTTGGGGCACTTTTGAATATGACAAGGTATCCTTTCAATATTTGTACCAGGCATAGATTAGAATTGTCATAGGTAAAACAGATGACTGATCCTCCTAAGACCCCACTCCTTTTAGGGTTTTTGTGAGGATTAAGTAAGATCATAGCATATGTATAAGATATATATGATCTTCAAAAAATCTTATCACTTATTGGTGATGGCTGTTTGCTCCATTGGGTCTTACTTTCAAATGTCCTTAATTTACAAAGCTGTGTGGTTCTGGCAGCTTGCCAGGTCTGGTATGATGAATGGGTGTGCAATTTACACCAACTGTTCCACTGTGCAGCTGACAGAGCCTTCCCTCTCTTTAGCTGTCAGATACCACCGCGGAGTGGCAGGTTTCCATTTGAGCCTGGCCGGGGAGGAGGAAGCACGAAGCCCGTTTATCATTTGCTCTGCATCTATGGAACTGACCATAGAATGAAGCTTTGGGGGTTGTAAGAGCCTGCACACGGATGAGTTTGCTGTTCAGAGGGTCAACGTGCTCATGAGAAGTCGATTAATCCCAGATACATCCGGCAGTATGCAGGCCTCCATATTCCCACATTTCACCTTTAGACTGTAGAAATTTCTCTGAAGAAAAAAATTATTAAGAGCCACCTAAGTCCTGCGCAAGCTTTTACACCCTTTAAGCCTAGTACCTACTTTGGGAACCAATACATCTGATTAGCTTAATGTGAAATCAGTTCTCTCTGATGTGCTCCCATGCCTGATTAATCCTCTTTCTAATACCCAGATCTCCCTGGGAAAAATGCAGTAATAAAAATAATAAGTCCAATGACAAGAGCATGTATAGAAGTGAGGAGCACAGATTCAGGCACAAGGCCACCTGGACTTGAATCCTGCACTGCCATTTATTAGCTGTGTGTACTTGGGCAACTGCCTTCACCTCTCTGTGCCTGTCTTCTCCTCTGTAAAATGGAAATAATGACAGTCTCTAATTTATGGGGTTGTTAAAAGGATCAAATTAGTTAAATGACTGATTTTTATAAAACATTTGGCACAGTCCCTGGCACATAGTAAGCAGTAGGTAAGTCTTTGTTAAATCAATAAAATAAAACAGCAAGAACATTATAACAATGCGAGCTCCCATGTTTTAAGTCCTTGCTGTGAACTCTCTGAGTACATTATCTTATTATTTGTCCATTTTGAGGATGGAGAAGTTGAACCTCAGGGAGGCTGAGTGACTTACCCAACGTCATACAGCTGGTAAGAGCTAGGATTTGGCTCCCGTCTGTCTGAACTTAAGCCTTTTTGCACTTTCTACTACACCATAGTTGAGCAAACTTTTTCGTGACAGGCCAGATAGTGACTATTTAAATCTTTACAGGCCAGATGGTCTTTGTCACAACTACTCAATTCTGCTATTATAGGGTAAAAGCAGCCATTAACAATATGTAAACAAATGGGTGTGGCTCTGTTCCAATAAAACTTTATTTACACAAACAGGCACTGGATTGGATTAGGCTCCTGGGCCATAGTTTACTGATTCCTGCTTTATAGCAATTACCTTTCTATTCAATGAACACTGTGCCTTGGTAATGCTGGGTGAGAGCCCTGTGGTCTAGCTGCTCATGTCTTTAATAAATTTAACCCATATTGCCAACCTGGTGTCTTTGATCAATATCATCAAAAATGCTTTTTTGTGCCCTCCTTCTTTGCTAATTCTTATCATCTCCCCAAACTCTCAACAACACCCACCTCCACTACTCCAGCTCAATCCTTGGGCTGCCTCTCTACTCACATGCTTACCTCCTGTGGGACCTTATCCAGTTGCATGACTTTAAGTGGGCCGATGATCCCAGGTGTACATCTGTAGTGTAGTCCCTCATAAACACCTCAGTTCAACGGTATTCTCGATGTGACCACTGGGAAATCTAACAGGAAGCTCCAAATTGATACATCCAAAAGGAAGCGCCTATTCTTCCCTGATACCCTCTCCTCAAAAATTTTTTGAAAATTAAAAAAAATTAAAAAACCCACCTCTCACACTGTCTTGCCCATCTAAGTCAAGGGTTACTAGAGGCAGGCCCAAAAACATTGTGTCTTCCTCGCACCTCTCTTTCTCTCATACAGCCAGGCCAATGGCCATCCTAATGGCTCTACCTTTGAGACAGATAGAGAATCAATTACTTCACCCACCTCAAACACTCACTGCTACCATGGTGGCCCATGTCCCCATCATTTCAACTGAATCATTGCAACAGCTTCCTACCTGGTCTCCCTGCTTCCACCCTTTGTCTCCACCAGTCTATTCACAACACAGCAGCCAAAGTGATCCTGTAAAATCATGTCAGATCTCATCACCGATGACGCCCCATCTTGCGTGGAGTCAAAGCCAATGGCCTCACAATCACCCCTCTGCTTCTCTGAACTCATCTCATCCTCTCCTCTGGCTCACTCCACTGCAGCGACACTGGCCAACTTGTGGTTCCTGAAATACACCAAGATACTGAGGTCTCAGAGGCTTTGCTTTTATTGTTCCTCTGGTTGGAATGCTCTTCCCAGGTATCCTCATGCCTTCCTCCCCCAAATCCTTTCAGTCCCTGACCACTATATTTAAACTACCAACACACTCCTCCCCTTTTCCTTCTTGGAACTCCTTAGGCCCCTTCCTCTGATTTGTTTTGCTCATAAGCACTTATCACCATCTGGCACATATTCTTATTGTTTATTGTTAAATATAAATGTTAAGAAGAAAAAGCGTTTTTTTCGTTTGTTTGTTTTTTTTTTTTTGTTGTTGTTGTTGTTCTCTACCATATCCCTTGTGATCACAACCATCCCTAGCTCATAGAAGCACTTAATAAGTATTTGTTGAAAGAAGGAAAGAGCACAGAGGGAGGAATTGGGGTGGGGGCGTACTATTAGTGAAAATGCTATGATAATGTAGCTGGGAGAATAGAAAGGGATATCCCATCTTGAATTCAAACTTTGTCTATCTCTGAGGTTCAGACAGGTCTGGGCGGGTGTTTCCAAATGGTAGAATACACGAGCCACAGGTCGGAGAAAATGAGGGGCTAAGGAACCTCCTGGAAGAACTCATTCTAACAGGAGTTGAACACCTGGGCTTGACCCAGCCCCAAAGACCAGTGGTCAGAGAAGAAGGGTGAGAGAAAATGAAATGGCTCTCTCTCACTCTGACTGTCCCAAGCACAGCCCTGTGAAGTCACAGGTCAGCACCAAGAAGAGCAAAAGCTATCCTCAAAACCCAAAGAGCTGATTCACTCTGGTGACCCTTAAGGGAACAAGTAATATAGCAGTGGCTCCCTCTTTGTACAGAGTTTAATGCACAGAGAGGAAAGCAACTTTCTCCTCTCTGCACAGAAGCAAGATACCCAATTTTGGAACTGAAGAAGGTCCTAGGTCTGCCTGCAGAAACAGCAATTGGGCCTAGCAAAACATGGCAAGTCCCTCATGGACATGTCAGCAACCACAGCAGCAGAAAGAAATGGAATGTGCCATGTAGCCCTGACCTTGTGGATGACAAGACTTGTTCAGGAACATGTGAAAATTCCTTCCTAAGACTCTCCAAAATGCTTGGGGGTTACTTTTAAAGAACAGGGTATTGTGTAAGCAAGAAGAGACAGGAGCCAGTGCAAATGATAGTTGACTCAATATGAAACCACAGGATGATTAATATTGGGCTATGATAAAAATCCAACCTTAGGTTCTATTTCAGAAGAGCAGCCATTAATTGAAATAAGATTAATTCAGTTGCTTTATTTTGCATCAAGTCAAGCCATCCAAAAACATGTCTTTTTTTTTTTTAACTTTATTTTGTATATTTAATAATTGGAAATATAAACAATTAAAAACTAAAAAGTAAACACAGATGAATAAATATATACATTTCTCAATTAAATGTAATGGATACATATAAATTTTTTTTTTTTTTAAGATTTTATTTATTTATTCATTTATCCCCCCCCTGCTGCCTGTGCTCACCGGGTCAGCCAACCACGCCGTGCAGGCGGGCCTGCCCTCACCAGGAGGCCCCGGGAACCGAACCCGGGGCCTCCCATATGGTAAACGGGAGCCCCACTGATTGAGCCACAGCCGCTTCCCTAAATTTTTTTTTTTAATCAAACAATATATTACACAATATATTTTGTTCATAGTAACACATTCATACAGTATTTGTCCTTTTGTGTCTGGCTTGCTTCATTCAACATAATGTCCTCCAGGTTCATCCATGTTGCCATATGCTTTATGACTTCATTTCTTCTTACAGCTGCATAATATTCCATCGTGTGAATAGACCACAGTTTGTTTATCCATTCCTCTGTTGATGGACACCTGGGTTGTTTCCAACTTTTGGCAATGGTGAATAATGTGGCTATGAACATCGGTGTGCAGATGTCTGTTTGTGTCACTGCTCTCAGTTCTTCTGGGTATATACCCAGTAGCGGTATTGCAGGGTGATGTGGCAAGTCTATATTCAAATACTTTAGGAACTGCCTTTCCATTTGTTTAGGCTTTTTAAATTTCCATAGTGGTTGTACCATCCTGCATTCCCACCAACAATGAAGAAGAGTTCCTATCTCTCCACATCCTTTCCAACACTTGTAGTTCTCTGTCTTTTTAATAGTGGCCATTCTGATAGGTGTGAAATGATATCTCATTGTAGTTTTGATTTGCATTTCCCTAATCATGAGTGATGTTGAGCATTTCTTCATGTGTTTTTTTGCCATTTGTATTTCTTCTTCAGAGAAATGTCTATTCAAGTCTTTTCCCCATTTTTAATTGGGTCATTTGTCTTTTTATTGTTGAGTTGTAACATCTCTTTATATATCCTGGATATTAAACCCTTATCAAATATGTGATTTCCAAATATTTTTTTCCCATTGAATTGGCTGCCTTTTCACCCTTCTGACAAATTCCTGTGAGGTGCAAAAGTGTTTAATTTTGAGGAGGTCCCATTTATCTACTTTTTCTTTTATTGCATGTGCTTTGGGTGTGAGGTCCAAGAAACCACCACCTACTACAAGGTCTTGAAGATGTTTCCCTACATTTTCTTCTAGTAGTTTTATGGTCCTGGCTTTTATATTTAGATCTTTGATCCACTTTGAGTTGATTCTTGTATAGGGGGTGAGATAGGGGTCCTCTTTCATTCTTGTGGTTATAGATATCCAGTTCTCCCAACACCATTTGTTGAAGAGACTGTTTTTTCTCATTAGCGTGGGCTTCGTAGGTTTGTCGAAAATGAGTTGACTGTATAGGTGAGGGTATATTTCTGGATTCTCAATTCTATTCCACTGATCGTTATGTCTATCTTTATGCCAGTACCATGCTGTTTTGACCACTGTAACTTTGTAATATGTTTCAAGGTCAGGCAGTGAAATTCCTCCCACATCGCTCTTCTTTTTTAGAATACTTTTGGCTATTCGGGTGCACTTAACCTTCCAGAATTGCCTTCTCTAATTCTGTAAAGTAAGCTGTTGGGATTTTGATTGGTATTGCATTGAATCTATAAATCAGTTTGGGCAAGATTGACAACTTCACGATATTTATTCTTCCAATCCATGAACACGGAATGTCTTTCCATTTGTTTAGGTCTTTTTAAATTTCTTTTAGCATTGTTTTGTAGTTTTCTGCATATAGGTCCTGTACTTCTTTGGTTAAATTAACTCCTAGGTATTTGAGTCTTTTTGTTGCTATTGAAAATGGAATTTTCCTCCTTATTTCCTCCTCAGATTGTTCACTACTAGTGTACAAAAACATTACTGATTTTTGCATGTTGATCTTGTATCCTGCCACTTTGCTGAACTCATTTATTAGTTCAAGTAGCTTTGTTGTGGATAATTCAGGATTTTCTAAATACAGGATCATGTCATCCGCAAACAGTGAGAGTTTTACTTCCTCTTTTCCTATTTGGATGCCTTTAATTTTTTTGTCTTGTCTAATTGCCCTAGCTAGAACTTCTAGTACAATGTTGAATAACAATGGTGACAGGGGGCATCCTTGTCTTGTTCCTGATCTTAGGGGGAAAGTTTTCAACCTTTCCCCATTGAATATGATGTTGGCTGTGGCTTTTTCACATATGCCTTTTATCATATTGAGGAATTTTCCTTTTATTCCTATCTTTTGAAGTATTTTTATCAAAAAAGGATGTTGGATTTTGCCAAATGCCTTTTCTGCATCTATTGAGATGATCATGTGGTTTTTTTCCTTCAATTTGTTAATGTGGTGTATTACATTGATTGATTTTCTTATGTTGAAACAGCCTTGCATACCAGGAATAAATCCCACTTGGTCGTGATGTATAAGTCTTTTGATATGCTGTTGGATTCGATTTGCAAGTATTTTGTTGAGAATTTTTGCATCTATGTTGATGAGAGAGATTGGTCTGTAATTTTCTTTTCTTCTGGAATCTTTATCTGGCTTTGGTATTAGGGTGATGCTGGCTTCATAAAATGTGTTGGGTAATTTTCCCTCCTCTTCAATTTTTTGGAAGAGTTTAAACAGGATTGGTGTTAATTCTTTTAGAAATGCTTGGTAGAACTCACCTGTGAAGCCATGTGGTCCTGGACTTTTCTTTGCTGGGAGATTTTTGATGATGGATTCAATCTCCTTAATTGTGGTTGGTTTGTTAAGTTCTTGTATTTCTTGTTGTGTAAGTGTAGGTTGGTTATGAGTTTCTAGAAATTTGTTCATTTCATCCAGGTTGTCTAGTTTGTTGGCACAGAGTTTCTCATAATATCCTCTTATGATTCTTTTTATTTCTGTGAGGTCATTTGTAATTTCCCCCCTTTCGTTTCTGATTGTATTTATTTGCATCTTCTCTCTTTTTTTCTTTGTTAGTCTAGCGAGGGGTTTGTCAATTTTATTAATCTTCTCAAAGAACCAGCTTTTGGTTGTGTTGATTTTCTCTATTGTTTTTCTGTTCTCATTTTCATTTATTTCTGCTCTAATCTTTATTATTTCTTTCCTTCTTTTTGCTTTGGGATTGGTTTGCTGTTCCTTTTCTAGTTTCTCAAGTTGTTCAGTTAAATCTTTGAGTTTAGCTCTTTCTTGTTTTTTAATATAGGCATTTAGGGCTATAAATTTCCCTCTCAAGACTGCCTTCGCTGTATCGCATAAGTTTTGATACGTTGTGTTCTCATTTTCATTTGTCTCAATATATTTACTGATTTCACTTGCAATTTCTTCTTTGACCCACCGAGTATTTAGGAGTGTGTTGTTCAGTCTCCACACATTTTCAAGTTTACTTTTTTCTGGTCTGTTATTGATTTCTAGTTTCATTCCATTATGATCTGAGAAGGTGCTTTGTATAATTTCAATCTTTTTATATTTATTGAGAGCTGTATTGTGACCTAACATGTGGTCTATCCTGGAGAAAGATCCATGGGCACTTGAGAAGAATGTATAACCTGCTGAGTTTGGATGCAGTGTTCTGTATATGTCTGTTAGGTCTAACTTATTTATCATATTGTTCAAGTTTTCTGTTTCCTTGTTGATCTTCTGTCTAGTTGCTCTATCTAATGATGTGAGAGGGGTGTTGAAGTCTCCAGTGACTGTGGTAGAAATGTCTATTTCTCCCTTCAGTTTTGCCAGAGTTTGTCTCATATATTTTGGGGCACCCTGGTTAGGTGTGTAGATATTTATGACTGTTATATCTTCCTGGAGGATTGTCCCTTTTATTAATATATAATGGCCTTCCGCATCTCTTATCACTTTTTTGCATTTGAAATCTGTTTTGTCTGATATTAGTATAGCTACCCCCGCTCTTTTCTATTTACTATTCGCATGGAGGATCTTTTCCCAACCTTTTCCTTTTAGCTGGTTTGTATCCCTGGGTCTGAGGTGAGTTTCTTGTAAGCAGCATATGCATGGCTCATATTTTTTTATCCATTCTGTCAGCCTGTATCTTTTGATTGGGGAATTTAATCCATTCATATTCAATGATATTACTGAAAATGCACTATTTATTTCCTCCATTTTATTCTTTGGTTTTCATATGTCATCTTATTTTTGTCTCTTTTTACTCTTTTGGTTATCCTTTCTGCTTTTCTTTCTTCTATACTCTCCTCCAAGCTTCTCTCTCCTGTCTTTTTCTTTCAGGTTCTAAGGCTTCCTTTAATAGTTCCTGCAAAGGTGGATTCTGTTTTGCAAACTCTCTTAGTTTCTGTTTGTTTGTGAATACTTTATATGCACCTTCATATTTGAAGGACAGTTTTGCTGGATAAAGAATTCTTGGCTGGCAGTTTTTCTCTTTCAGTTTCCTACTTGTATCATACCACTGTCTTCTCGCCTCAACGGTTTCTGAAGAGAAATCTGCACTAAGTCTTACTGGACGTCCTTTGTACGTGATCGTTTGCTTCTCTCTTGCTGCTCTGAGAATTTTCTCTTTATCTTTTACATTTGACATTCTGAATTATGTGTCTTGGAATAGGTTTATTTGGATTTATTCTCATTGGGGTACGGTGTGCTTCTTGAACATGTAAGTTCATTTTGTTCGTGAGAGTTGGGAGATTTTCAGCTATTATTTCCTCAAATACTCTTTCTGCCCCTTTTCCTTTCTATTCCCCTTCTGGAACTCCCATGACATGTATGTTGTTGCGTTTGGTGTTGTCATTCGACTCTCTGAGCCCCTGCTCAATTTTTTCCATTCTTTTCTCTCTCTGTTCTTTTCTCTCTTCAATTTTAGCTGCTCTGTCTTCGCTATCACTTATTCTTTCTTCTATCATTTCGAGTCTGCTCTTGTATGCCTCAAATGTATTTTTGACTTCACCTATTGTGTCTTTCATTCCCATGAACTCCGTTAACTTTTCTGTTCAGGATTTCAAATTCTTCTCTGCGTTCACTCAATGAATTCCTGATGTCATTTATCTCTTTAACTATATTCTCTTTCATCTCATTAATTTGATTTTGGAAATTTGTGCTCATCTCACGGATTAGTTCTCTCAAATTCTGCATCTCTTCTGGGACTTTGCTGTATTCCTTTTCTTGGGCCATGTCTTCTATTTTCTTAGTATGGCTCGTAATTTTTTGCTGGTGTTTAGGCATCTGGTTAGTTTGTATTTTACTTAGATGCTCTATCTCTTTCTCTTTTATGGGGTTTTAGTGGTAGGAGGCTGTGAATTACCACAGCTCTTTGATTTTTGGCTCAACCTTGATTGTTAGGATTGTTCTGCTGGTTGCTCAAAACTGGACACTGGACCCAGTAATTGGTTGTAGAGTCGTTTCCGAGGGCCTAGGGCTGGGAGGCTATAGAGGCCAGGAAAAGCCTCTCTTACTTATTAATTTTCTTTTGTGCACTTCCTTGGTCTGCCAGGAGATGGTGCTTGTTGATAGCTCTCAATTCAATGCCTGGTTGGAGCGTATCTGTTGTGACACAGACCAGATCAATGTGATAGAGCTTCCTGTCTGGGGGCTAAGAGCCCTGTGATTCAAAGTTTCTGAAACAGTTCTCCAGACTTCTCTCATAGCAGCCCCCTTTTCCCAGCTAGGAAATATTTCCACTCCCTTCTGAATCCTCAACAATCAGTCCCTGTTAGTAGAGGAGATTGGGAGGTTTGTATATCTTTAGCCCCTTGCAGGCTCCAAGGCAAACAATAGCGCAGCCCCACCCGGCCTGGAAGGGATCTCAGGATAGGGCAGACCAAACCTGGGAGTCAAAAGCAGGGTCAGCCCCAGGTTCTCTCTCCCCTCTCCCATGGAGTCCTCAACAATTAGTCCAGGCAAGAAGAGAGGGAGGTTGTGAGGGTCAGATTTCTTCAGTCCTTCCTAGGCTCCCAGGGCAAACCGCTGCGTGGAAGGGTCCATGGGGCTCCGCAGCCCAAATCTACAGGTCAGAACCTGAGTCAGCCTAAGGCTGTGTCCCTCTCTCTCTCCTTTCCAGGAGTGGTAGATCCCTGGAGCCCCCTTTGTCTGTGGTTGCAGGCCCAGAGGCCCGAGAATTCTGAAGAGTGTGGGGGAGGGTGCCGGCAGCAGCAAAAGCTGCTACTTTCCAACTCACGGTTCCATTGTCGCGATTTCCCTCTTCTGTCCCTCTCTCCTCTAGGTGGTGTGCAGCCTTCACCTGCTGTCCTAAACCATAGAAGATCTATTTCAGGGCTGTTTCAGCTTGTCCTCTAGCTTTTTTTCTGGAGAAGAGATTCCCGTGTCTTACTAGTCCGCCATATTACCGGAAGTCCTCAACATATCTTATTAAACCCAGTAATTGGCTTGTAAGTAGAGATAGCCTCTGAGTACATGGTTTGAATAGCCAAATTCTGTTGTCATTAAAATAGGGCCACAAGTGTACTTTCCCAGTTAACTGGTGGGGCTGCAGTGAAAATCTTTATCTAGGTAAATGCATATTGGAACCACAACAACAAATAATGAAAATGCTGCTCCAGATGAAACAATATAACAATCAAAGTTTCATTAGTGTTACTCCTGACATCTAAGAGTAAACAGCAAACTGGAAACTCTGCCAATGCTGACCTATCAATTAAGGATATAAAGACCTGTTCATTTAACTGAATCATTTATGTATCTTAACATATCAAAGGAGCTTTAAAGGAAATAAATAGTCATCTAAATAATTCATAGTTGAGCTCTGTGGATGTAAAAACACTGTTGATATTTTTTCAGGTTCAATTTTGTCTTCACTTAGCAGCCACCATCACCAAGCAAACATTTTTAGGATCAACTGCACCTTGAATGAAGCCATTTTCCTTCATTAGTCAAACATTAGATTTGGAGCATGTGTCAATACAAAACTAATTTGCTCTATTGATTGTCACACTGACTAGAACAGGCTCTCATCTCATCCTCATCCCTAGGCCAACTTGTGCATATCAGAGTCTCTTTGTTTTATCCTCACTCCACACACACACACACACACACACACACACACACACAGCTCCTGTGAAAACTGTCAGGTCACATGGTTTGTCTTCTGCTTCCCAAGAGCTGTTACGGCAGAAATGGGGGAGCTTCCCTCCACTTTGCTTCTTTTCTCTTAAGACCCAATCAGAAGAGAAAGTCTCTCTTTTACTTTGCTAGCTGGCAAAACAAATATGCAATGGGTTGGCTAAACCAAAAGGAATTTATTGGCTCACGGTTTTGAAGCTAGTAGAAGTGCAAACAAGGTGATGCTTTCTCCCAGAAAAAATATGGAGTTCTGGGGATGTGTGCTGTCACATGGCAAGTACATGGTGACCTCTTATGACTTCAGTTCCATTACCTTTCAGCTTCTGGCTGTTCCCTGTGATTCTTTCTCTCTCTCTCTCTCTGAGCTTCATTACAATGCATTCAGTAACAGTATTAAGACCCAACCTAATTCAGCTGGGCCATATCTTAGCTAAAATAATCTCATCAAAAGGTCCTATTTATAACACTTCAAACTCACAGGAATGGGTTATGCTTAAAAACACATTTTTCAAGGGTGTAAAACCACAAGCCACCATAGTACACAATCTGTTCCCCGAAAACACACAAGTTCTTTCCACATGCAAAATATATTCATCACATCACAACATCCCAAAAGTCTTAAGTCAGTTAAGTAGGGAGTTCCTGGCAAGAGGCCCCAGCCAGGCAGGAACTGGTGCTTGGGCAACCTATCAGAACAGCAAACAGCTGGGGACCCTCCACAACATCAGGCAGGGGGAAGAGTAATAATCCATAAAAGACCTAAATTGCAGCTACCAACACATGTATTACTCTGCAGCCTGCAGGCTTCCCATGCCTCAGACCATGGAATTTTATGGTTTCCTAATTCCTTAATAAACTCTCGACACACTTGCCTACCACCCACGCACACCCACACACATAGATTGTCTGAGGGAGCTGCTTTGGGGACCTGCACACCAGGAGAGTCCTAGTCCTGTGCATCATCCATCAGGGAGAGGGCCAGAGAGACACAGGGGCCAAATGAAAACCCACTACACTTGTTAAATGTATGTCCCAGATACTTCAGTCTTTGGTCTCTTTGCATGCTCGTTGGGACCTGAATGAAAGAGAGACTTGTAGAAACTACTAACTAGTGCACTGGACTCGCCCAGGACAAGTAAGAAATGGCCGATGATGGACAATGCCCATCCCAAGAAACAGAGTGTATCCACGTTTGCAAGTTCCATCCATCCGCCTCAGGGGAACAGGGCCCCCTCTCAAGGCCAGGCAGCGTGTGCATCACCATCCCCAAATCCTCAAGAGTGAGCAGTGTGCAGATGTGAGGGGAAACACAACTATGTTGTCACTTAAGGAGACAGGAATATTTTAGCCAGACGAAAATTAAGAACACAAGGAAGAAGGCAAGAAAGAAAGACGGAAAGAACGCAAGAAAGAAGGCAAGAAAGAAAGACGGAAAGAAAGAAAGATAGATAGGAAAGAAGGAAGGAAGGAAGGAAGGAAAAGAAAAACAATAGGAGGCCTACAGGCTCCCACAAGTGGGTGGAGGACATGGGTCTTCCGCAGGGGGACGGGGTTGGCGAAGCCTGTGGGTGGCCGGTGATGAAGGAAGGGAGCCCCTGACGGAGAGGCCCCGGCCACCGGGGAGTGGTGCTTGGGCCTGGCGCCGAGAGGAAGGCACTGCTCAGGGAAGTGGGCTCGGCCCAGGTGACCCTAGCAGCTGACTCTGCAGGCTCCCCCGCTCTCTCCTGGCGTTTGGGGATCCAAAGCCCGCTGGCCTGTGCTGAAGGAGCAGTGGGCCCCAGGGATGCAATGCCTGTGTGTTTGTGCCTGTGTCCGCTTTGGCGGGCATCTGCTTGGTTCAATTCCCCGCACAGGGTACCGCACTTTAAATGTCACTTGATTGGCCAACAGCAGTGGCCATGAACTGGGCTCAAGGAGCCAAGGGGCGTAGGTGGATGGGTCTTGTTCCCCAGGCACTGGAGAACACGGGAAGCCTGCAGGGTGGGGCCCAGCTGCCTAGAGCATGGCTGTCGTGTGGGCTGCTCCCTGTCGTGACAGGGGAGGCAGCGAAAGCCTAGGGTGGGCAGGCTGGGCAGGCCGGATGGCGGCACCTGGGCTGCACATTTGGATCGCCAGCGTGAGGGGGAGGGGCGGACAGATGGGCGAGAAGGGGTGTCGCGGTTCGGGGGTGTTGGGCAGCAGCCGCAATCGGGGTGCCGGGCGGTGACTTCCCACGCAGCGCCGGGGCGCAGCAGCCTTCCTGCGAGGGGCGCGGTGGGGAGGGCGCGCGCTGGTGGAGGCGGAGCCGAGCTCTGGGTAGCTGTGGGGGGCCAAAAGAGCAGAGAGAAAGGGACAGAGGGAGAGAGCGAGGGAGCGCGCCTGAGCAGAGGCTGGCAAAAGCCTATGGCACCCGGTATTCCCAGGCAGTCTCCCATCCAAGTACTAACCAGGCCCAACCCTGCTTAGCTTCTGAGATCAGAGGAGATCAGGCGCCTTCAGGGTAGTATGGACGTAAACAGAGGCCCGCTGCTGCGGGAGCCTCAAATGCCTGGGCGCCGCTGTGTCCTGCGAGCCTCCCGCTGCTAGCCCGAGGGGGAGGGCGGTGAACGACAGGGAGGTGCTCAGCAGACCCCGGGACTGCCCGTGGACCGTGAGGTGGGCCCGACCTCTTGAGCCCCATCTGCCCCACACTCCACGGGCTCGGGGGCGACCCGCCACGCGGATTCCAAGCAGGGTCGCCTCCGCTCGCCTTCCGACACCCTCCAGGCTCGGGCACACTCAGGGGACTCTGCATTCAGGGCCTCGGAGCAGCCACGCCTTGTACGACCCAGTCCCTGGACGGGCCCCCAAGGCGCACGCAAGCACCACGGACAGCGTCATTTCACACCCCACGTCCGCGGCCCTGCACCCGCAGGGGAGCTGGCTTTTCCCTCTCAACCCAGGGCACAGGAGGCGCCAGCGCCACAGTGCATTGGGACCTACGCAGGTGTAGAGCTCCTGGTGATCGACCTGAAGGCCAGGTGAACAAGTCTGCCTTCTTTGCCGGACCCCGGTAGGACGCCTGGTGGGACCCGGTCATGAGAAGCCCATTTGCAACCTGATTGGGACGAGATCCCATTCTGGGTTAATGGCAAGCCCCTGACACTCTCAAAAGGCCTCAGCATCGGTCCCCTGACAACTGACAGGTGGGGCAACCTATCAGAACAGCAAACAGCTGGGGACCCGACCCTCCCAAACATCAGGCAGGAGGAAGAGCAAAATCCTTAAAAGACCTAAACCCAGGTTCCCAACACATGTCTCACTCTGCAGCCTGCAGGCTCCCCATGACTCAGATCATGGACTTTTCTGGTTTTCTTATTTCTTAATAAACTCTTGGCTCCCTTGCCTACCACCCACCCACACCCTAATACATTCCTCCATTGCCAGGGACACAGTCCTGTCAGAGAAATCCTCTAAAGCCAGAGACAGAGTCCGACTCTCCATAAAACATTTGGGACATTGTTCCCCAATTTCTCCTCTTTTCTTCCCATCTCACACCAATTCAAAGACCAACTACACATTGTCCCTACTTGGAAGAGTGCTAAGAAAATCCAACGGGAAAAGTATATTTTAACATTTCACCTTCACTGAGGTTTCACTCTCAGGATAGTTCAAAGAAAAATCAGGAAACTTTACTTTACTTTGTATGTGTTAAAACATACACTAAAAGGAAAATATTTTTAAGAATAACTAAGTGTATTCTCAGGTAGAAGTGAGAACAGTTTCCTCTTCCTTTTTTCCCCTTTCCTCTTAGTATGATAGATACTTTCTTTGTAAAAAGGAACTCTGAGCAGACATAGACTTACCCTTTCCATTTCTTTGAAGTCATCATCTAGCTTGTTTCCTTCAGCTCCTCCAACCATCTCACTCACTCACTGTAGAAAATAGCCAAAAAGAGCATTATTTTAAATAAGATTTCTTTTTAACAGACCTGTTAAAAATTCCAAGCACTTTCACACTTTTTTAAGACGAAAAAATTGCACATAAATACAAAGAACAGACTTAATCATGAGTCAATCTGATTCACTGTCTCTTTCCCAAGAGTTTAATCTCCCCTCTAGAATATATTTTTCTCTATGAACCATAGGCTAAAAAAATGGAAAATTCAGAAAGCTATGAAATGTGGTATTTTATTTATTGCCATGGGTGAAGAAATGCTATCTCAACTGGAAACATTCTGCATTCATCTACCATATTAATTTTCATACAATTACTAAGAGAGTTAATGATATATATTCTTCCCATTAATCCCACTTATAAGTAAATATATATGTGTATTAGTTTATATGTATATGTGCATATACACGTCTATGAACACATGCATATTTGGGCAAACATATGTAACACATATAATAGAAGGTAAATATGCTTTTACAATGTGCTTTTTTAAAAAATATTTATTTTTTAAAAGATACTTAGATTGCATAAATGTTACACAAAAAATATAGGGATTCCCATATGCCCCGCTCCCCACACCTCCCACACCCTCCCACATAAACAACATTCTTCATTAGTATGGCACATTCATTGCAATTGATAAACTCATCCTGAGGCATTGCCACTGAGCATGGACTATAGTTCACATTGTTCCCTGCAGTAATGGCGTAAGGAGAAAAAGGTAAATTAATGGAATAGAAATGTGATTCTAAAAATAAACCCAAACATCTATGATCAACTAGGGTGCCAAGATGGTTCAATGGGGAATGAACACTGGGACAGCTAGATATCCACATGCAAAAGAATGAATTTGGGACCCTACCTCACACCAAATACAAAAAAGTAACTCAAAACAGATCAAATACCTAAATGTGAGAGCTAAAACTATAACAGTCTTAGAAAGAAACCTTAAGTGTAAATGGTTATGACCTTGGATTAGGGAACCATTTCTCACATATAAAACTTAAAGCACAATAAAGCTTAGAAAAAAATAAATTGGACTTCATCAAATTAAAAACTTTTGGCTCCAAAGGAAACTATCAAGAAAGTGAAAAGACAACCCATAGAATGGAAGAATCTTTCTGAAAGTCATTTATCTGATAAAGGTCTAGTATCCAAAATATATAAAGAACTTTTACAACTCAACAATTAAAAAAAACTCAATTGATAAATGGACATTTCTCCAAAGAAGATGTACAGATGACAAATAAGTACATGAAAAGAGGTTCAACATCATTTGTCATTCTGGAAATGCAAATTGACATTGTTAAGAGGTCAATGGAAATGTATTCTGTAACTATAGCTACTACTCACTGGACATTCGCTATGTGTTTATTCTCAAACAACATTATGACATAGTTATTATTATCTCCATTTTATAGATGAGGAAACTGATATCTAAAGAGGTTATTTAACCACCTTTTGGCTAATAGCTAACCTAAGTCACACAATTAGAGGGAAAACAGAGATTGGAACTCTGGTTGTCTGACTCCATCAAAAGATCTACTTACATCGCTACCAAAGTGATCCTTCTACAACATAAAACATACATTCAAGAAATGTGTTGTGTAAAAATTGAGCTATAAAACAGTACAATAAGCGAATATTCTCACTGTCCTGATTCTGTGATAATCAGGGTGGGCTAAACATTCGCTATATTGGAAACCATGCATGTGTCCCCGGACCTCGTTTTCCTCCCTGGGTCTGGTTTTTGGAGTGCTGGTGATAGACTGAGCCTGATTTGTTGTGTGTCCATCCTGTATGGGAAAGGACTGTAACTCTAGGTATCTCTGGTCAACCTTAAGAGATGTAGCGGGGGGCTGTGTCTGGTTGGCGTCCATCTCCCATGTGGAGGGACCTGGGTTCGATCCCCGGGACCTCCTGGTAAAAATTTAAAAAATATATGGAAGGTGCGTGGGCCGCCAGGCCCTGTGCGCGGGCGCGCCGCCGGTTCCCGCAAGCCACACAGCAAGATGATGACATAATAGGAGAGTGACACAAGGGAGAGGCAACATGAGACGTACTGAAAAACCAGCAGCTGGGGTTGCGTGGGCAGGATGCCTCTCTCCTACATCAGAGATTCCAAGGATTGGGTCCCAGTGAGGACAGGAGGAGAGGGATGAGAAGAGGGGGCAGAAGGTGGACGCGGAGTTGCCCAGCGAATGGACACAGAGGCAGCGGGGACGGGGGGGAGGGGGAAGGGGTGTGGAAATGGATAGAAGTAAATGGGTGGGTGGATCCTTGAAAAAGAAAAAGAAGAAGAAAAAAAAAAAAAAAAAAAAAAAAAAAAAAAAAAAAAACAGTACAATGGGATCATGACAATGAAAAAATAAACAGGAAAAGTCTAGAAGAAATCATACCAAAATGATAAACTACTGTGTTTAATGATGACATTAAGGGTGCTTTTAGTTTTCAAATTTTCTTTTCTTTTCTAAAAAGCTTTAGATTACATAAATGATACATCAAAATTATACACCCACATATACCACCCCTCCCCCTCCTACACTTTTCCCCATTAACATCATCTTTCATTAGTGGGGTACATTTGGTACAGTTCATGAACATATATTGAAGCATTCCTACTAACCATGTTCAATAGTTTACATTATAGTTTATACTTTGCATTGCACGTTTTTATAGGTTTTGACTAAATGTACAATGGTCTGTATCCATCATTGCAATGTCATACAGAAAAACTCCAGTGTCCAAAAAAAGCTCCATGTTACACCTATTCTTACCTCTCCCTCCCCTCAGAATCTTTGTTGACCACTGCCTTTATATCAGTGTTACAATTTCTTCCATTGTTCAAATTTTCTATAATATGATGAATTAACTGTTATAATTAAAATATATATATTTTTAAAAGAAACTATGTTCAGAATATAAAGACCATTTCTAAACACACATTAACACATGAAGTTTTTGGGGAAATAAAATAACACATTATATGTAAGTGTTATCACTACATTAATTGCATTTTTACAATGGTTAAAGTCTTGGCACTGGTTTAAACTAGATATATGATTTTAAGTAAGTGATTTAACTACTGTGGATTCAGTAATAAATAAAATATCTGTAAACATCTTCAAGATTTTATGAAGTGATATATTTTTCAGCTCTCTAATTATAATACTGAAACTTCAATTTCACTAAAATATTACTAAATTTTATATTTTATAATTAAAATATTCCATTTTGATTAATATTTTATGTTTCACAAAGTACAGTAGATAGACACAGTTGTGGAAAATAAGAAAACTGCATTGCCTTTAACAGTAGTATTTAAATAGAAGGTGATACACATTGTAATATTAAATTTTTAAAATTCTTTCCTACTTGAAAGGAGAATTTGATAGATATTTCTTGGAACTTACTCACATTCAAATAGAATCTTGTGGCTCCTTCCAGAATCATCCTCACATTCTTATATATCTTTAAGAACTAGCTCTGGACATGGAAGATGCAATATACCTATGAATAGGGTTGTCAGATTTACCAAATAAAAATTCAGAATACCAAGTAAAATTTGAATTTCAGGTAAACAATGAATAATTTTTATGTTAATTAATATTTAGGACATACTTCTCCTAAAAAATTATTCATTGTTTACCTGAAACTCAAATTTTACTTGGTGCCTTATATTTTATATAGCAACCCAAACTATGCACAATATTTAAAAACAAATAGGGAGGGGGTCAGATGTGGCTCAACTGGTTGGGCATCTGTCTCCCATATGGAGGGACCTGGGTTCGATCCCTGGGACCTCCCGGTAAAAAAAAAAAAAAAAAAAAAAAAAAGATTTCTCTAATTAAAACAAAACAAAACAAAACAAAAAAACAAATAGGGAAAGTTTCTTAAATTTTATGGATAGTATTAAGTAAAATATTACCAAATATAAGATTAATTGCAAAATTAAGTAAAAGCTATACTGTGCTATGAGAATTTTCAAATCCTAGCTTAAATTATTGGATAATTCCTTTATAAGTGGCAATACAAGCTTATGATTATAAATTCAAGTCAGAAAGTATGATTTACTTGATGAGACTTATATTCTTCTTTTCTACTGAAGATGGCATTGTGGCAGAACCATTAAATAATTCCAAAAGTAGTGTGACTGCAGCGTTCATGAGTTGACAGATAATTTCCTGAAATATGCAGCCAATGAGCATCAGAAATCTTAAAATTCTGTCTAATAAATGTTGATATTTAGGCAACTTGAAATATGTTGAATCACTGTCAAAGAAATTTGACTCAAAGTATTTTTAATCCCTTGCTTTTCTGTGACCTACAATTTAATAAACAATTGAGAAACAAGTGATGATTTCCCTATCACTATTTCACGATTTCTAGTGTACAGTATTTTTATTAGCCTAAATAACAGAGTGGACCAAAACTTTACCAACAACTTTAATTAAAACATCACTTCATGCTTACACTGTCTTTAAACAAATCAGACAAAAAAAATCAATTCATGTTCTTATGCCTATGAAATTTGGTGACTCACTTGTAAGCATATAACTTAAGTTTATGAAAGTCAGAAAAGGAATTCTTAAAAAATATCCACATGTTCCTATATAGAGGGACCTTCCTCAAAACCATTATCACTGGGGGAGAATCAAGTCTAAATACCAGGTTTCCTAGAGCCCAGTCCAATAATGCTTCCCTTACTCTATGCTCTAGCTACTTGACTTTTTAAAAGAACCTATTGCTTCATAATAGAATTAAGAAGAATTTTAAGTTCATTAAATCTGATGTTATAGATTTTTAAAGAATTTTTCCTAAATTATGTATTTTTATTTCTTATGTTTAAACCTATCATCACTTCATTTTCCTAGTAATTGTATTTGGCAATATTCTTGGCTTCATTTTTGAAGAGGTTTTGGATCACAGAAGGGCCACAACTGTACCAGGGGAGGATCACTGATGTAGAGTGTCAGTGATGGGGGATACATGGGAGGAAGTTCACCTGGGCATACATATAAGGTATATAAATGTGTTCAGATGTTCAAGGGGCATTGTAATACTGGGTATTCACACAACAATGAGTCCCCCAAGTACAGATGCAATGACTAGTGAGGAAGGATGGTCCATTCATGGGCCCCTGATATTGACGACTATGCCTATGAGCCTTTGCTCTTCAAATAAGCCTAGTGTTGTAGAGTGCCTAAGAGTTGTCTCCTGAGAGCCTCCTTGTTGCTCAAATATGGCCTCTTTCTAAGCCAAACTCAGCATATAAATGCATTACCTTCCCTCCAGTATGGGACATGACTCCTGGGGATTAACATCCCTGGCAGTAAGGGATTGCTACCAAGCACTGGCTGGTGATGCAACTGGAAAAAGACCTTGAATAAAAGGGGGAAAACGTAAAGACAAATGAGTTTATATGGCTAAGAGACTTCAAAGTGAGTTGGGAGGTCATCAGAGAGGTAATGCTTATGCACATTTCAGCAGGATATCATAGACTGCCAAAGTAGATACTACTCCAAATAGTAGGGCTCCTGAAGGCTCTGGAGACACCCAGGTCCTACAGTCATAGCAGACAGTTCTGGAGTTTGGTGCCTTGCCAGTGGGCCCTACTTTGGAGTTTGTGCTCCCGAGTATAACAGAGTCGGATTCGGATGTGACTTTTCTACATGTGCCTCTTCTGTGTAGCTATATTTGAACCTATAGTTGGTGCTGGAGTTGGTAGCTGTACATCTAAGCAACTTGAATCTCTGGGCTGTCCATATACCAGCCAGGCCCTGAGCCTCAGTGGAGTTGCAAAACCTACTCTACAGTTCACTGGACTCACCCAGGACAACTAACAAGGAGGTGAGGATGGACAACCACCACACTAAGGAACTGAGAGAGTCTTCAACTACAAGCAAGAGAGTCCCATCGATCAGCAATATGGGATTGAAGCCCCCTCTCAATTAGAGGTGGAGTGGGCATCACCATCCCAGAATCCTCAAGATTGGGGAATAAAATATGAACTAGGGGGGACTTATTGGTATTCTATTATAGACTTATTGCTATTCTAGCAATGGAAGAAACTATATCATGGATGTAGAGTCAGTGGCCACTGGAAATTCTGAAGGCAGGGAGAGGAAAAAAGAGACATAATATGGGGGCATCTTCAGGATTTGGAATTATCGTGAATGACATTGCAATGACAGATACAGGCCATAATATATCCTGCCATAACCTACAGAATTGAGTGGAGAGAGTGTAAACTACAATGTAAAGTATAATCCATGCTTAGTGGCAATGCTCCATAATGTGTTCATCAATTGCAATGAATGTACCACACTAATGAAAGAAGTTGTTTAAGTGGGGAAAGTGGGAGGTGTGGGGAGTGGGGCATATGGAAATCCCTTATATTTTTTTATGTAGCATTTTATGTAATCTAAGCATCTTTTTAAAATAAATAAAAAATATATATATAAAAAACAAACAAACACAAAAGGCAAGAAAAGAAAAGAAAAGAAAAGAAAAACGGGGCAGCATATGCGGCTGAAATGACTGGGCTCCTGTCTACCATATAGGAGGTCCAGGTTTCGATTCCTGAGATCTCCTGGGGAAGGCATGCTGGCCCATGCAGGAGTGCTGACCCATGCAGAGTGCTAACACAGCAAGATGATGCAAAAGAGACACAGAGGAGAGACAATAAGAGACACAGCATACCAGGGAACTGAGGTGGCATGAGAGATTGAGCACATCTCTCCCACTCTGGAAGGTCCCAGGATGGGTTCCTGGTGATGCCTAAAGAGAAGACAAGCAGATACAGAAGAACACACAGTGAATGGTCACAGAGAACAGACAGGGAGAACACATAAAAAATAAAAAAAACAATGGGGCGAAGAAATAAATAAATAGATCTTGTAAAAAAAGAATATAATGACATCTCTTAAGACAACTGATATAAGAGGTTACAGGACAATGGCAGGTTTAAACTAAAAATGTAGGGTGGTATCAGTACTAGTACCACCAAAAGCATCTAAATTATGCTCTCAAAAATAATCCTGAAATTAGTTAGGATTAAATGATTCCTGTTAGGCATATATATATATAT